>CAOLHI010001025.1:0-457612 GCA_948474755.1 Ctenosaura bakeri | reverse complement strand
GCTTAGATGATTTCCTTGAGTACAGACCCAATTTTTATCCTGGAAAGCAACTATGTAAAAATTTCACCAATGCATTGCTTCCCTTTCTGCCTCTCAGTTTCTTCTGCCAGCTGCCCTGCAGTTGCTGGATCTCCAGGTCAATGGAAAAATACCCGGTTGGTGTTTACCATTGGGAGCAAAGTGTGTGTGGGGGGTAGTGTTATGCTGGCTATGTTACCTCAGATGGGGGCCCCTAGATATCGCTTTGATATCATTTAATTCGGCCTTTGCTAGACCCCTTTTCGTTGCCCCGCTACATGTGTTTGGGTGTTTTCCGTACAGGTACGTACTGGCTGCGGCTGATTAATAGCTTACATTCCATTCTCCATTCAAGCCAGCAATTCCCAAGCCTCATGTAGCTTTAGGGAACTTCCGTACCCATACTCCACAATAGCGGCGTGGCTTCCTGCCAAATCATACCTTTTAGAGGGCCATCAACCTACCGGCCACTCCATTGTCTTGCAGTGCAAATCCCATCATGCTAACGATGACTCCACCGAATCCTTTGTCTAGCACCAAAACTTCTTTTGTTCCTATCTGGTTTGCCACAGCCGACAGGCGTGTTCCACCCTATATAAGGTCCTCAGTTTGAGATCTCATTGGTTCCCCTTGAACATCCATCCCGTCCTGCTGCTGGTTTGCTCAAGAGTTCCCCTCAGCAGCCACGCTGAGCCCCTCTTCTTCTGTTCCAGTTTCTTCAGGACAACGCGACCAGGGCCCTTTTCGCACGGGCCTTTGCACGCGCGATAGCCCCGTGAGCCTCGCGGGAGTGGGAGCGTCGCTCCACACGACACACTCCCACTTCCGCCCGGCTCACGGGACTGAAGCGGCGCGAGCGCGGGTTTTTGATTTTCGCGTACAAGCGAAAATCACCCCGCGCTCGCGCAACGCTCCCAGAGCCCACCCGCACTTACCTTTCGTGCGGAGCCTCCGGGAGCCGGCCGGGTTGCGCTTCCTTCCCTCCGCCCCTGCGGAAGGAAGGAGCGGGGTGGGGAGGTAGCGCGACCGACGCGCCGCCCGCTTCGCGCGCGCGGGGGGGAGGAATCCGGCGCGTGCGGGGGGAGGAATCCGGCGCGACGCCGCCCGCTTCGCGCGCGCGCGTGGGGTGGGAATCCGGCACGAGGTCTCCCGCTTCGCACGGGGGGAGGGCGGCTTGCGCGGCAAGCCTCCTTCGGTGCCGCTTCCCCGCTGGTTCCTTCACCTGCGGAAGGAAGGAGGGGGAAGCGGCAGTCTCCCGTACGAGCCTTCTTGCGCTTGCCGGCCTCCCCCGCTTGTGCTAGAAGCCTCAGTGAGGAAAAGGCCCAGGTGTCGTATCACCCGTTCTCCCTCTGTGTCTATTTCCTCACTCCTTAAGTTAGTTAGCGTGCATGTTGTTTGTTTTACTGTTTATGTTTAATAAAGCTTCTGTTTGTTTCTTTAAACCCTGTTGGCTTGCTCTCTGACCTGAAGCCGTAGACATAGGGTAAAAGATCTCGCTACGTTACCCTGCCTCTCGCTAGCTAAAACAGTGCTCTGAGTTCTAATTTCCCCATGTTGGTATTTTCAATTGGCAAGGCTGGGCACCCCTCAGGGGACCCCCAAATTTTCAGTGTAACAGTAGGACTTGGGGTGGGGGTAGGAGTGGCATACCCGGCATACCTTGGCCATGTTGGCTTCTGCCTACTTTTCGTGTCTTGCCCAGGTATTTTTGAGCCACTAAGGTCACTTCTAGTTAATAGTTGGCTAGGAATCAATAGCCTGGGAGCGATGGCTGGGCATGATAAAGCAAAAACTTTTGCACAATCAGATCACAATGTGGTTCATCTCCGTGGGTGTCAAAACATGGAGGGAAGGAGTGCCATGAGCCCAGCAAATTGGGTTCAGGCAGCAACTGTGCAAATCCCGCTTTGGAAACCGTGCCCTGCAAAGCCAAGAGAAGATCATCCAAGACCTGCTCAGAAACTGGAAAACTCCTGCCTCCCTGACTTTTTGCCAGCATATTGATCCCATAAACTGAATCAGTTTCTTGTACTTTGGCTTTTTCCTTGAATGAGTTTAGTACAAAGAGAAAATGGGAACTGGGTCTTGATCTCACCTTACACTGTTCACGTTTTTCTGAAAAAGTCACATCCAGTTAGCACTATTTTTGGAGTTCTTGTGTGTCTTCAAGCTATTTGGGACTTTTGGTAATTCCAGGGTGAATTTATCATGGGGTTTCTTGGCAAGATTTGTTCAGAGGGGGTTTGCCTTTGCCTTCTTCAGAGGCTGAGAGAATGTGACTTGTCCAAGCCCCCCCCCCGGGGGCTTCCATGGCTGAGTGGGGGGATTCAAACCCTAGTCTCCCGGAGTCCTAGTCCAACATTCAGCGACTTAACCGCACTAGCTCTCATTGGCAAGATTGCTTGAGAGGATATTTGAGGTTGCCTTCCTTTGAGGCTGAGAGAGTGTGACTTTAGTCTCCCAGAGTCCTAGACAGACCACTACACCACACCCATTCTCATTGAGTACATAGAATAATAGAATCATCCATAACAGTGCAGGCCTTTGAGTTTTTGACGTTTAGATATGAATTCCTTTGCTTTCAGCCATCCTTTGAGGCCCCTCCCTAAACTGCAAACCCCAGGATTCCATAGGACGTTGAAAGTGGAATAATAGCACTATAACAGGCCAGTGCAGAAATGGCTAGTGAAGGAAGAAGAGTATTTTTCCCTCCGCGTATTGATGGTAAGAGATGTTCAACAGCAGAATGTCTACTGCCTTGACGGTCTTCAAATGGAGCATGGTTGGCCATGTCTCTGGAATACTTTAGCTATGAATTCCTGTGCAGCAAGACAACAGATTAAATGGCCTTTTATATCTCTTCTAACTCTATGATTCTATAACTATCCAGCAGGAACTTAGCCTATATTTGCAATGTGAAAGTTGGAAACCAAGGTGAGTACTAGCAAGTGATCAAAGAAGTGCAGAGCCGAGGAAAGCAGGTCCCATGGGGCTGCTATAGTCATGTCATTCTGAATTTATTCCTTCCCCCTCCCTGCAAAAATGTTATAAGTTAAAAGTTATATTTGCGGGTGGCAGAGTGCAAATAGCAGAATGCAGTCCTCTGAAGTCCTGGGGTGGGGTCACTGCAGCCCCCAATCTGACAGTTGTGCACCTCTGAAATATTAGAATCCATGCCGTTATATTGGAAGATCTTAAGGATCTGTCTGCAGTCTGCTCCAGAATAATGATTACGGGAAGAAAGAAGAACATTTTCTCCCATTCCAATATGAGCATGAAAAGCGTGTAGACAGAAAGATGAGATTTGCAGTCTTCTGGGTCTTTTCCCTGCTATGTTCTTGGCTAAGGTTTTAGGTTATCCTCCAAATTTTTCTGTCACTACTACTAAAGACGAACCACAGGGAACTGAGTTCATTGAGTGAACTTGGAAGCACAGAGCTGTCAGTTAATTGGAGACGGTAATGAGCAACTGCATTGTCATAAGCTGGCTAAGCAAAAAGATGAAGGACAGCAGAAGCTACCGTGCAGAACCTTGCCATGGGCTCACAGGACAGCGAAACTGCTGGAGGATGCCAGGAGACAGAGTGCATAAAACTGATGGATAACATGGTCCAGAATACGTGGAGGGAAATGCTGTCTCCTGGAATTGCTAAGGAAAGAACAAATCACTGTAGATTCAAGGCTGGCAGGATGCAGCTTTGGAAGATGCTATTTGAATTTAACATTGATTCATTCATTGCTTTTACATTCAAATGCATGACTAGCTCAAGGTAAGTTTCACAACTCCAATCAAAAGCAGAACTTTGATGTCCCAAGTCCTTTTCCAAAGTTCTGTAACAGAAATGGACAACTGCCAGAGGTCTGGAGTCTACTTTGGAACTCCATGGGACCTTGTAGAGTTGTACTCCTAGCTACCCCAACATCTTGGTGGTGCAGTGGTTAAATGCCTGTACTGCAAGCCACAAGGTTGTGAGTTCGATCCTGCCCGGCTCCAAGGTTGACTCAGCCTTCCATCCTTCCGCAGGTCGGTAAAATGAGTAACCAGCTTGTTGGGGGCATGTATAGAAAATGTTTCGAAATACATGCTATTCGCCGCCTCGATCCATATGGAGAGGTGGGATACAAATAAATAAACAAATAAATAAATAATAAAATCTGAAAGTTTAACCTTTTTTAAAAAAAATATGGCCCTAAATGTCATGTTTTACTGTATTTTTGCCTCCATCTCACAGAGCATTTTTAAGGCTCAAGGGAGCTTCTTTTGCAACAGAAAGTCAACCTAAAGTCACCTTGGGGGAAAAATGGATGTTGTGCAAGCACAGTGGCCCCCAAAAATGCTTTGGGGATGCATACAACTTGGGGTCACATATGGGCCATTTTTGCACTAGATGATTATAGTGCTATTATTCCACTTTTAACATCCTATGGAATCCTGGGGTTTGCAGTTTAGGGAACTTCAGGAATCCATAGGATGTTGAAAGTGGAATAATGGCACTATAACAATCTAGTGCGGAAATGGCCATGGTCCACAATCCACGCTTTTCCAACCCCAGTTCTATAACCACCACACCAGTGGTTCTCTATCATTCATTCTGGCTCATTTCAGATTCCTTGGTTTGGGCCTGTTGGGATCGGGAGGGTCCTGCGTCTCCCTCGGCGCCCACCACACAGATAACATGGGTCCTCCCAGATCAATAAAAGTCCTGTTTAGCTCTGGGTTGCCAGGTCCCAAGGGACAGCTACGCTTCTCCAGGTCTTCAACTGGGGAGATGCATCTCAGCGTGAGCAACACCGAAGGAGAAGGAAGTTCTGATTTTGTACGCAAGGTGTCTTTACTGCCTGGGCATGCACCTGCACCAGTCCCCGCTTCCAACTGGCGCCAGGACTCACAAGTGTTTGTATGTGTGTTGCACTGGTGCCCCACTGGTGCATATAAAAGACAGATGTTAAGAACTATCTCCTAAGAGAAACATGATGGACACATGCCCGTGGGCCATAGCACCATGTGTGGTGCTAGAGAAGAGTTGCTGAAAAGACAAATGAATGGATCCTCAAGCAAATCAAGCCTGAACTCTCCCCAAAAGCCAAAATGACTCAGCTGAAACTGTTGTACTTTGGATATACCATGAGAAGATAGGTCTCACTAGAAAAGACAATAATGCTTGGTAAGGTAGAATGCAGCTGTTGGCCAAGCTGCCTGGGGCTTCTGGGAGCTGAAATCAAAAACACTTGGAGGATCAATGTTTAGGAACCACCGATCCAGACTTTGAAGGATCTATCTAAAGTACTGAACCTTATTCCTCACTCAGATAGGGGGTCATCACCTTTGATGGCTCATTTAAAGTTCGGACTAAAGTCCAGAGTGGGTTCACCAGTTTATCAACGTGGGGCAAGCAGCTGCCACTGCTCTCTAAGCATCCTTCTACACTGTGCCTTCCATCTCCTATTGGGAACGATGTGGCCTACTCTGCATATGTTCAGAGGTACCCATTCTCTGATTAGCAGGGGAAGAAATACATTCAGCAACAATGCCACTGCAGTCATTTATTCCCTGTTTTAATCAATTCTGTCCATGGTCCATGCACAACTCCAATCCAGGCCATCACTCATCCCTCCCCCATCCCTATATCAGAATGCAGGGCAGCAATACTCAAGAAAGATATTGACGAGCTAGAACATGTCCAAAGGAGGGTGACCAAAATGGCCAAAGGCTTGGAAACTGCAGGAAAAGAGAATATCTCTAAACATTGGGAAGAACTTCCTGATGTTAAGAGCAGTTGGACAGTGGAATGTGCTGCTGCCTGAGAGTGTCATGGAGTCTCCCTTTTTGGAGATTTTTAAAGACAGGCTGGGCTATCATCTGTCAGGGCTCCTTTGATTGTGGCCATTTCCACACGAGTCTGTTATAGCGCGATGATTCCACTTTCAACCTCCTATGGAATCCTGGGGTTTGCAGTTTCGGGAGTGGCCAAACTGCAAACCCCAGGATTCCATAGGAGGTTGAAAGTGGAATCATCATGCTATAACAGACTCATGCAGAGCGTGTCTTCCTGCATGGCAGGATGGGGTTGGAACGGTGGCCCTTGGGGAGAAATATTTGCTGAAACCCATATATTTGGCAAAATTGCATACAAAAATATGCACATCAGCTAGAGCAGTGTACAAAAATGTATTTATGGGTAAATCACAACTCCAGCAGGATAATAACGTCGTTGGCTGGAACTTATCGTGTCACCTCATTCCTCTTCTGTTGTTCTCCCAGTGGGAAGCCATTCTGAAAGTGTTGCTTTAACATTTTTTTGTGTTAACAAATGAAACACTTCTCAAACGGTCTCCCATCAGTCCCAAGCGAGCCTCCGTAAGTCCTTCGTGGTCTCTATGGCACAGTACAGGGGTTTTACTTTTCAACCAGTTCCATTTTCTGACAGCGATCTTGTCCCTAACCTTTCAGATCTATTCATTGCTGTTCCTCATGATAGATCTCACATAGCTGATCCTTGTACCTCTCAACTTTAGCACAGTGATGGGATGGGTCTTGGAATTTGCAATGACAGATGCAAAGTTAGGACATTTTTTACTGTACTTTGCATGATACAGGGCAATGCAACACATGCTCCATGAGCGTGATTTTCCATGAATCCAAACAGCTATTCAAACCATGTGGAAAGAAGTAAGTCAACAGGCCTACAAGATGAAGCACTGGTATCACCTTAAAATACCCAAGGTGCAAATGCAACAGCATACAAATGAAGTTATATTTCAGCACATTTGCTTGAAAGCAAGAATTTTCTGAATTTCCATTTTGTTAATTGAAAACATCTCAGCATTCAAAATTTTCCACAGAGATATCCAGAGATGGCCAGACCCAGAACTTTTGAGTGCTTAACTCTATAGGTATTCAACCATGTTCCTGCTCAATTAGGATTGCCACATTTTTCTCCCTCCAGCAAGTTCTTCTGTCTCATCTATGGCAGAGGCAGTTAAAAGTTCTTGAAGATCTTCTCTGGAATTGTACCTTTTGAATTTGCCCATTGCAAATAGGGAACAATTTGTTCCAGTCCACTGTTAAAAGAGTTTATCTAAATTCATACGTTGCATCAAAGCATAATCATAGAACTGTAGCACTGGAAGGAACCCAAGGGTCATATAGTCCACCCCCTGTTGCCAGTTCAGGAATTCACAGGCAAAGCAAATTATCCCTGAGAGGTGGCCATCCAACATCTGTTTGGAAACATCCAACAAAAGAAAATCCAGCACTTCCAGAAGGTGGTGGTCTCTTTGTTTTGTCCTATGAAGAATATAAATGTATTCACATCTGGACAGCAAGAACCTGGGTCGTTTATTTATTTATTTTAAAAAAAAAAAAACATTGCATTCAGGAGAAAATAAACCTGGCAGATCTTCCCATTCTGCGTTGAGAGAACAGGCAAAATTCATACAGCAGGCTCCCGGTTATTATCCGAACAGAACCTTGGCCCTTTTCGCATGGTACCTTTTGCCGCGACGGGGGAGGGCGTCTCACGCGAGAAGCCTCATCCGAGACGCTACCGCTTCCCCCCTCCTTTCTTCTGCAGGGCGCTTTCTGTTTGCGCGACCGTCACGTGAGCGCCCAGCCCCTTCCTTCTGCAGGGCACTGTGGGAGATGTAGGCTGCACTGGGGGAAGGAAGCGCATCCGCACCGGCTCCCCGACACACCGCATGGCAGATAAGTGTGCGAGGGCGGCACGAGCATTGCCCGAGTGCGGGGCATTTTCGGCTTCAAGCCGAAAATCAAAAAATGCGCACCCGCCCTGCTGCAGCCTCGTGAATGCCGCGCAAGTGGGGGTGCGTCGTACGGAGCGACGGTCCCATTTGCGCGGCGCTCAAGGGGCGCTCGCACAAGCAAAAAAACATGCAAAAAGGGCTTCTCTGTATGGTGTCCTCCACAATTGAAATAACAATGAGACAATTTCTTCCACCTTGCTTTCACGCAAGAGAGATCACGATAATCAGGTTACGGAGATCTCTCCATCACGCAGGGATAAAAATGCAGTTTGGTTCCTCTGGCCATTAGAGTAATGACAGCCCCTCCAGATGATCCGATTGCAATGATGCCACTGACCTTTTCCTTTCAGTGCCCTTCTTAGTAGAGAAGTGGAGGGGCAGAGCATCAGCTGATGGGTGGTGGTTAAAGGAAGCTGTCAGCAAGAGGCAGGGAGAAGGAACTTGGAGGATGACAGAAGATGTCATGGCCTTCAGCAGGAGCAACAAGTCCCGCAAGACAAGAGCTGATGTACTACATCGGGGTTACACAGTGCAACTTTTTGCATGCGTCAGTTATGCATTCATTGGGCTACGCTGTCCTTGGGATAAAGGGCAACACAGTTTAACTGGATGGAGAGCCTAAATGTGCAATCAAAAGCACATGATGCACCTCCATGCACAGTGTGTACTCATGCACACTGCACATAATTTATTCATTTATTTACTTATATCATTTGCATGCTGCCTTTATCCCAGAGTAGGTCCCAAGACAGCTTTCAAACAGAATCAATAAAAACCCTTAAAAATGAAATGGTAGCAAACTTTATAGACTGAAGGAAGAGATATGAAGAGTGAGATAAACGAAGAGAGGTATGAATTCTATTTGGCTTATGTCAATTATCTGTAATATAAATAATATGATTATATAATAAGAGCATTACATTCAATGTTATATATGGAGGTAATATCAGTAGAAACCTGAGGTTTTCAAAGAAAGGAAACAGATCCTCAATTATTCAGCTAATCTGTTAGCCTAAGGACAACCTAGGCCATTTCCGCACTACATTCTTATAGCACGATTATTCCACTTTCAACATCTTATGGAATCCCGGGGTTTGCAGTTTCAGGAGGGGCCAACCAGCCCCTCCCAAAACTGCAACCCCAGGATTCCATAGGATGTTGAAAGTGGAATAATCGTGCTATAGGAGTGTAGTGCAGAAATGGCCCTAGTTAGGAAGCCAGAGAGGAAGAAGAACAATTGGAAATGAAGAGAAGAATTTAAAAGGTGTGTAAATATGTATCAAGACTTCGTAAAACAGGTTAAATACTATATATATTATTAAACTATTAGAATTATATTATATTAGAATTATATTTATTATATGTAAGCTTTGCCTTTAAAGATCTTCCTATTTAAGTATGAATTGTTTTCATAGGTATGTATGCATATGTTATTTTTCAAAAATTTTAGAAACACGTTTTTAAAAAAATAAAATAAAATTTCAGAAACAATTTTTTTAAAAAGCCACATTAAACAGTACAAAATCAATCATTTAAAATTATTTATTATTGTTATTATTAATCTATGTAATATATTATAATAATATGTATTATATATATTAATAATTATTATTCCTGCAAGGCAGAACAATATCCTGCTTTTTTCTGAAAATTAGGACTCAAAGAGGTTCACAATTTAAAAGAACAATACAATTAAAAACATACAAAAAGTGAATATTAGAATAGAATTAAACTGTTTGCAGTATTAAAGCAACTACAGCACAGTGAAAGTTTGAAATGCAATTTATAAAGCTTAAAAAGCTCTTAAAAACCACCGTGCAATAAAAGCTATGCAAAAGTTTTCAAAAATAAATAAAACACAAATAAGAAGCTCTCCTGCTTACACATGAAATGCCTGATGGAGCAAAAAAGGTCTTTATCTGCTGGGGCAAGGAGAGCAGGGAGGGGGCCAGGCTAGTATCCCATGGGAGGGAGCTCCAGAGGGGGGAGCAGCCACTCTGGCCCTCCAGTGTCCCCCACCAGGCCAACACAGACCCCCAAAGGGAGGTCTGCCCACCTCCCTTTGCACTAAAGCAGGCGTTTGGGTCTTTCTAGCCAAGCGCTGATGATGCTCACCAGGCCGTTGTTCTCCTCGCCTACTTGGTGATCCCAGGCCATTTCTGCACGAGGCTGTTATAGGGCTATGATTCCACTTTCAACATCCTATGGAATCCTGGGATTTGCAGTTTCGGGAGGGGCCGGCCGGCCCCTCCCGAAACTGCAAACCCCAGGATTCCATAGGATGTTGAAAGTGGAATCATAGCCCTATAACAGCCTCGTGCAGAGATGGCCCCAGTCAGAGTTGCGCCTGGGACCTTCAGCACACAAGCCATGAATTCTCCCATTGAGTCATGGCCCTCTCTCCAACTCAAGGCCATTGTTTGAAGCAGAGGTGGCTCTGTTCCAGCCCTTGCAGCTGCCATGTTGATGATGAGCAATGACTTTGTGTCCTTCCCAGTTGCCCTGTGACATATCAAGAGGGGGAGATCCTTGCTATTTTAAAGTGTGTTTTGGGTGGTGGGACAGAACAAGAGGGGGCTTAGCTGAAAGATTGGGAGGGTCATTGCAGTGCTAAGGTCACACTGAAGACTCTCAAGGGCCACAGAAACCTTGCCTCTGAGTTTTTCAGATAATTTGTCTCGTACCCTCCAGAGAACACTGGATTGATTTTGCTAAAGGAATCGCAGAATCGTAGATTGTTAGAGTTGGAAGGGAGGACAAGACCGCTCTCGTCCTTCCCTATTCTGCCATTCAGGAATAGACATGTGCTCCTGAGAGATGCCCATCCAACCTCTTTTTAATGACCTTCAAAGAAGGAGAATCAACCATGATCCAAGGCACCCTGGGCCACTGTTGAACTGCAATTACAGTTAGAATCATAGAATTATAGAGTTGGAAGAGACCACAGAGGCCATCCAGTCCAACCCCCTGCCATGCAAGATATCCATATCAAATCAGTTCCAGCAGATGGCCATTCAGCCTTTGCTTAAAAATCTCCAAAGAAGTAGACTCCACCACAGTCCGAGGCAGCGTATTCCACTGCCGGACAGCCCTGACCGTCAGGAAGTTCTTCCTGAGGTTCAAGTGGAATCTCCTTTCCTGTAGTTTGAATCCATTGCTCCTTGTCCTAGTCTCTGGAGCAGCAGAAAATAAGTCTGCTTCCTCCTCAACATGACATCCTTTCAAATATTTAAACCTGGCTATCATGTCCCTTCTCAAACTTCTCTTCTGCAGACTAAACATCCCCAGCTCCCTAAGCTGTTCCTCAGAGGGCTCCAAGGTACCCAGGCCTTCTACTGTTTTGGTCACCCTCCTCTAGACACGTTCCAACTTGTCAATATCCTTCTTGAAGTGAGATGCCCAGAACTGGGCACAGGATTCCAGATGAGGTCGAACCAAAGCAGAATAGAGTGGCACCCTTACCTCCCTCAATCTAGACACTATACTCCTATTGATGCAACCAAGAATCATTTTGGCTTTCTTGGCTGCCTCATCACACTGCTGGCTCATGTCCGGCTTGTGATCCACCAAGACTCCGAGATCCCTCTCACACATACTGCTATCCAGCCACGTGTCCCCCATCCTATATTTGTGCCTTCCATTTTTTCTGTCTAAGTGCAGGACCTTACATTTACCTCTGTTGAAATTCATTTTGTTAGCTTCGGCCAGCTCTCCAATCTGTCAAGGTCATTTTGGAGTTCTTCCTAATGTTTAAGTGCAATCTGTTTTCTTGCAGTTTGAATCCATTGGTTTTGAATTGCCCCATCTCCCAACACACGCACACACATCTCCCAAACACACACACACACACACACATGCATGCACACAAACACATAAATGTGTGTGCGCACACACACACACACTTATTTGTCATGGTGCTTTGTTCCTTTTTTCCCCCAGCAAGATAAGAGCGCTAATTCCTGTCCCTCCACAATATTTACGGTTAAGGTTTGAGCCTCTTTTAATTTTCCTTTTCATCTCATGCAATGATGTCCTTTTGCAAGGTAGGCTGGAGTGTAATGAGCCTCCTGTTACCACCTACTGGAATTTTCATAGTTACTGGAGTTGCAAACACTGATGACCCCTTCGCTGAGTGAGGACGTCTGCAGTGGAGAGGAAAAACAGCCCAAATGAGCCACTGTCTAAAAGCATCTTCACTCCAAATTTATTTTTAACCAGCTGCGAACTTTTCTGCTGCACCTCTCTGTGCTCTGAATAGCTCTGATGACGAGCTACTGTTTGCTGCCATGAGTAAGTGAATTTATAGAGACAATGTCGCACGCTTCATTAGAAGCATACGTGGTAGTTTTCTCATAAAGACCAGACATCCATAACTCTGATTTCCTTCAGTAACTACAGGAGGGTTGCACAGCATAAATCTACAAACACAGAACTATCCATTCAATGTGCAAGCGGCACAACAGATACCCAGTGGCAACTGCACATGCTTGTGCATCACAGCACTACTCTTTGCGCATATGCCTCCATGCAAATCAATGCGCGCCTGCACAAGCAATGCTGCCACATGAGCAACCTCACTTCTGCCACCTGGAACTAATAATGGATGTTCTGCATCAGAGAAAACTATCCCACTACTTTCATTAGGAGAACCGGCATGGTATATTGATTTGACTGCTAGAATGTAACTTTGGAGACCGGGATTCAAATCACCATTTGGCCATGGAAATTGACTGAGTGACCTTGGGCAAGTCACACTCTCTCAGCCTCAGAGGAAGGCAAAGGCAACTGCCCTCTGAGCAAAGCTTCCCAAGAAAACCCCAGGAAAGGTCCACCTTAGGGTCACTGTAAGTTGGAAATGACTTGAAGTCACACAACAGCAACAACAACAACACAAACTTCCATTAGGAATATGCATAGCAGGGGTTGGACTGGTCCCTGTGGTCTCTTCCAATATCTGTTACTGCAATGGAGAAACCCTATCCCAGGGTCAACAATTTGATATTAAATATGATTCCGTGTGCCTGATATGTCGCCCAGATGAGCACGTAGGCAGACACGGGTGAATGACCAAAAACCAGGTTAGTGTGTTGGCCTCAAGTTGAGCAAATATTCCATCAGACGAGGACCATTTACATGAAGTCACACCACAAACTAACACAGCCGAAGATCCTGAGACTTTGGAAACACCTTCCAATCCGATCACACAAAGGAAATTACCATGATGGAGCTTCGTTATCACTCCAAAACCCATTGTTCTCCCCAGGAAAGGATTAGAACTCCAGGTACCTTTTCCCCTACAAACAGTCCTGGTCTTTGAGCGTTTCTTCAGATCGCTCCCAGTCACCCCAGCAGACCGTTGCTCCATCCGTCAAGTTATCCCCTCAGACCTCTCCGTGCTGAGCCCCACTTCTCCGCTGCCTTCCCAGACCCAGGACTTCAGGAAAAGGTGCAGTATTACCCCAGCTGTACCCCTTCTATACTCCCCTGTCCAATTTCCTCTCTTTTGTTTCTTAATAGCTCTTGGGTGCATGTGTGCATGATTGCTTTGGTGCATGAGACTTTTATTCAATAAAATCATTTACTGGAGATTTTCGTTTGGTTTTTGGTTTGGCCCGACCCTATAAAAACTGGGTAAAAAGACCCCGCTAGGTTGCCTTGCCTCTCACATTGCAATTGCTCATGCCCTGGCTAGTTTCCAGGCCTCATCACATGGAGCACAGTGAGATATCCCCCAAAGGACCCCAGAAATCAGGGTAACATATTGCTCTATTATTCTATTATTCTGTGATCCTATGATTCTGAGGTATGCATAAATAAAACAGAAATTAAAATTGTAACAAAAATTACAAAAAAAGAGATTCTACCTGAGTATTGGAAACTCCATATGGCTGAAGTCCAAGCTGTCTGGCAGACCACATCTCCCTGTATGAGCCTGCCCAGGCCCTGAGGTCACTAGGAGAATCCCCTTTTTTTAGTCCCACCACCGTTGCAAGCATGGCTGGTGGGGATGCAAAACGGGGCCTTCTCGGTAGCTACCCCTAGACTTTGGGACTTTGTACCTAGGGAGGCTAGAATGGCCTTTGCTATCCTTCCTTTGGCAGATCAAAACTATTTTTATTCAGACAAGCTTTTAGAACTGAAAAAGTTCGGTTAAGTGCTGTAATGTTTTAAATTATATTGTTCACTGTTTTAAAACTCTTTTAGAAGGTATGTTTTTGATATGATTTGTAGTTTAATTTGGTTTTAATGTAGCTCTTTATATGTTCTTAATTGTAATCTTTTCAATATGTAAGCCACCTTGAATCCCAATCTTGGGGAAAATGCGGGATATAAATAAAGTTAACATCAGTAGTAGTACCACCAGCAATACAACAACAGTGGAAATAACTTTTTTTTTAACTGTAAAAGCTGTTTGATCATGGAACAGGGTGTGTTAGAGGCTGGTGGAATATTCATCTTTGGAGGTCTTTAAACAGAACGTGGGTGGTCATCTTTCAGGAATGCTTTGATGGTGTCTTTTTGCATGGCAGAAGGGGGTTGGACTAGATGACCCTTGGGGTCCAGCTCTACAGTTCAGAAATGCCATAGGGCAACCAGATTGGTTAAAGGAACAGCAAGGAGTGAACATATCACAATTCACTCCATTGGCTGCCAGTGTCACCGCAGTTTCTAGGCCAGACTTGAGGGATATTAGATATCACTTTGATATCAATAATTTGGCCTTCTCTACCCATTCCTCTCCACGTGCTGCGAGGCTCCTGGACAAGCTCGCAGATAGGAATGGCTGCTAATCACTGTAATATTCCCAACAAATACAGGCAGGCCAGAAATAGCCATCCCACCGCTTCAGGAGACCTCAAAGGCATGTACTCTATTATGTCTGCACGCTGCTTACAAAGAACTCCCTGACCCGAACAGGCGGCTAGATTAGGAGAATCCTCATCTGTCGAGCACTCTGCGTTTGCATACTGGCTACTCTATTGATAATTTGGACTTAATTCAATTATGCTAAATTCTGACCTTTCGGAGGCTTTGGCCATTTCCGCACTACAGTGTTAAAGTGCTGCTATTCCACTTTCAATGCCCTGTGGCATTCTGGGGTTTGTAGTTTACTGAGACCAAAGAGCTCTTTGGCTGAGAATTCAAAGTGCCCTTCCCTAAACTACAAACCCCAGAATTCCATAGGAGGTTGAAAGTGGAATGATCGTGCTATAAGAGTGTTGTGCGGAAATGGCCTTTGTCTCCAGCCCGAAACTCATTGTTTTCCCCAAGTACAGACTAGCCTACGGCCACATTTTCCCCTATAAGAACGCCTGACTTTGAAGGATTGCTCGGATCGCTCCTGACTTCCATCCCGCCTTGCTGCTGCTTTGCTTGGAGAGCCTTCCCTTCAGTCCCACGTACTGAGACTCCATATCTCCGAACTTCTGCTGTAGACTAGCCGGGTTTCAGGACAGGTGTAGTATTACCCAAACCAGCAACTCCTCTGAAAATCCCTCTATCCCACTCCAGCCTTTATTTCTACAGTTATCTGAGTGAGTGTGCTGCATACACTGTTTGAATGTATTTTAATAAAAACAACAATTATTATTTCACTTCTGTTTGCTCCTTGACTTGGCCTGACCCCGTAGACATTGGGTAAAAGATTCCGCTCCGTTGCCCTGCCTCTCGTATTGCTAGCTTGTGCTCTTTGACTAACTTCACCAACTTGTATAATTTGGAGCACACTTAGGTGTCCCTCATGGGACCCCCAGAAATCAGGGTAACACCAGTTAGTTTCTGGACAAAGTGTTAAGTTGTGAGTTTCCCGGGCTTTGAGGCCTCAAAGCCTGGAAAACCCACAACAACCTATGGATTCTGGCCGTGAAAGCCTTCAGCTTTACAAAGTGCAAAGTGTTGGTTATTATGTTTAAAGCCCAACATTAAGAGAGCACCAGTGTTGGACAAATGTGCAATTTTTCCCCACTGTACTATCATGGAAAATTAAATCTCTGCAGATCTGCTCCCCCCACTCTTTGTCAAGATGCAATTATTTTAAGTACTTTGAATAAACAAGGAGTGCCTGACGAACACTTGTTATTTTTCCAATTATGCGCCCGCCGGCTAGTGCAAAATGTGCCAGAACAGTGTTCTTTACGGGACTGAGTGTGCTTGCCTGGCACTACAAAAATAAAGGTTGACTTTCATGGTGGAAGAAATGATGGTGGTGTGTTTTTTAAAAAATATTGCTCTATATAAAGAGCCATCAAATGTACACAGCACCTAGTCAGGTTTTACAGCCAAACAAATGCTTTTTGTGCCACTTATTTTGCAAAAGGCACTGATATGTCAGGCTTGGAACTTGGGAAATTTACTTTTTTAGACTACTGTTCCCAGATATTCCCCTCCCCCACCAGCATGGTCAGTGGCCACCCTGTCTGTGGGATGCTTGGAGTTGCCAGTCAAACAAGCAGTATTACATGTGAAACAGATCTAGGAGTCTTAGTAGACCACAAGCTGAGCATGAGTCAACATTGTGATGCAGCAGTTAAAAAAGCCAATGCGATTCGAAACTGTATCAACAGGAGTATAGTGTCTCGGTTGAGGGAAGTAATTGCATCACTCTCTTCTGCTTTGGTCAGACCCTGCCTGGAATGCCGAGCGTAGTTCACCACGGTTCAGGAAGGATATTGACAAGCTGGAACTTCTCCAGAGAAGGGCAACCAAAATGTTAGAAGGCCTGGAAATCGTGAGGCCCTATGAAGAGCAACTGAGGGAGCTAGGTATGTTTAGTCTGCAGAAGAGAAAGTTAAGAAGGGACATGGTAGCCATGCTGAAATATTTGAAGGGATGTCATAGGGAGGATGGAGCAAGAGTGTTTTCTGCTCCTCCAGAGACTAGGACATGGAGCAATGGCTTCAAACTACAGGAAAAGAGATTCCCCCTAAACCTTATGAGGAACTTCATGACAGCAGAAACAGTGTGACAGTGGAATCTGCTGCCTGGGATTGCAGTGGGATCTCTTTCTTTGTGGGTTTTTAAAGAGAGGCTAGATGGCTATCTGTCAAAGTGAGGGCTTGGATTGTTTCTTCCTGCCTGGTGGAATGGAATTGGTCTGGATTGTCCTTGGGGTCACTTGCAACTCTGTGATTCTATGGCCATTTTTGCACTAGACAGTTATAGCGCTATGATTCCATTTTCAACATCCTATGGAATCCTGGGGTTTGCAGTTTCGGGAGGGGCCAGGCGGCCCCTCCCGAAACTGCAAACCCCAGGATTCCATAGGATGTTGCATGTGGAATCATAGCGCTATAACAGTCTAGTGCGGAAATGGCCTATGATTCTATGCTCTTGGCAGGCTTATGTGTTTGCATGCAGGAGACTTTGTACAGAGAATGCCCCCTGGTTTCCAGTCTCCTACTTTTTTTTCCTTCAAAACATTGCTGCCTTCTCTCAGAGGTCCATCATATTTCATTTTTTCTTTAACAGCAAGCCTTCAGCTTGTTAAATCATCAAGAGCTGGCTGGGCTGCAATTTCTTCTTTTACTAAGAACCCCTTCTTTCCATCTTTCTTCTTAGAGCTGTGAACTGGGCAACTGCTGTCAAGAAAAAAGCTCTAAAAGGGACTTAACGAAATGCACGAAGGGCTCAGCCAAGCGACAGGTAGGAACTGAGTGTGTCCTCCGTGTTCAGAGACAATGTCAGTCGGGCACTCAAGGTTGGGTTGGCAGCAGTGGTGGAACAGTGGAGACAAAGTGTAGCAAATAAATAATGTTATGAGGTGGGAGACTTTTGGAATACTTGGTGGATTTTGAATAATGCTTTGCAGGTTTCTTTCAGTTCCAATCAGGATATTTGACCTTATTTGTTGCTATCGCTGACACATCAGCTTTGACTTACAGAGATGCTGTGCATGATTTATATGTAGCTTTTGGTCCCATATGGGGGGAAAGTGGGATACAAATAATAAAATAAAAATAAATGACAGACTTTCCAGGGCCCAATCATTAATAGCCCCATTCAAGTGTTGCAAACTCAGGCCATTTCCACACTAGCCTGTTATAGTGCTATTATTCCAGTTTCAACATCCAGGATTCCATAGGATGGTGAAAGTGGAATAATAGCACTATAACAGACTAGTGCAGAAATGGCATCAGGGCCGTCTTCAGGTTCCCTGGGGGCCATTTACTTAAACCAGCCAGGACTAGACTGGCAATGGTCACCCAGAAGACCTTTTTTCAGCTGTCCCTGGTTTGTGGATTCACCTGCCGGAAGAGATACAACTAAACACTTTGTCTGAATTTTAAAAAGTACTAAAGACCTATCTCTTCTGGCAGGCTTACCCACTCACTTTTTAACTACGACTTTTAAATCGGTATATTTTAAATGGTTCTCTGTGTCTTTAGTTGTCTTTAGTGTCTTTGGCAACATTGTCTTTTCTGATGATACTATCTATTTCATCATATTTTTCCTCTTCCCAGTGAGTCTCAAAGTGTTACCCCAAAAGGTGGGTGACTCGGGATGCACCCACAATGCCAATGCCTCTGTGGAAAAGTGAGGAATCATCACTCAAAAAGGAAGAGAAAGAGTTAACATTTGGATCTTTTCATCTGTGTATACCAGTACTAATGCAGAGACACCAGTTGGAGGTTAAAAGAGTGTTTTATTGGTGGGGAAATCACAAACACAAGAAGTCTCATACCCATGCAAGGTTAACAGAAGGAAAGGAAGGTGTCGTGCCCTGCTTCCAGAGCATAGACTCAAGAGTCTGAAGCATAGGGCATGCCAGAGACTGAAACAGGGGGCATGCTAGGACCTGCTGTGCAGAGAGAGGTTACAGTACCAGAAACAGAACAGGGGATGGTGCCAGCTCCAACAGAGAGCCCTGCCTCTTCAGATATAGAGGAACATTTACCTCGACCCAGCTTCGCAGTGCACAGGCAGCAAAGAGAGACCCAGCGTCGCTCTCTCAGGATTTATAACCGGCAACAATCAACCAAGTCTCAGCTGTGCTAGGCTTTGGGTCTATTTAGCTGGCATCCTTCCCCTCCAGGAGTTGTCAGAGCTTATCTGACCTGCTATCTTGCTGGATGCCTCGACGAATGCTTGGATTAACTTTGGCCACTCCCTTGCCGTGAAATCCTGTGGGACTTTGTTCATGTTGGTCTTTATTTAAGATTCTGTGCTTACTGCCCGGAAGTAAGTAATAAGCTGGGAGTTATTCAGTTTGTTTGGTTTGTTTTATCAGCTGTGCCAGGACTGAGATAGGACAGGGGGTAAATTGGACAGCAAGGAATTAGGATGAAGTGGGTGATATTTACCAATCCGGAAGGAAAGGAAGTTGCAGCAAAAACATGAGAGTTTAAGAGCAGCGTGGAGGAATGAGAATCTGGGGTCCAGAGTGATGCCCAAGTGCTAGCAAACAGCCAGGGTCTAAGCGTGGGTTTAAATACCATTTTTCTGCCCTGAAGGGGAAGGTGTTAATGGCTCTATGGGAGAGCAAACAAAGGGGTCTGGAGCTGGCTAATGGTCTTAGCATTAGGTGACAAAACATTGGTGGGAGTTGTGATAGCTTCTTAATGTCTGGGGTGAGGAGACAAAAGGGGAAGTGTAGCAGGAACATTGGTCATTGCTGCTTTGTCTGGTAGTTTTGGTGGCATTGTTTCCTAGATCTGAGCTATTGAGAAGATCAGTTTAAGTTTAGTCAAGTTCTCTGACTCATCTTCAGTGAACTTATGACCGGACCATGCCTTGAGGGCCCCTCTGACCTAATTCTGCATGTGTACAGCCAGTTCTCTTTGTCAGCATGGTTTTTCAGCCATAAATGTATGATCGATACATGTACCAAGTAAACAATATCATGCACTTGAGGGTGTATGGCACGGTAACAAATGGTACGGCTAGATTCCTTTATATCCTTTTATGAGCCACAAAATCTTAGAATACAGAGTTGGAAGGTACCCCAAGGGTCATCTGGTCAAACTTCCTACTGGTAATGTAGGAATCCATGGCTCAAACATCCCAGAGAGGTGGTTTTCTGTTTGGAAACCTTCAGTGAAGGAGAATCCACCATCTTCTTGAGGAGATCCATTCCATTATCAGATAACTCTTACAGTTGCAAAGTTCCTCCTAAATGTTTTGTCAGAATCTCTTTTCATCAGTCTGTGTATTTTCATCCTGTGTCCTCATTTGTCCCCCTTTCAAATCCCACCTGATGTAGCCACAGAAGACATAAAACTAGATGCGGGGGAAATGGCACATATCAGCTTACCAACAGTGGCCTCCTGAAGTCCACCAGAAGATGTGTGATGGCCAAGGTCTACTTCTTCCACTTCCAACTTGGTCACCTCTTTTGTTCCTTTCCTTCACATTCGTCCATCCTCACCTCCCGGAGGGGGAAGGAGCCAATTCAAGTTTAGCATGAAGAGCAGAAGGCAGAAGTCACACATCACAAAGACCCCAGGGAACGGAAAAGAGAGGTCACAAGGGCAGTGGCAACACGCAGTGGCAAAACTGAAGATGACGACAGACAGACCCCCATCTTCCCCAGAGCTGCAAAACTGGTGTTGCAGGTCAGATGCACAGCTACCCTCAGGTAGGTACTGACCACCCGTCTTGTTTTTTCTTGAAAAGGGGGATTTCTTTTTCTAATCAAGCTCGACAAGCAGCACATTAGCCCCCAGCAGTGACATTTTTAGCAGGGACGCTTGACTTAAAAAAAAACAATCTCCAGTCTTTCCCCAGTGAGAACTTTGCCTC
Organism: Ctenosaura bakeri; assembly: GCA_948474755.1. NCBI lineage: Eukaryota > Metazoa > Chordata > Lepidosauria > Squamata > Iguanidae > Ctenosaura > Ctenosaura bakeri. The sequence continues at coordinate 437,092 of CAOLHI010001025.1, read as the reverse complement.
TTGGGCTCTGATGTTATCGTTTTGTTTTTTTCTGCTTCATCTTTACTTTTACTCATTATCTCTCTTATTGTTCTTTTCCAATCTGCTTTCCTTCAAGAGCCCCCAGTAGTAGTAGTAGTAGTAGTAGTAGTAGTAGTAGTAGTAATAAATTTATTTCTATCCCACCTCTCCCCATGGATCAAGGTGGCAAACAACAATAATACATTAATTACATTAAAAACATTAAAAAACTTACCCAATCCTCCCCACCCACCAACCCATCTAAAACCAACTCCCTAAAACACCAACAATTAACAATGAACAACAATCAACTGACTATTAAAAGAACAGCAAGACAGTTCTGCACCCTAGAAATCACAAACTCACTGTAAAGGGCAGCAGGAGGATTGTTGAGCGGATTACATGAAATGTTGAAGGAGGCAACACTCTGGTGTTCGTGGACAGACAAATCTCCTCTCTATGATGCAGTAGCTTTATCAATGATTTTGGTGGGTCTGCTATTACCTACATCTGGGATTTCCTCCATATCATTGTTGTCATCATCACGAGTCAACAATGTGTTGCTTAAAAAGCCAATGCGATCCTAGGCTATATCAATAGAAGTATAGTGTCCTATAATAGTTCCACTCTCTTCTGTTTTGGTCAGACCTCATCTGGAATCCTGTGTCCAGTTCTGGGCACCACATTTCAAGAATGAATTAGCAAGCTGGAAGGTGACCAGAGGAGGGCAACCAAAATGGTTAAAGGTCTGGAAACCAAGTTTTACAAGTAGCAGCTTAGAGTCAAGCATGTTTAGCCTGAAGATTGTGCAAGAATACACAATCCAAGCACTCCCAACATATGGCCATCCAGCCTCTGTTTAAAAACTTCCAAAGAAGGAGACTCCATCACACTCTGAGGCAATGTATCCAACTGTCAAACTGCTCTGACTGTCTGGAAGTTCTTCCTAATGTTTAGGTGGAGTTTCTTTTCATGTACTTTGAATCCATTGTTTAAATACCTGAAGGGATGCCATGTAGAGGAGGGAGAGGGCTTGTTTTCTGCTGCTCCAGAGACCAGGACAAGGAGCAATGGAGTCAAGCTGCAGGAAAGGAGATTCCACCTGAACCTCAGGAAGAACTTCCTGACGGTCAGGGCTGTCCGGCAGTGGAATAGGCTGCCTCAGTGGAGTGGAGTGGAGTGGACTCTCCTTCTTTGGAGGTTTTTAAGCAGAGGCTGGATGGCCATCTGTTGGTAATGCCTTGATGGGTGTTCCTGCATAGCAAGGGGTTGGACTGGATGGCCCCTGGGGTCTCTTCCAGCTCTACATTTCTATGATTCTACGCTTCTATAATTCATTGCTCTGTGTCCTGGTTTCTGGAGCAGCAGAAAACAAACTGGACCCATCTTCAACGTGACATTCTTTCCAACATTTAAACATGGCTGCCAGGTCCCCTCTTAAACTTTTCTTCTCCTGGCTAAAGATAACCCAGCTCCCTTAGCTATTCCTCATAGGACTTCATGATTTCCAGGCTTTTGGCCATTTTGGTTGCCCTTTGGACACATATGGATTTCCACTATCCAAGCATATTCTAAGATCTCAGTCACAGTTCAAATTAAATTTTAAGAAGTATGAAAACAGTTTAGTTGAAAACAGTACAGTAGCCTCTTACAAGCCGAGAAAGCTCTTTTTGACATCCACACATACCTGAGTCAAAGCGGTTACCAGTAATTCTCAGTGCTTGGAAGGAAGGAGTAACAGCCCATGTGGTTAGCTGTAATTAATTACTTTCAGAAGAATGAAGGTATGAGTCCTATTCAGGAAAAAAGCCAGATATAAATCAAATAGACAGACAAACATTTTATTAAAAAAATCAAGCTAATGAATAAGTTTATTGGTTTAATCAGCAACAGTTTCTAAATTTTGTTTTGTTTTTAAAAAGTTTTACCTGGAAAGAACAATCCCAAAGGAATTTTGGCAGTGATTGTCCAAATCTGATTCTATTCTTTGATCAGTCTTAAAGGCTCTCAAAAAGTAATAGAAAGGAATAGAAAAGCCACACCAAAGAATGCTATAAATTATTTTTTTCAATGGTGTGACAGTAAAAATGAATCACTTTTGGAATGTAACACTCCAAACTCGATCATCTGAACTGGGATTATTCAATGGAATGAAATGAGGAAAGAGCTTGAGAAAGAGCTTTTTGGACTACAGTTTCCAGGATCCCTCACAGCCAGTGACCGTACCACTTCGGATAATCTGGGTATTGCTGCCCCAAAGTGACTATTCTGAAGTCTGCACATAGCCTGGGGGTTGTCTATGCAATAGCAGTAGATGGAACACAGGCACACATTGTTACCCTGTATGTTGGGGGTCCCGGGAGGGGCGCCCAAATAACCAAATAAAAACACAAGATGGGGGAATTAAGCTCGAGCACTCTCTTAAGCTAACGGGAGGCAGGGTAACTCTAGCTAGGATCTTTCACCCTATGTCTACAGCGTCAGGTCAGAGTGCGTAGCCAGAAAAGTTTAAAAGTAAGAAAAATGATAGCTTTACTAAAGGGCAAACAACAAATAAGACAACACATGCACACAGCTAACTAAGAAATAGAAATGGAGAGTTTTCGGGGGAATGGGTAATATGACCCCTGGTCTCGTAGCCCTGGAGAGAAAGAGGAGGTTGAGGGGAAGAAAGCTCAGCGCGATTCGCTGAGGGGGGCTCACTGGTCAAACCGACAGCAAGGCTGGATGAAACTCAGGAGCGATCCAAAGTGTTCTCAAAAGTGGTGACTTTTTATAGGGTGGAGTTTACCTACAGGCTATGCTATGCTCGGTGAGAACAAAGGGATTTTAGAGCGGGACGAAGGAGTTGGAAAAGGTCAGGTTTTGCATGATGGGCTTAGCGCTGGATGGCAATAGTTTTGCCAATATGCTGATGGCCCCACATAAAGGAATGGCTCGGCTCTTGGCCGTGCGGCTTTCTGAAGATACGCGCCAAGCAAAGCCAGTTTGCAAGGAGGTTTTTCCCCAAAGCATCGGAGAGGTTTAAGTTGCCTGCCTGAATGGGGTTTTGGAATGTACAACCATTAACGGCTGCGCCCAATTCGTGCTTGTCCGGTGGACCTCTGCAAACACGTGGGGTAGGGTGGCAGAGAAAGATCAAGCAAAGGCCAAATTATTTGATATCAAAAGGATATCTAGTGCTCTCACCTGACATATCATAACCGTGATAACAACATAACCTACCAGTGGTTATCAACAGGTACAAGCAAGCATTAAGATGCAAAGAACTTGCAATGAGAGATTCTCCAGTTTATGAGAATATCCTCCTTCCTTAGACTCTTTCTCAACAAGTCCTCAACCTTAGAAACTACGAATTTGGCAACCACGAGCAAAGTCTTCTCCATGTGGATTGCTTGCCCGAAGAATGCTTCCCTTGCGCTGAGTTCTGTCTTCCTCCAGTGTCCTTTTATTCAACCCGTCCTTTTGCAATATGTGTTGAATTTCTTTGGACCTCTCTATTTTACATGCAGTTTTATCCCCCTTGGATGATTTGTAAACGGAACATTTGCAATGAACACTCATATACTGTTTGTTGTAATTCTGGGAGTTGTAAAACTAAAGAGCAGGTTACCAAATGTTTATAAATAAACAAGCTGAACAAAACAAACAAATGCCAGGTAGATTACTCAGCAGGTAATCTACACTCCTAACAAAAGTCAGATAAAGAAGGAGGCCTCACCTGTCATCACTCAAACCCACGCAGGATTTATAATCCTCTGCTCAATTATCCTCTTAGATATTTTGGGAGACAGTTCGGCTGAGAGCAGCAAAGCTCGCAAGGTCGTGGGTGGATTTGAACCCAGGCCTGACTGCAATTCAGGGCAAAGAATTTCTGCCATGAGAATTTCACTTCCCTTTATTGTTGCTGTTGTGCATCAAGCTGGCTTTAAGTCACGTTGTTGTTGTTAACTGTCGTCAAGTTGACCCCAACTTATGGCAACTCCACGGACCTCCAAGTCTCTCTATCATCAGCGACCCCGTAGATTCAGGGATGTGGCTTCCTTGTTTGGGTCTATCCGTCTGTAATGGGGTCTCCCTCTTTTCCTACTGCTTTCTACCTTTCTAAGCAGTACTGTTTTTTCTAGTCAGTCAGTTCTTCTCATGATATGGCCAAAGTACAATAGCCTCAGTTTAGTCATCTTGGTTTCGAGGGAGAGTTCAGACTTCATTTGCACTACAACCCAGAACATTTCCATACGACACTCTTATAGCACAATGATTCCACTTTCAACCTCCTATGGAATCCTGGGGTTTGCAGTTCCGGGAGGGGCCGGCTGGCCCCTCCCGGAACTGCAAACCCCAGGATTCCATAGGAGGTTGAAAGTGGAATCATCGCACTATAAGAGTGTCATGTGGAAATGGCCCCATTTATCTGTCTTTCTGGCAGTCCAGGGTGTCTTTAGAACTCTTCTCCAGCCCCACATTTCAAATTGGTGGATTTTCTTCCTATTAGCTTTCTTCACTCTCCAGCTTTCACAACCACACATAGAAATGGGAAATGCAATGGCATGGACAATCCTAACTGTAGTATTTAATGATACATCTTTACACTTAAGAATCGTATTTATTTTTATGACAAATGTTCTTGAGAATATTAACATTAAGAGACATTGGAGATTAATACTGTATATGATAACGACAGCTCGGATAGAATATGCCAAAATGTGGAAGTCTCAGCAAATACCCACCATTGAACAACGGTGGGGGACGTTTATTGAGAATAGAAATGCAGATATTGTCTCTCAGAGATTAAAGGGGAAATCGGACAATCAGATAAAAGCAGAATGGCAAATGGTGATGGGTAATTGCTGGGAAATGCCAAGTGAAAATGCTTGAATTATGGTTGAAATTAAAGAGCAATAACTGTAACATAACAGGAGTGGACGAGGGAAATGCACGATCAAGCATGTAAGATGAACATAGAATTGTGATGCATAATTTTTATATGTGAATAGAAATTCAGAAAATGAAAACTAAATCAGACTGGAAGAACAAAAGATATTACAAGTAAAAGTACAACTTAAGATGATGTTTTTTTATTTGTGAAACTTAATCAAATTATATTTTTAAAAAATCGTATTTATTTTCATCATAGCTGCCCTTCGAGGTCATAGCTTTCTTCTGATTTATTGACTGCAATCTCTGTTTTGAGTAATGGCGGAGCCCAGGTATGGAAAACCTTGAACCATTTCAGCGTCTTCCTCATCTGCTTTAAGGTGTACAGATGATAGATTTCTAAGTCCCTTTCTGCACCTTATCTTTTCGTGGAGGTGGGGGGCGGCGGTTGCGCTAGCAGCCTCTTGCGCAAGGAGCTCACTTTGCTTCTGCTTCCTCACCGCAGCTGGCTTGCAGTCGTGTGAACACCCCGCCCCTTCCTACCGCAGCACAACCCGGGACTTGCAGGCTAGTGCTGAGGCAGGAAGTGTGGCCAGCCCGGCTCCCGACGCACCACACACCAGGTAAGTGCACGCGGGCCCCGGGAGCCTTGCGCAACCGCACACCATTTTTGGCTTTAAGCCGAAAATGAAAAGGTGTGTCCGTGGTCCGCTTTAGGCTCTTAAGCGTCGCGTAAATGGGAGTGCGTTATATGGACCGCTCCTCCCATTTACGCAATGCTAAAAGGGGCCCTTTTGCTTCAGAAACGGCATGCGAAAAGGGCCTAAGATAGCCTGATGCAAAAAGCCCTGTTTTTGCAAAAGGAAGGTTGCGGCTTCTTTAATTGAGTCAATCCATCTTGTGAATTGCTCTTCCTTTTTTCCTGCTGTCCTCTGCTTTTCCAAACATTATCGTCTTTTCCAGTAAATTCTGTCTTCCCATGATATGTCCAAAATACAATAGCCTCAATTATTTTGACTTCTGGAGAGTTAAACTTAGGATCTTTCTGCACTATACTGTTACAGTGCTATTATTCCACTTTCAGCGTCCTTTGGAATTCTGGGGTTTGCAGTTTCCTGAGGCCAAAGAGCTCTCTGGCTGAGAATTCTGAATGCCCTTCCCTAAATTGCAAAACCCAGGACTCCATAGGAGGTTGAAAGTAGAATAATAGCACTGTGACAGTGTAGTGCAGAAGGGCCCTTAGTTTGTTCCAGCACCCATTTATTTGTCTTTTTGGCAGTCTGCATTATCTGTACGACTCTCTTCCAGCACCATATTTCAAACAAATTGTGAATGTTTTTCTCTGCCAGCTTTCTTTATTTTTCAGGTTCCCATTGATCCATAGAAATGGATGGCATGAATGATCCTGTCCTTGGTTTTCAAGGAAGTGTCTTTACCCTTCCAAATCCAGTTTCTTCATAGCTGTCCTTCCACGACTTGATCTTCTTCTGATTTCTTAACTGCAGTCTCCATTTGGATAGAGGATAACCTCAACTGTTTTCAGCACACCAGAAATCTTGGCCTATCATGCACTTCTTAAGACAGGGAGAGAACCATCGCTATTAAGCCATCCAGATCCATCCTGGGGATTTCTAGGACAGAGTGATGACAAGATGGCAGGAGATTAGGCTGTGGAATTTTGAAATACAGGCAATAAACGAAGGTGGTGCTGGGCTTATAAAACAGAGACGTAGTACATTGGCTTCTGCTGAGGCAATCAAGGTGATGACAATGGAGTATCCCTTTGCCAAGATCTCCACTCAACGTGGGTGTTATTTCAGCTGCCCCTTCCCACGGCTTTCACATCCAGAGAAAGAACCACCACTAAGGACTGCAAAGAATCAGTGGAACACATTTTAAGGGATGATTCCTGGATGGAAGGGGCTTCCAGGCTTACAATCATTGAGAAGAAGGTGAAATGATAACAGGGGACAGAGAAAAGGCAGAACTACTGAACACCTTCTTTGCCTTCGTCTTATCCCAAAAGGAGAACAGTGCTCTACCTGGAGAAAATGGAGCAGGTGATGTGGTAGGGAAAATCATAGAATCATAGAAACATAGAAATGTAGAGTTGGAAGAGACCCCAGGGGCCATCCAGTCCAATCCCCTGCCATGCAGGAACACCCTCAAAGAACTCCCGACAGATGGCCATCAAGCAGCACAGCATAGATAAAGAGGTAGTGCAGGAATACCTGACTACTCTAAATGAATTCAAGTCTTCAGGGCCAGATGACCTGCAGCCAAGAGTATTAAAAGAACTGGCAGAAGTAATCTCAGAACCCCTGGCAATAACCTTTGAGATTTCCTGGAGAATAGGAGAGGTCCCAGCAGACTGGAGGAGGGCAAATGTTGTCCGCTTCATCAATAAGGGGGGAAAGGGGGACCCAAACAATTACCATCCAGTCAACCTGGCATCAATTTCAGGAAAGATTTTAAAGCAGACCATTAAAAAATAATAATAATAATAATTATTATTATTATTATTATTATTATTATTATTATTATTATTATTATTATTATTATTATTTCTATCCCGCCTCTCCCCATGGATCGAGGCGGCAAACAGCAATAATACATTAATTACATTAAAACATTAAAAAAAACATACCCAGTCCTCCCCACCCACCAACCCACCTAAAACCAAGCCCCTAAAACACACAACAATTAACAATTAACAACAATCAACTGACTATTAAAAGAACAGGAAGACAGTTGGTGGGAGGCGGTGGAAGTACTATTAAACAGATGGTATGTAAGCACTTAAGAACACCATGAACACTAAAGGTCAACATGGGTTTCTCAAAAAGAAAAGAAAAACTCATGCCAAACTAATCTTATTTCTTTTATTAAATACCGTTAGGAGCTTGAAAGATGAAGGGAATGCTATGTATGTAGAATATCTTGACTTCACTAAGGCCTTTGACAAAATTCCCCATGATGTTCTTACAAAGGAGTTAGTAAAATGTGGGCTGGACAGGGCTACTGTTAAGTGGATTTGGAATTGGTTGACCGACCGAACCCAAAGGGTGCTTCTCACCAATGGCTGCTTTTCATCCTGGAGAGACGTGACTAGTGGGGTGCCACACGGGTCTGTCATAGGCCTATAGGCTATTTAACATCTTCATCAATGATTTCGATGATGGAATAGAGGGCATGCTGATCCAATTTGCAGATGACACCGGGCCCCAAGGTTGACTCAGCCTTCCATCCTTTCGCAGGTCGGTAAAATGAGTACCCAGCTTGTTGGGTGCAGGTATAGAAAATGTATCGAATACATGCTATTTGTAAGTTGTTCGCCGCCTTGATCCATATGGAGAGGCGGGATACAAATAAATAATAATTTTAAAAATGACACCAATTTGGGTGGGGTTGCTAATATGCCAGAGGACAGGATCAGTAAAGCACAGCTTTAATAAAACCCTAAAGTAAATATGAAATAAGAGTCTAGCTCTCAGGTGCTCCTATAATCCAGGATGCCTTACCTTAGCCTTGTTCTCATTTGCCCACCCTAAACTGTATTCCCTCGCCTAAATTCAGCCCCATTTCCCTGTCCAGCTGTTGTATAAATCCACCGCCCCGTCTCGAGTATTCATTTTCACCACTTCCCTGTCCTCTGTTAATCTGATTTACAGCTGTTTCTCTATTGAGACAATCTTCTCTGCATTCCTTTCCTGGAAAGATTCTTTTCACCTTTGTTTAGTGGAGGATTGAAGGTACACAGCTTAGGCTCTGGGAAAGGGTTTAGGATGACTTTTAATGATACGTTGAGGCCGTATCGGATTATTTGTTTTCACTTTAATGATTGTTTGTGTTGATGGGAGGGCTGCAAAGTAATGGAGACGCCCTGAGAAGATTGTCTAGGTAGGATATGGCATGTTCTGAATGAGAATGTTCCCTCCTGGAGATCTGATCCACCTTTGGGTATCCTGTTGCACAGCCTCTTCTACCAAAGGATTTGCCTTTTTTTGCAGGTATGCTTCAATGCGTGCAAGTCTTTTTCCTTTCAAGGTCTCAGCACATGTGCAGTCCCTTGGATCTGCGTCCCTCTGCCAACTTGGTAAATGAGTATGGTGGAGAAAGGACAAGCCCACCTTTTCTGACATTTTTCACTGTTTCCATTCCTGGAGAATAAACATTGGGGTGATACCAAATATTTTCCTCCACTGGGGATTTGTAGCATAAATTTCTGCATCCACAGCATTAATTTTTCTATGCAATAACATCTTCACTGGCAATTTTGCACAACTGAACCAGGACACCACATCCAGAACTCTGCTGGGATATACATCTGTGTACATCAGAGAATCATAGAACATTCCGCATGACACTCTTATAGCGTGATGATTCCACTTTCAACCTCCTATGGAATCTTGGGGTTTGCAGTTCTGGGAGGGGCCGACTGGCCCCTCCTGAAACGGCAAACCCCAGGATTCCATAAGAGGTTGAAAGTGGAATCATCACACTATAAGACTGTTGTGTGGAAATGGCCATAGATTCATAGAATCATAGAAACGGAGGAGACCCCAAGGCCCATTCTGCCATGCAGGAAGACACAATCCTGAAAGATGTCCAACCAGCCTGCTTAAAAAAACTCTAAAGCAGGTGACTCTATCACATTCCAAAGCAGCGTATTCCACTGTCAAACTGCTCTTGCCATCAGGAAGTTCTTCCTCATGTTTAGGTGGAATCTCTTTTCCCAAAATGTGAAGCCATTGCTCTGTCAAGAAAAGGTTGGACCAAACCTGTAGAAAATACTTTGTGATGTGGGTCCTTAAGTGCACCTGTGGAGAGCCATGTGACTCCAGCTAAGTCATGCTGAGTCATGCTGATGAGCAACCAGGGGAGAAGGCTGCATCAGATGTGGGGAGAATGCAAAGACTGGCAGGATTGCATCAGCTGGGGTGTGTATGAATGTAGCTGAGAGCTAGCCAACAAATGCACACGGGGCCTGACATGTCTGCCAGAGGCTCTGTCAGAAAGAGCAAGCAGAGGGATACAGGAACGCCTTCTGGAGATTCTTGTAAATATGTACACATTGTAACTCAAGAATAATTTGCCTCCTTGATGGAAGAAAACAATTGGCATGGGTGAGCTTTTCCTGGCTACAGTGCATTGCTGCTAAGATATTCTCTGCTGCTGGGCACGCTTCCAAAGCTGTGGGAGCAATCTCTGCTATATTTTTGGGTGTGACATGCTCTATGTCCTAGTCTCTGGAGCAGCAGAAAACAGGCTTGCTCCATCCTTCATATGACATCCTTTCACATATTTAAACTGTCTCCTCTCAGGCCCTTTCCGCTCCTCACCCTCTTCCAGCACTGGGATGCGGGGATTGCACGAGCAGCCTCCAGAGAGAGGCTCTCACGTCCAGGGTCCTTTAGCTCCACACGAGCTGCCTGCTCACGTGAGAGCCCCGCCTCTTCCTTCCTCAGTGCAGCATGGGACTTTTCCAGGCTGCACTGGGGCAGGAAGCACGACTGGCATGGCTCCGGAGGCTCTGCACACCAGGTAAGTGTGCGCAGGGCCCAGGAGCAATGCGCAATCGCACACCATTTCCAGCTTCTAGCCGAAAATGAAAAGGTGTGCAATTGGCGCCTGCTGGCCCCTGGAGTGTTGTGAAATTGTGAGTGCATCGTGCGGATTGCTCCTCACAATCGTGCAATGCTCCAGGCCCTCTTTCGCATGGCAAATGCCATGTGAAAAGGGCCTCAATCTTCTCTTCACCAGGCTAAATGTAGATAGTTCCCTAAGCCGTCCTCACAGGGCTTCATGGTTTCCAAGCCTTCTACCATTTTGGTTGCCTTCCTCTGGACATGTTTCAGCTTGCCACTATCCTTCTTGAAATGTGGTGCCCAGAACTGGAGACAGGGGTCATTTCTTCACTACACTGTTACACTGCTATTATTCCATTTTCAACCTCCTGTGGGATTCTGGGGTTTGTAGATCTCTCTGGCTGGGAATCCAAAATCCCTCTCCTTAAACTGCAAACCCCAGGATTCCATAGGAGGTTGAAAATGGAATAATAGCACTATAACAGTGTGGTGCGGAAAGGCCCTACGAATCCATGACTGCAATACAGAATGCCATCCAGCTTTTTAAAGAAATGAGCAGCAACAGTATGAAAATATCTCAAACTAGATACCATGGACAGACAGAGAGACAAATGGACAGACAGACAGATCGTGGATAGATGCAAAATAGGTCTGCGCTAGAGAGGTTCATCCTGAATGCAAGAGAGGAAAGAAGGTCCTTATGCAAATGTCCAAAAATGCAGCCCCCTCCCAAAATCCTACTGTATCTCAGTAGCAGTTGATGACTCCTATGTAAGTGAGGTGAGGAATCTGCTTTGGGTTTTAGTGTGAAGAAGGAGGAGCTATTTTGGGGGTGTGGTGAGCACCACTGGTAGCTTCTTTGAGGTTCAGACCCACATCCAGGGTGGATTCATTAACCCATTGGCATGAGAGGCCTCATTTCCACTATTATGTAATATGCATCATTTGGAAAAGGTTTATCTATTTTTATTTCACTATTTTTTTTAAAGAAAAAACAATCCTCAAGAATATATCTCAATATATAGCACAATGCCAACAAAACATTTGGGGATGGGAGTCAAAAAATACAAATTTAAGAAAAAGGGAAGCTAACAGGAATAAACAAATCAAGAGCAATTAAGCTAACTGTTTTAAAATTGAGCAATTGATTTTAAAAAGTGGTGGTGGTGTTTGTTTGTTTTGCATTGATGGGGGACAGGAGGTGGAAATATCAAGCTGCTCTGTGCCATTAAGATTCTATTTTCATTGCATTTCATTTTAATTCTCATTATTTAAGAAGCCGTCCAAGAACTGAGCTGCACTCCAGGGAATGAGTATGGGGAAAAAATGAATGAAATCTATCAACAACGATGAGCAAAAGAAGAACAGATTGAACAATGGAACAACAGACCAGAGCAATGTTGCAATGTGGATTTGTTGTGGTTACTGCTATTCCCAGCAAGCCATATGGCAGGGCACATCATGTACGCCAGCACTGAGAGTGCGCAAGGGCCAGCTATGGGAGATTGGGAGGGAACTGTCCAAAAACAGACACTGAACTCTTTCCAAGAACATTCCTAGTACCAAGATGTTTCTAAATCAGCCCTCTTCCATCTCATCCCTATGTTGTTCTGGGTCTGGAAATCATTTCTGAGTCATGATGACCCTGATCATGGGGTTTTCTTAGCAAGATTTGCGTGGTCTCCAACATTGAAGAAGCTGGAATGTGTCCAAAGGAGGCTGGCCAAAATGGTAAAAGGCCTAGAAACCATGATGCCCTATGAGGAGCAGCTGAGGGAGCTGGGTATATTTAGCCTGGAAAAGAAAAGGTTAAGAGGGGTCATGATAGTCGTGTTAAAATGTTTGAAGGGATGGCATATGGGGGATGGAGCAAGCTTGTTTTCTGCTCCTCCAGAGTCTAGGACATGGAGCAGTGGCTTCAAACGTCAGGAAAAGAGATTCCATCTGAACACTAGGAAGAACTTCCTGGCGGTAAGAGCAGTTTGACAGTGGACTATGCTGCTGCCTGGGAGTGTGGTGGAGTCTCCTTCTTTCGAGGTTTTTAATCAAAGGCTGGGTAGGTATCTGTCAAAGACAGTGTTTTGATTGTGTCTTCCTGCAGGGCAAAATGGGGTTACAGAATCAAAGCCATTTCCGCACTAGACTGTTATAGTGTGATTATTCCACTTTCAACATCCTATGGAATCCTGGGGTTTGCAGTTTCAGGAAGGGCCAGCCGGCCCCTCCTGAAACTGCAAACCTCAGGATTCCATAGGAGGTTGAAAGTGGAATAATCACGCTATAACAGTCTAGTGTGGAAATGGCCATTAGAGTTGGAAGAGAACACAACAGTCATTGAGTCCAACTCGCTTCAGCCACACAGAAACAAGGACACCCCCCCCCAGGCAAATGGCCATCCAGCCTCTGTTTAAAAACCTCCAATGAGGCAGCATATTCTACTGTTGAAGGGAAGTTCTTCCTGATATTTAGGGTTGGACTGGATGACCCCTGAGTACTCTTCCAACTCTAGGGCCATTTTCACACTACCCTGTTATAGTACTATTATTCTGTTTTCAACGTCCTATGGAATCCTGGGATTTGCATTTTGGGGAGGGGCCTTGAGAATTCTCAGCCAGAGAGCTCTTGGGCCTCAGGAAACTACAAACCCCAGAATTCCACAGGACGTTGAAAGTGGAATAATAGCACTATAATAATGTAGTGTGGAAATAGCTTAGGATTCTATGACTCATTAAAACTGCATAACAAAATATCCAGTTAAAATACAAAAACTGCAATGTAATATAAAGCAAATTGTCAAATAAATGTAATCAAACTGGATATAATTATAAACCATAAACAAGATTAAACAAGATTTGGAAAACTAAAAGTTTCGAAATTGAGATTTTAAAATAACAAGGGAAGGAGCCGGCTGCAAATGTTCACAGATCCACCCCCCCTGCTTGCCCTGAGGACCAGAGAAGAGTAGCCGGGTATTGAGACATCAGATCAGACCCTGAAATCTGGTGACCCTGAACCAGATATGCCCATGGGAAGCCCCAAGAAGGACACAGAGACAACTCGACCTTCCAGTTTCCCAGCAACTGTTAACACAAAGGCATGCTGCCCCTGATACTGGATCTTACACGTCAACTTTGTTCCTCTCCTGGGCATCCTTCTGGCCTCTGACTCTAATTATGACCATGAGAGCTATGCTGGGTCAGATCTAGCAGGGCCAGCCGTTCAGCCAGTCAGACACCCCAGTGGGAAGCTTACCAGAAGGACATGAGGGTGACAGCTCCAATCCCAGGGTCCTGTTACATTACGCAATTATAGCACTACGATTCCACTTTAACTGCCATGGCTACCTCCTGTGGAATCCTGAGGTTTGCAGTTTGAGGAAGGCACTAGAGCTCTCTGGCTGAGAATTCTAAATTCCTTGCTGTCATGGGGCTTCAGGCTGAACTTGTCATAGAATCATAGAATCATAGAAATGTAGAGTTGGAAGAGACCCTAGGGGCCATCCAATCCAACCCCATTCTGCCATGCAGGAACACCCTCAAAGCACTCCCGACAGATCGCCATCCAGCCTTTGCTTAAAAACCTCCAAAGAGGGAGACTCCACTAACTCCGAGTCAGCAGATTCCACTGCCGGACAGCCCTGACCATCAGGAAGTTCTTCCTGAGGTTCAGGTGGAATCTCCTTTCCTGCAGCTTGAATCCATTGCTCCTTGTCCTGGTCTCTGGAGCAGCAGAAAACAAGCCCGCTCCCTCCTCTACATGGCATCCCTTCAGATATTTAAACATGGCTATCCTGTCCCCTCTTAACCTTCTCTTCTGCAGACTAAACATCCCCAGCTCTCTAAGTCTATTCTCATAGGGCTTCACGGCTTCAAGGCCTCTCACCATTTTGGTCGCCCTCCTCTGGACTTGCTCCAGCTTGACCATGTCCTTCTTGAATTGGGCTGCCCAGAACTGGACACAGGATTCAAGATAAGGTCTAACCAAAGCAGATGAGAGTCGTGGGGTTGTCTTGGCTAGATTTGTTCAGAGGACTCTGCCATTCCCTTCTCCTGAGGCTGAGAGTGTGTGGCTGTTCTCTGTAGCTGAGCAGGGATTCAAATGCTGGTCTCTTGGAATCTTAGGCCCTTTTAGCATGACATTTTCCATGTGAAAGGGTGCCTAGAGCATTGCTCAATTCTGAGGAGTGATCTGCATGATGCACTCACAATCATGTGATGCTCCAGAGGCCTGCAGGTGCCAACATGCACCTTTTCATTTTCGGCTACAAGCCAAAAATGGTGCACGATCGCGCACTGCTCCCAGGCCCTGCACACACTTACCTGGTGTGCAGAGCCTCCGGAGCCATGCCGGTTGTGCTTCCTGCCCCAGAGCAGCCTGGGAAACACCCAGGCTACGCTGTGGAAGGAAGAGGCGGGGCTTTCTCACAAGCAGGCACCTCATGAGGAGCCAAAGGACCCTGGGCACGAGAGCCTCTCGCCAGAGGCTGCTCGCACGATCCCCGCACCCCAGCACCAGAAGAAGGTAAGGTGCAGAAAGGGCCTTGGTGTTAACACTGAAACCACTGTACCACATTGCCTTCAAGGCCATTTCTGCACTACACTGTTATAGTGTTCTTATTCCACTTTCAGCAACATTTGGTAGAATTCTGGGGTTTGTAGTTTATTGAGGCCAAAGAACTCTCTGGCTGAGGACTCTAAGGGCCCTTCCTAAACTGCAAACCACAGCATTCCATAGCACATTGGAAGTGGAATAATAGCGCTATAACAGTGTAGTGTGGAAATGGCCAAAATATTACAGCAACTAATGGCACACCCTTCATAAAGCTTTCTTGACAGGATTTCTTCAGAAGTTTGCCCTAAGGCTAAGTGGATGTGACTTTCCCCAGGCCACCAGGAGGTTTCCAATGCTGAGTAAGGGCTCAGATTTTGGTTTCTTGGAGTCCTAGGCCCTTTTCGCATCTTTCCTTTTCGCGCTGCTGGGTTGGGGTTCTTGCACAAGAAGGCTTGGAAGGAATGCTGCCACTTCCCTGCTGCTTTGGCTCTGCAGCTCCTTCCTCCTCGTGCGAGCACCCTGCCTCTTCCATTCACAGTGCAGCCTGGGACCTCCCAGGCTGCACTGAGGAGAGGACGCACCACCAGCCCAGCTCCCAAGGCACCGCACACCAGGTAAGTGCACACGGGGCCCCGGAGCAATGCACAACCATGCAGCATTTTCGGCTTTGAGCCAAAAATGAAAAGGTACATGCACGCTCTGCGTCAGGCCCTTGAGCGTCGCGTAAATGTAAGTGTGTCATGCAGACCACTCCTCACATTTACGCTACACTCAAGGAGCCCTTTTGCTTCAAAAACGCCGTGCAAAAAGGGCCCTAGTCTAACACTGTAACCTCTTCAGCTTGCCAGGTCTCTAAAGTATTCTTCCGTAAACTTCAGATCCCAGAATTGCACAGGATGTTGCCATGAGAGTTCAAATGGAATCGTAGCACTGTGATAGTGCAGATTAAAAAGGCACAAGCATGAAGACAGTTAAAAGAAGGAGGCCAGATGGAGTGCCAAAAAAGCCCTGAAGTTGCATTTGGCACTATGGAAATCTTTAATAGTACTAGTAGGAGTAACCATAACAATAAGATTTCTTACACGCCTCTCCCTATGGATAACTATGAGGAATTAACAACAGATTTAAAAACAATAATAGATCAATTCATACTTTAAAACTCCTATTTTCAAAATAATCTGGAATGGCCCACCAAAAGAGACTGGCCTTTAGTGTTTTGAAGTTCAGACTATGACTTGCATGAAAGATTGGATGACGCTTAAAAGAGAAAAATTCCTGCAATTAGAGGGCTTTGGTTTGAGATTTGGGTGGCATGTTTTTCTGTGGTATGAAAAACTGAAGGCAAATGTAAGTTTTAATAACCCCTTTATAAGGCACACTCTGTTTAGAGCAAGGGTGTCAAACTCAATTTCTTCTTGGGCATCATCAGCATTATGGTTGCCCTCAAAGGGCCAGTTGTATCTGTAAGACTATATGCAACTGTATCTGCTCTTTAACAATATTAAACCATTGTTTCTGCATTTGATTATTACTGGTTTTAGTAATAACTAGGGATGGGATGAATTTTCTGGATCAGAATCCCTGGAAGGTTCTGGGAATCCACGAATCTCATGACTCTCGAAACTTTCCAATCCTTTTTTAAGAAAGAGCTTGAAAAGCAAGGGAAAGAAGGATAATCTTGGGCAAGACACACTCTCTCAGCCTCAGCAAAAGCCTAGGCAAAGGCAAACCTCCCTCTGAAGAAATCTGGCCAGGACAATTGTCCTAGTTTTGTCTCAGGATCTCCCCAGACTGAAAATGACATGAAGGCCCTTTGAACACAGGCAGGAAAATGTGGCTTAATCCCACATTTTCCTGCTTGTGTGAACAGGGCCACATATTAGAGTACAGAGCTAATTTAGCTCAAAACTGGCTTTTCTTTGCATAGCTCCTTCTGGCATCCTGGGGTTTGTAGTTTGATGATGCTCCAGAGCACTTTGATGGAGAAGGCTGTGCCATCTTGTAACACTCCAAACCCCAGAATTGTGTCTGAAAGAGCTTTGCAAGGGAGCTCTGCAAAGGAATGTTTCAGCTGTCCTTGAAATCTTAAGCCTGTAGGTTCCAGTCAAATACTGAACTTCAATATGAAATGTTCAATTTAAATATCTTAGAATACAAGCCTGGATGTAATTTCTGAAATTGTTAGCAAAGGCCGTTATTACTCCAAGGGAAAAACCTCATCTACGTACTATTTCCCCTTGTATGTATGGTCTCCCAGGTTTTCAGGCGTCCCGGTCTCCAACAATTTACTTGGAAGATTCGAAAGATTCCATTTGCCTATTTGGGCACAGGGATTTGGATTTGGGAATCTCGAATCCTTACCTAGTATTCGAGGATTCGAGGATTTGGTTGGCCCATCCCTAGTAATAACTAGCTCTGAAATTAGAAGTCTAGGAAAAATAATGGCAAGCAGATATACAAGTATGCAACTATTGTACAATTTATTGAAAAAGGAGTTTTGAAAATAGAAAGTAATTTTTTTAATCATCAGACAAATATTACCAAGCACTGTTTATTACATTAATTCTGTTTAAATTTTTAGTCCCAGCTGAGACAGACAGAACAAATAATTGTTCTCTGATCTGTGCCTCTTTCAGCCTCCCAGACCCTCTCTGTGCCTCCTTCTGCTTCCTTGTGACTCTTTCAGCCCCGCTGCTCCTCTCTGCACCTGGTGAGCCCGATCCCCACATTGCGGGCCCCCAGCTGCCAGTATTCTGAAGAGGGGCCCAGCAGCCAACACTCGTGATCTACTTCTACTTCTGACTGCTCCTATGTCCAATTCTTGTAAAGCTGCACAGAGCGTCGCCATGGGAACACACAGCAACACTCTGACGGCGAGACTTGGACAGAGGAGCAGTCAGAAGTAGAAGTAGATCACAAGTGCTGGTGTTATCATGGTTATTATATGTCTGGTGAGAGCATTAGATATCCTGTTGATATCAAATAATTTGGCCTTTGCTTGACCTTTCTCTGCCACCCTTCCCCATGTGTTTGCAGAGGTCCACCGGATGAGCACGTATTGGGTGCGGCCGTTAATGGTTGTACGTTCCAAACCCCATTCAGGAAGGCAACTTAAGTCTCTCCGATGCTTTAGAGAAAAACCTCCTTGCAAACCGGCTTTGCTCAGTGCATACCTTTACAAAGCTACATGGCCAAGAGCCGAGCCATTCCTTTATGTCGGGCCATCAGTGTACTGGTCATACTATTGTAATCCAGCGCTAAGCCTATCATGCAAAACTTGACCTTTTCCGAATCCTTTGTCCAGCTCCAAATTTCCTTTGCTCTCACCGAGCATAACATAGCCTGTAGGTAAAATCCACCCTATAAAAGGTCCCCACTTTTGGGACTTCCTCGGATCACCCTGGACTTCCATCCCACCTTGCTGCCGGTAGTCTGAAGGAACTCCCCTCAGCGAACCCCGTTGAGCTTTCTCTCCTGGAACCTTGTCTTTCTCTCCAGGACTACAAGACCAGGTGTCGTATTACCCTTCCTGAAAAACTCTCCACTTCTATTTCTCAGTTAGTTGTTGTATGTCTTATCTCTTGTGTTTCTGGTCTTTAATAAAATATTGTTTGTTGCTTTAAAACCTTGTCTAGTCGCTCTCTGACCTGACACCGTAGACATTGGGTTAAAGATCCTTGCAAAAGTTACCCTGCCTCTCGTTTAGCTGAGAGAGTGCTTGAGTTATATTCCCCCAACTTGTGCTTTTATTTGGTTATTTGGGCACCCCTCCCAGGACCCCCAACATACTGGCTGCTGAACCCCTCTTCAGAATACGGGCAGCTGGGGGTCTGCAATGTCGGAATCAGGCTCACCAGGCGAGGGGAGTGCCGCAGCTGCAGGGGAGGTGCAGGGGCCACAAGAAATGGCCTGGCGGGCCAGATTCAGCCTGCGAGCCTTGTGTTTGACACATGTGGTGTAGAGTATGGAAGAATTATAAATAAAAAATGTGTCCTAAGATGCCTTTATGGGTGTCCCCTCACAAAGTTTTATTAACAAGAGCGGTAACACTTAAAGATAAATGGATAACACATTGAATTGAAATCGAAAACAAATGAGGAACTGATTGAGAATAGACATGAGATAAGATGGTTTGCTTATAGACAGTTATCTAAGAGATTTAAAATGGATTTTGAAAAAGGGTATGATTTTTCTGTTGGCAAATCTGAACTGAATAAGTCTTTGTTCAAAGATGATGAACATTTGACGACTAAGATGTATAAAATGTTTTTAAAAGTGGATCATAGAATCATAGAAATGTAGAGTTGGAAGAGACCCCAGGGGCCATCCAATCCAACCCCATTCTGCCATGCAGGAACACCCTCAAAGCACTCCCGACAGATGGCCATCCAGCCTCTGCTTAAAAACCTCCAAGGAAGGAGGAGACCCCATCACACTCTATGGAGGCAACAGCAGATTCCACTGCTGGACAGCCTTGACTGTCAGGAAGTTCTTCCTGAGGTTCAAGTGGAGTCTCCTTTCCTGCAACTTGAATCCATTGCTCCTTGTCCTGGTCTCTGAAGCAGCAGAAAACAAGCCCTCTCCTTCCTCTACGTGGCATCCCTTCAGATATTTAAACATGGCTATCATGTCCCCTCTTAACCTCCTCTTCTGCAGACTAAACATACCAAGCTCTCTAAGTCTATCCTCAGAGGGCTTCATGGCTTCCAGGCCTCTCACCATTTTGGTCTTCCTCCTCTGGACTTGCTCCATCTTGACCATGTCCTTCTTGAATTGGGGTGCCCAGAACTGGACACAGTATTCAAGATGAGGTCTAACCAAAGCAGAGTAGAGTGGTACCAGTATCTCCCTCGATCTAGACACCATACTCCTATTGATGCAGCCGAGAATTGCATTGGCTTTCTTGACTGCCGCATCACACTGCTGACTCATGTTGTCCTAGAACTGGAGACAGAAGATGAACAAGTGAAAGATTGTATGATTTGATGGGCCCAAAATGTGGGTCACGCAATTGAAATGGCTCTGTGGGAAACGATGTAGATTGAAATTCACTTTGAGTTATGATCCGAAAGAAAAAAAATTACAAAATGTTGTATATGACCCCACAGAAACTGTCCAAACTATATAAAAGTTCCTCAGATGTGCTGGAAATGTAATGGTATCAAAAGGACTTTCTTTCATATGTGATGGACTTGTGAGAAAGCAAAGAAATACTGGGTGATAGAAGAAATTATTAAGTTTAAGATACTATTTAAACCTGATCTGTTTTTGTTGGGACGTTAGATGTTCAGACAACTGAGTAATACAATACATAATTACAGCAGCAAGAATTTATATGCACAGAAATGGAAAGACTCAGAGATATCATTCTTTATTTTTTTAATCATTTTATTGAAGTTGCATAATATAAAATAAACTTATATAATTGTAGATATCATTGAATTATTTCTGCTTATCTTCCATCTCTCACTAGATTTCAGTTTTTTTCTATATAATCAACTTATTGAAATTTAATGTGCCACACTATCAAATGCTAATATTACATGCTAGATCCTGCAATACATCAAACACAGTATATTATAACATTATATCCATCTATTCACCCAGTTGCATCTTCTTAATATACAGTCTATATTCTTCTACATTAAGCATTATCATCTGATAGAGAGATATCATTCTGAAAAGAATGGATATTAAAGTTATTGGACATACAGAGATGGGTAAATTCATTCTCAGGTCATTTCCGCACGAGAATATTATAGCGCTATTATTCCACTTGCAACATCCTATGGAATCCTGGGGTTTGCAGTTTAGGGAGGGGCCTGAAAGGATTCCATAGGATGTTGCAAGTGGAATAATAGTGCTATAACTGTCTAGTGTGGAAATGGCCTAATGAAAAGAGATCCTCTAGAAGACTTTCTAAAGCAGCAGTTCTCAACCTGTGGGTCACGACCCCCTTGGGGGTCGAACGCCCCTTTCACAGGGATTGCCTAAGACCATTGGAAAATACGTATTTCCGATGGTCTTAGGCTCCGTTCCCTCCTTGGTGGTGGTGCGCAAGAGTGAGCCACACGCTCGCGTCCTCCTGCCCCCTGTTCAGAAGGGACTGAAATCGCTCCCGTTCTCCGCTACCGGGAGAACCTCCCGTCTGACGGGTCAGCTTGGGGGGACGGTGGCAGCACAGGGGGGAAGACCCCCTCCTCGCCATGGCCCCTGCCCCACTCACCACAGAGGGGGGCACTGCGGAAGGGCCCGGGGGCCGCAAGGCTGCGCTTTTCCGGGGGGGGCAAGCTGCGCCCGGCACAAAAGACAAAGGCATTGGGATTCCTCTCCCCCGGCCAGGGTCGACACTCTGGAAACTTCTCCCACACTGCCCCCCCAGCAGAAACGAGAGCGAAGCAGAAGCAGAGCCCCGGGGGGTTCTTGTATTTTTTTCTCTGGGGAGACGCACAGCTCCTCTTTCCCTCTCTGCCCCCCGATTCCTGGCTGGCGAGGGGGCCTTTGCCGGGGGGGGGCATTGTAAATAATAAATAAATAATTTTATGGTTGGGGGTCACCACAACATGAGGAACTCTATTAAAGGGTCACAGCATTAGGAAGGTTGAGAACCACTGTTCTAAAGGAAAGGGTTGTAAGATACATAAAAGAAGTGGGAGGTACATTTGCAATGACAGGATTTGAGTAAATAAAGTTAGATCTATTACAGTAGAACAATGCTTTCATTGAGATTTTACCGGTGGGACGTAGAAACGTGATTAGTACTTAGGTAAGAGAAAATATAAAATACTGTTGGAGTAGGTTATAAGTAGTATGTATTAGATAACTAAAAGGGAAAGAAATTGAGGAAGTAGGAGCAACTACTTTTGGGTACCATACTCTAGGGAGTGGGAAGTCAATTGTAAACTTTGTTTTTTCAGTTTGTGTTTTTGTAGTGGAGTTTAGTAATAGTGTTGTACAAGATCTCCGCACTACACTCTCTAGCGCGATTATTCCATTTTCAACATCCTATGGAATTCTGGGGTTTGCAGTTTAGGGAGGGGACGGCCGGCCCCTCCCGAAACTGCAAACCCCAGGATTCCATAGGATGTTGAAAGTGGAATAATCGCGCTAGAAGAGTGTAGTGCGGAAATCTGTGTAGTTAGGTCTCAGGGTGTTTTGTTTTGTTTTCTCTTCTTTGTTTTTATTCTCTGTCTGTAATTTTCTTTTGTGTTTTATGTATGAAATTCTATATCATCAAAATTGTGTGTGTTAATAAAAATACTTTTTTTAAAAAAAGTTCAGACTAAAACACGGAGCAGAGCCACCAGCCCAACTGACATGGGACTCATCACCTGCCAGTAAACGCAAGTGGAGAGAATGGCATTCCCTTCTCTGCCACTTGTCCTGGGGCTTTAAGCTGCTGGAAGGACGCCCCAGTTCCTTCCTAGGAAGGATGCCCCAGTTCCTTCCCAGGAAGGACACCATCAGTCTGGTTCCAAGCACCAGAAGGAGAAGCTGCAAAAGTCTTGCTTCCTTCCTCCTTGTCAGAAGGAGGTCTCCCTCATTTCCCTGTTTCCTATCGTATGGGGAAGAAATAACTCTGTGCTAGAGAATTTGCTTTGGATGTAGAAAGTCCCAGGTTCAAATCCTTCTCATCTTCAGGTGGGTCTCAGTTTCCTTGCCTGGAAAATCCTGGCTGCCAGTTAGAGTTGACCATACTGTAGCAAAAATCCAGAGACAGAGAGACCAGGGAGTAAAGAAAAGAGAGTTTATTACAGCCGGGCTGGTGGCTGGAATCGCTTCCAAAGCCAAGAGCCCAGAGTTCAGTTTGCAAGACAGTTTTTGTCAGTGCGGGGCGGAGGACAGGCGGAGGCAGGGGAGCCGGGTGGTGGAGCAGAGCTTTAATGCAGCCAGTAGTACAGCAAACTGTCCTTAATGCAGGCAGCGCTTACACAGTCTTTAACATAAACAAAGGGTTGCACCACCCAGGAAACAAACGGTGGTCAGGAAACAAAAGGTTGGTTACTTCACCAAGGCAAGCGGCAAGGCTGGACTCAGGTGCAGGCAGGACGAGGCACGGACAGCAGGACCACGGTAGACCAACGGTTGTTGCTCCGTGCCTCCTCCCGCCTGGCGCCCGACTCAAATAGCCCTCCAAGCCAGGCGCCGGCCAATCCGGCGCGGCCGCGCCTCTGAGGACTCTCACCTGCGCTGTGCCTCACAGCTGGGAGCTCTCTGCCCGTCGCCTCCTCTCCAGCAGCCGCCGGGACCGGCGGACGGCCTCCTTGGCCTGACGTCGCTGCTGGAAAGGAGGAGGCGAGGCGGAGGCATCAGTCTCCTCTGGATCGGGACCGCGGGCGGAGGCCGCCCTCCCCAGCGAGCCGGCCTTCACCTCCGCCCCCACCCCGTCAGCGAGGGATCTGGACGCGCGGTCTCCCAATGAGTGATTCCCGGCCCAGCAGCCTCCCCCGCAGCCTCCGGACCAGGCCCGTCGGCCGCGCCGGCTTCCGCGTAGGCCTCGTTGGCCGCGGCGGTTTCCCCCGCGGCCTCCAGGCAAGATCCCTCGGGTGCCGCAGGCCCTGCGGGGTCCTCCGGGGCCTCCGTCGCGTCCGCCGCCGCTTCCGTAGCGGCCTCAGGGGCACCGGCGGGCCCAGTCGGGCCCATGCCCCTGACAGTTTTATAGGAACATAATACAAAGATATTCCCTCTTGCCCGCCTCTCTGAGGGATTGCAAGGTCTGCAATATTCTCTGACACCCTCTTAACTCTTCAGATATTTACATTCCAGGCAATATGTTATAGAACATTTCAGCAGTTAGTACACCGTGACCGAAACTCTGTATTCATAAACAGAAACAACTCTGGTTATCATTGCTAATGCAGCATATGGAAATCCCTTGACTTGTGACACACTTTCAGATGATTCCTCATATTAGATTCTACAACTATGAGCATATATAGGGTCTTGTGGCTACCTAGACTGACCCCCTCTCAGAGGCTACTTCAATACAAGGTTAAATGGACACTAATGGCCAAAAGAAGGCTGGATCTTACGTTCCCATACAGAAGGTGCCCAACATCTCCAACCAGATCTAGGAAAAAGTCCTCCTAGAAAGCCCTGGAAAGCCATGGCCGCCCATCAGAGCAGACTACCTGGACTATCAATGACTTGACTCCCTGCAGGCAGCTTTCTGTATACCTATGCAGAAGGTCTCAGTTTCAAATCCCTTGCATCTCCAGGGATGCCTAGGAAAGAACTTCAGCCACTGCTGTCAAACAGTGTTGACAATACTGAGCTTAATAGAGGAGGGATCCAACTCATCTACAAGGCAACGTCCCACCTTTGAAACAAGGAGAAGTAAGAACACGTTGTCCCCAAAGCCAGCCAGGGGGACAGGGTCACCAAAAAGCTACGGTATGTTTGCATGTCTTATTTTTGAAATCCAGGCTTGACTGGCAGGCAGAGCATGCATCTTTCAAATAACTCCAACCAGATCCAGGGAATCTGGCCTGAAAGAAGCCCACCAGGGGGTTCCATCTGGCAGCCTCTCTGATTCCTCACGCAGCAGTTATGCAACTTAAAAGCAAAGGCAGACCAGCGTGCTGGAAGTAGTTTGACCTCTCTCTGCCGCTGCTTTTTGAGGCGCATTGGTTCCAAGACCCAAAACAGTCCATGTTGAAATCACTTCCAGCACCAAGAATGTTGGTCTGTGAGGGTTGCCAGGTCTCAGGGCCTGGCTTTGGGTGTGCAGGGCCATTTCCGCACTAGCCCGTTATAGCGCAATGATTGCAATTTCAACATCCTCTGGAATCCTGAGGTTTGCAGTTTCGGGAGGGGCTGGCTGGCCCCTCCCAAAACTGCAAACCCCAGGATTCCAGAGGATGTTGAAATTGCAATCATCGCACCATAACAGGTTAGTGCGGAAATGGTCCAGGTTTCATGTGGCATCTCCAGGTAAGAGCAAAGGGCTGTCAGCAAATCTCCAACTCAGCTAATAGACCAGCAGCTTGCTTCAGTCTGCAAGTCTTCACAGAACTTCTCCAAGGGGGTCTTATGTATTTATGTAGTTAGCTTCCTCCTTCTGACATAGTCATTGTGACACCAAGGGCTTCCGCTCCTCTCCGCTCTGCGTCCACTTTCTGGCTAGAGGCAAGTAGGTGGGATTAAATGTTCCTTAGTAAGGGCCTTTCCGCACTACGCTGTTAAAGTGTTAATATTCCACTTTCGGCATCCTATGGAATCCTGGGGCTTGCAGTTTAGGGAGGGGCCTTTAAAATTCTCAGGCTCTTTGGCTTCAGTTAACTACAATCCCCAGAAGTTCATAGGGTGTTAAAAGTGGAATAATAACACTATAACAGTGTTAGAAAGTACCGAAAGGCCCTAACTGAGAGGGCCAATGTGATGTAGTGATTTGAGCATTGGACTATGATCCTAGAGACCAGGGCTTGATTTCCTGCTTGGCTATCGAAACCCACTTTGTGACCTTGGGCACATCACACACTCTCAGCCCCCAGAAAACCCCGTGATAGGTTTGCCTCAAGGTCGCCATAAGTCAGAACCAACTTGAAGGCACACAACAACCCAATAAAGTAAGTGAGAAAAGAAAGAATAATTGTCTCATTTCACCATCAGCTGGGAGAAGCCCCTTTCATCCAGACTTCTGTGTCAATTTCCAAGCAGGGAAATCTGTTGTGCAAATTTAAATGATAAGCTGTGAGCAACAGAGGTTGGTACTTAAACCATAATGCTTCAGAGGCAGCCTTAGGTCTCAGATTTTGGCCTGGAAACCTCAGGGCCTAGAGCAATTGTGAACTGGCAACCCTATTGTCCCATCTCTCTTCCTGTCTGTCTCCAGCCTCACTTCAAGAGCTTTCACAACAACATAGTGGTGCAGAGTGGACCAACATCGAGGGAGGTAATGGTACCACTCTATTCTGCATTGGTTAGGCCTCATTTGGAATCCTGTGTCCAGTTCTGGGCACCTCAATTCAAGAAAGATGTCGACAAGCTGGAACGTGTCCAGAGGAGGGCAACCAAAATGGTGAAGGGTCTGGAAGCCATGAAGCCCTCTGAGGAATGGCTTAGGGAGCTGGGTATGTTTAGTCTGCAGAAGAGAAGGTTAAGAGGGGACATGACAGCCATGTTTAAATATTTGAAGGGATGCCATGCAGAGGAGGGAGAGGGCTTGTTTTCTGCTGCTCCAGAGACTAGGACAAGGAGCAATGGATTCAAGTTGTAGGAAAGGAGATTCCACCTGAACCTCAGCAAGAACTTCCTGATGGTCAGGGCTGTCTGCAGTGGAATCTGCTGCTGCCTCCATGGAGTGTGATGGAGTCTCCTTCTTTGGAGGTTTTTGAGCAGAGGCTGGATGGCTGTCTGTTGGGAATGTCATGATATGGGTTCCTGCATAGAAGGGGGTTGGACGCGATGGCCCCTGGAGTCTCTTCCAACTCTGTGATTCTAACATGGTGTATTGGCAATCTAGTGTTTTATTATTCAACAGCCGCTTTCTCCCCAAGGGAAAGAGGAGAGCTGTACAGAAACTTGGCAGTGCCCTGAAACTGCCAAGGAGGTTTATCCCTCAGGTAATCTCAAGTCGGGTTGCCAGCTGAATGTCAACTCAAACATTGAACAGTGGCATCATGAAGGTTGGTGTCACCTAGGACAGTAACTCAGGGTCTCATCCCCATGGAGCCTTTTCCGTCCAGGAGCTGGAATTTGAGTGGTCTTGGTCTACTGCAATGGACCACCCACTGGGCATCCTGATCTATCCATCTGGCTCCATGTGCGTGAACGCACTAGTGATCTCATCCAGTCTTAAGAAAAAAAGAAAAGGTCATAGATTCATAGAATCATAGAATCATAGAAATGTAGAGTTGGAAGAGACCCCAGGGGCCATCCAGTCCAACCCCCTGCCATGCAGGAACACCCTCAAAGCACTCCCGACAGATGGCCATCCAGCCTCTGCTTAAAAACCTCCAAGGAAGGAGACTCCACTACACTCTGAGGCAGCAGATTCCACTGCCAGACAGCCCTGACTGTCAGGAGGTTCTTCCTGAGGTTCAGGTGGAATCTCCTTTCCTGCAGCTTGAATCCATTGCTTCTTGTCCTGGTCTCTGGAGCAGCAGAAAACAAGCCCACTCCCTCCTCTACATGGCATCCCTTCAAATATTTAAACATGGCTCTCATGTCCCCTCTTAACCTTCTCTTCTGCAGACTAAACATACCCAGCTCTCTAAGTCTGTCCTCATAGGGCTTCATGGCTTCCAGGCCTCTCACCATTTTGGTCGCCCTCCTCTGGACTTGCTCCAGCTTGTCAATATCCTTCTTGAATTGGGGTGCCCAGAACTGGACACAGGATTCAAGATGGGGTCTAACCAAAGCAGAGTAGAGTGGTACCAGTACCTCCCTCGATTTAGACACCATACTCCTATTGATGCAGCCGAGAATTGCATTGGCTTTCTTGGCTGCTGCATCACACTGCTGACTCATCCTACATGAAGCTCTTTGGTCTCTTGCCAAGGGGGAAGAAAAATGGTACAGGCAGTTATTCTGGTGTCATTCCACTCCAACAGTGTCACCCAAGGTGTTCCGCGCCCCTTAGTGATCCCACTGGTGCCGAAATGAGACGTAGGGTAGCCTCTGATGACATCACAGGAGGCAGGGCCTACTGACATGACAAGGGGTGGTCCCCTGGTGATGTCATAGGAAGGGAAGGGCTTTGGTGATGTCATTAAGTATGAAGCACCCAGTCACAATGAGTCTGTCATTCAAATTAAAAGAAAGTCTGATAAAAGATTATACATATGTATCTTTCTGTGGGTCCACTTTACAAATGAATTTCACGAATACCATAACAAAAGTGTAAAACAATTTGCAGATTTATATAAACATTTTAAAAAAGCAACCTCACTGCATATTTGATCTCCAAGGCAGCACAAATGCAGAGGTGTTGCTATAGGGAGGAGGAAAAAATGAGGTTATTGCTTCCCCAATAAAAATTCTACAGCCCCCCCCCCATAATAGTTTTCTTCAATCCCCAAATTTTAATAATTTAAAATTTGATTTGAACATCTAGAGATACAGTTGAGGCATCCAAAGGAAAGGATCAGACAATGTGACCAACGGAATGTGAACGCAGCAAACAGAAGAGTTCGAAGTATGAACAGCTTTTAGTGTTTCATACTCTGCGGTGCTAGAAATTTGGGGGCCAAAGGGGAATTTTAATGGGAGGGGGCAGAAATCTTATTTGGAAGGCAAAGCCCTCATTTTGCCCACCCTCTGTAGCTACAGTTCTATTACAGGTATCTCACAAAGCACTAGTGCAGGACTTGCTTGCAGAAATCTAGCTGCTCAGTAGTTACTGGAGGCAACCTCAAAGTCCTAATTCAAGGGCCTATTTCTTATGCAGATAAATATACCACCTCCCTCCCTCCGTCCCTCACTCACAGTTTCTCTCCCTCTCTCCTCGCCTCCCTCCAACTGAACTGGTAAGTACTGTACAGTTCTTTCCTTAGGATTTGCCCATTTTCTCATCCAAACCAGCAACTCATAGGGGTTAGACATGCACCCATACACACATGTATGTACACATACACACACACACCATACCTTCCAACTACCCCAATTTGGCAAGGACTGTCCAAATGAACCTTCTGTTCTCCCACTTTTCAGCTGTTATTAAAATGTCCCAGTTTCTCTCTCCTCCCTCCATTTTCCTCCTTTATCCTCAGCTTACTTTAGTTGCTGCAAATTAAGGTCAGAGTGCAAAAGTAATTTACATTCATAGAATCATAGAATCATAGAATCATAGAATCATAGAAATATAGAGTTGGAAGAGGACATCCAGCCATCCAGTCCAACCCCCTGCCATGCAGGAACACCCTCAAAGCACTCCCGACAGATGACCATCAAGCCTCTGCTTAAAAACCTCCAAGGAAGGAAACTCCACTACACTCCGAGGCAGCATATTCCACTGTCAGACAGCCCTGACCACCAGGAAGTTCTTCCTGAGGTTCAGGTGGAATCTCTTTTCCTGCAGCTTGAATCCATTGCTCCTTGTCCTGGTCTCTGGAGTAGCAGAACAACAAGCTCTCTCCCTCCTCTACGTGGCATCCCTTCAAATACTTAAACATGGCTATCATGTCCCCTCTTAACCTTCTCTTCTGCAAACTAAACATCCCCAGTTCTCTAAGTCTATCCTCATAGGGCTTCATGGCTTCCAGGCCTCTCACCATTTTGGTCGCCCTCCTCTCGACTTGCTCCAGCTTGTCAATATCCCTCTTCAATTGGGGTGCCCAGAACTGGACACAGTATTCAAGATGGGGTCTAACCAAAGCAGTTAAGCAGTTCAATTAACTCATGACAGGGGGAGAGGAGGGTGCAGAAACTTGCCCTTCCCAGGAGGCTCAGGCAAAAGCCAACAGCTGCAGCCTCTCACACTTTGTGTGTCCTTCCTCATTAATACCTTTTACTATCTTGACCACGTTCTGGTGTTGTTCGGCCATGAATGTCCTTATATCCGTGAAATGTTGGCGGGTATGACACAGACTTTTCAAGGCAGTGCTCTCGCCCTGAGATTCCCCAACTTCCACCCCAGGGACTTTTACCGACTCACACACACACCAGATCTGATATGATTTAATTGGTGGAATATGATTTAATTGGCAGAATACGATTTAATTGGCAAAACATGTTAATTGGCATTGATATAAAATGGACCCAGTGATGACCGTAAGACCAGACTGGGCAAAGGAACACTGGCTGAACATATGTGCTGCAAAGGAAGTCAGAGATCCCCTCTGGCCAAAGTCATTGTCAGGACAATGACCAGCCAACTCCAGAGATAATAGGCTTAAGCAGAAGCTGACATCTCTGCCACCACACAACAGCAAGGGGAAGTTCCCACCAAACCATTGATTGTTTCAACCTTTCTTCCGAGCACCTGGATATTTCCCTGCATTCTTCCTTTACCTGTCCACTAATACAGAGCTATTATAACAATTATTAACTTTTTGTCACCTGACACTAAGACCATAAACTCCATCTGGATCCCATTGTCCTGACATTGCAACCTCCATCGTTTGCTTGGCCAGAGAGTCATCCACATCCTTGCCATCCAGGAAGATTTGGGTATAAAAATCTTCTGTTTGGGGCAGTTAAATGCAGTATCTCACTTACTGGACACTAGTCTCTAATTTCTGAACTTGTACTGTCCTTAGGCTCAAGTCCAAGCCACATTACTGCTTTCTTCATTGCTCTTTGGACAGGTAATTATTGCCCATTCCCTGAAACTCCAAGCCAACAACTTTCCTCCCTTTATCCTTTGGTTAGCTGTTGAACAAATGTGTGAGTGCTTGGATCTTTTGTGTGTGGTTGGACCTTTTTCAATAAAACACATTTTAGTTTATTTTGGAATCTCTGGCTGATTCTTTCCTGTGAGGAACCCATAAACACTGGTGGAGGATCTTGTTAGGTTACTCCCCATCTTACAGGCATCCCAATTTGAGCTAATTAATTCCCCGCTGGCACATGGAGGTACTGGCTTTATGGGTGGACCCCTGAGTCACCCATATTTTGGGGTAACAGGACTGGAGAACAGGGTGCAGGCTCTGAGATGTGGGAACCTGATGATCTACAGAGAACCATAGTACAATATGTGGTAGTTTATCAGGAAAGATGTTACAACTCAGGCAAAACTGCCAAAATAAAAAGTCCCAAGAGCAAAATGCACACCAGAAGGTGTGTCTAGAAGTGTTGTTAAGTTAAGAAGCTGTTACCCAATACTTTGTCATTGCCAACAAAAGCTCTGGTGATTACCATATTGTTTTCTTAAACCCAGAGATTCTTTAGGCTTTTTATATTTAAAGTCACACCATGCGCCTTCCAAGCAGAAAGGCAAGGCCTATTGCCGGGATCAAGTCCCCAGAAGGCCTAAGAGACACAAGAAGCTGGAAACAAACAGATAAACAAGGCAACGCTATGCTCAGAACAGGGCAAAGGTCAGAGCCTGAAGCAGCCATGGTGGTCGCTGCCAAAGGAACTCCAGGAAGAATTGAGAAAACATTGGCCCTTTTTGCATGCCATTTCCCATGCAAAATGGCCACGGGAGTGCTGCGGGATTGCGAGGATGGTTCTGCATGACGTTCTCGCAATCGTGCGTCACTCCCATAGCGATCCCACAGCAATTGCAGATTATATTGCTTTCAGCTATTTGTCGAAAATGACCTGTGACTGCGCATTCCTCCCGCGTGCCTCCTGCACTTACCTGGCATGTGGAACATCGGGAAGCGCAATGGTTGTGCTTCCTCCCCCAGCACAGCCTGGGAAAGTACCCGGCTGCACTACGGAAGGAAGAGGTGGAGCTGTCATGCTTCCTTCCATCCAGAACAGAGCTGATGCAGAGAGAAGTGGAGAGGATGTGATTCCCTCCCGGAGGATGCATTTTGCATGATCCCTGTGCAATGGCAGGGAGAAAAGGTAAAGTGCAAAAAGGGCCATTGTCACAGGGACATCTGCTCAGAACATGGCAGAGGGTTTTCTTGGTGGCTGCTCCCAGGCTTTGGTGAAATGAAGATGGATCTCACCTTGCTGGCCTTCTGTCACAGATTGCAAACTTGTACCCTTCAACATGTCGGACATATGTATCCAAGCAATGTTAGAGTCTGGATCCAGATTGCAAAAGTTATTAATGAGGAAAAATATACAAGTTAGGAAAGGCCGCAGCAGTTGCTTTTGGCTTAGCCCCCTGAGACAGGTAAAACTCTGCTGTATTGCAGTCCGTTACCAAAATAAACCTATCCATCCATCCATCCATCCATCCATCCATGATTCTACCCCTCCTCTTCCCCTGCTTACTTCCTATCAAGTCGTGAGACTATTTACTTCTTCCCACCTTGAAATTATTTTTGTTAAATATGATATTTATCTTTGACAAAACTTTTCAAATGAGAAACAAAAGAGTATTACTTTATTTAATTATGGCAGCAAGGATGGTGTTTGCGAGAGCATGGAAATTACCGGTAATTCCAGATATAGAGCAGTGGATTCAAAAAATAGCTGAATTAAAACAATTTGATTTATTCTCTTTACAGTTAAAAAGGAAACAAACAGATGTAATTGAAAAAGACTGGCGACAAGTAACAGAGTTTATGAAGAAAAAAAGTTACTGGTATTGACATTGAAATTATCCTGTATTGACACTGATATGATATTGATATTGATATTGATATAATAAAAGGTGATATAATAGTAAATATATGTTGGATAGAAATAGATGGAATGTAATTAAATATGTGAAATTTACTATTAAAATGCATCACCCCTTATTTCAATGCCTGGTTGTGCCATTTCTCTAATTTGTGCATGTTTTTCCCTTTGGCCAAACCATGCTTCTGTGTATTTCCCCCAATGCCGTTTAGCCTTTTGCCTTTTAAAATAAAGCAGATTGCTTTCAGCACTTTTTATTTCATGAAATCACAGAATATATGGAACCGTAATGTTTGAAAGAACCTGGAGGGCCATCTAGTCCCTCTGCCTGCCTCAAACACCGTACAATCCTTGAAAATGTTGAAAGACTCAAGGAGAGGTGTGCTTTTTCACACCATGCATCTCATGAAGTGTGAAAATGCAACTTTCATTCGGATTGTCAAGTCCAGTAAAAAAATTCTTCCCTTGCATCTGACATCAGCATGACACGGAGAACCACACTGGATCAGACATCAAATTCCTGCTCTACTAAGGATGTTGATCAGAGAAAGAATCGTGGGAAATTAGGAACATTGAATCTTAAAATAGGAAGGTGCCCCACGGACTACCCAGTCCAACCCCCTTCTACCACGCAGGAAGACACAATCCAAGCACTTCCTTGGATAGATGGTCATCCAGCCTTTGGTTAAAAACCTCCAAAGAAGGAGGCCATTTCCGCACTAGCCTGTTATAGCGTGATGACTCCAGCCCCCCCTCCCCAAACTGCAAACCCCAGGGTTCCAGAGGATGCTGAAAGTGGAATCATCGTGCTACAACAGGCTAGTGCAGAAATGGCCAGAGACCCCATTGAGGCAATGTATTGCACTGTTGAACGGCACCTACAGTCAAGAATGTTTTCCTAATGTTTACGTCCTTCTAGTGCACCTATTTCTGTTATTTATTCGCTTGTATCCCACCTTCCCCCCATAGCTGGGTCTCAAGGTGGCTTCTAAAAATTGAAACATAAAACCTAAGTTTAAAAAGCGGAAACTATTGTTAGAATGCAATTAAATTATACATCTTATTTTAAGTGGTTTTAAATTTCACTTAAAATAAACCAGTAAGGCCTTTGACAAGGTCCCCCATGATATTTTTACAAATAAGCTGGTAAAATGTGGGCTAGACAGGGCTACTGTCAGGTGGATTTGTAATTGGTTGACCGATTGAACCCAAAGGGTGCTCCTCACCAGTGACTTCTCTTTATTCTGGAGAGAAGTGACTAGTGGGGTGCCACAGGGTTCTGTCCTGGGCCCACACTATTCAACATTTTCATCAATGACTTCAGTGAAGGAGTAGAGGGAATGCTCATCAAATTTGCAGGTGACACCAAATTAAGAAGGGTAGCTAACACAGATACAAGATGGGTGACACTTTGCTTGACCACAATACCTGTGAAAGGGATCTAGGAGTCTTAGCAGACAACTAACTGAACGTGAGTCAGCAGTGTGATGCAGCAGCTAAAAAAGCCAATGTGATTCTGAGCTGGATCAATGGGAGTACAGTGTCTAGATCAATGGAATTGATGGTATCATTCTATTCTGCTTTGGTTGGACCTCACCTGGAATTCTGAGTCCTGCTCTGTCATTAGCCTGGAAAACAAAAGGTTAAGAAAAGGACAGCGAAGTTTAAATATTTGAAGGGATGTCATATGGAAGATGGGGCAAGCTTGTTTCCTGCTGTTCCAGAGATAAGGCCATGGAGCAGTGCCTTCAAACTTCAAGAAAGGAGATTCCAATTGCCCTGATTTGGCAGGGGCGGTCCTGATTAATCTTATGTTGTCCCACTTTTTCAGCTGCTTTTAAAAGGTCCCAACTTCTCTCTCCTTCTCTCTCCACACTTTCCCCTTTGTCCTTGGGCTTACTTGAGTTCAGAGTGCTGAAGTTACTCAGTGGCGGAAAAGGAGTGGGAGGGATGGGGTCTTACCCTTCCCAATGGGCTCGGGCAAAAGCAGACTTTGGCCCTTTTCACACACGGGCGGCGGAATGGGGCGAGCCACGCCAAAATGGGGCTTACCTTGTTCCGTCGCTGTGCACAGCATCCCGTTTCGCTGCTCCACACATTTGCAGCATCCGGCAGCGGCGGCGGCGCTCGGCAGCACCCAAAACGGTGGATTTTGACTGGCGGAGCCTCTCCACCAATCGGAGAAGCTCGCCAGCCGGAAATCCTACCCCCGCCCGATTTGCAGGGACGCCCTTTCGTGTGCCCGCAAATACACACAGGCGCTGCGACGGGGCTGGACGGGGCTGGACACCCCGTGCCTTTGAAAAACCACATAAAATCCATCAAAACTTGCAAATATATACAAGTTGGAAAATAAAGCATGTTGGAAACGTTCACAAGAAAACGGAACCTTTTGTCACATGTGGTGGAAGTATTTTAAAGCTAAGGTTTATTGGAGAAATATTCACAAGTCAATGACAGAAATTTTACATATAGAGTTGCCTATGACACCTGAAATATATCTTTTAAATATGTTACATCAGATTGATAAGAAATATAATAGATATGAATATATAATTCTGTATATGGTTTCGGTTTTAGAATTTATTATTTTAGAAGACCTTACACTTAATCTGTGGGATAAAAAGCAGACAAAAAACCTTGATGATTTGAGATCAATTAAGACAGTAATAGAAGAAAACTGGATATAGATATTAAAGGAGTTGAATAGCTGGATAATTGCATATGGATATGATGAGAAATAGATCTGTATACTATAATAGGTAATACATATACTATAATACGTAATTTAAAGAAGCCAGTCTACATTAGAGAATTTATGTTTATTGAGATCACGATAAGTTACTTAAATAGAGGTTCTATCAAGAGGTGAGGGGAAGTTATAAGAGAAATGGATAGATTGTATGATAACATGGTAAATAAGGTTGTTGTTTTTTAATTTGAAAATATGACAATACAAGTATGTAATGTGAATAACAGTTGCTTTAATAAAAATATTATTAAAAAAAAACCACATAAAACGTGGTTTTTCAAAAGCACGCGGCACTGCCACTTGTGGGCACCTGACCGCGGATTGGCGAGTGGATTTACTTGAGAGTAATCCACCCCAATTTGTATAACGGCGTAGACGACCTCCGTGGAGGTCGATCCACACCATTTTTTTAACCCCATGCGAAAAGGGCCTTTCCTAGCCTTTGTGTTCTTCCTCGGGAATAACTTTTGCCACCGTGACCACACACTAATGCTGTCCGGCCACATATTGCCCAGTTTCAGTCTGTGAAATGTTGAAGCTCTATGGGTGCAATTAAGAGAAACTCAGAGACACCAAAACTTGAGAGATTTTCACCTCCTTAAACTCTGCAGTCCAAAGCCATGCAGATCCAGGGCTTAGCCAGAAAAAAACCATTTAATCTCGCTGCTGTTACCATATATAATATTATATCTTTGTATTTGTTGTAATCTGTATCTATTTGATGATTCATGTTTAATAGAAATATCTCTGGTGAGAATGGAATGGGTATTTGTAAGATCTCCATCATATTTTTATGAATATTATTCCAATATTTCTTTGTTTCTGGACACATCCACCACATGTGACAAAATGTTCCAGTTTCTTTTTTTACACTTCCCACCATATTCTGATTTTGTTTTATGCATTTTACTTAGTTTATTCAGATCTAAATACCACCTGTAGAAAATTTTTAAATAGTTTTCCTTTAGACTCTGTGCCAAAGTAAAATTTTGTGTCTCTCTCCAACTTTTCTCCCACTTTTGGACTGCAGATAGGTGCCTAAATCCCCACTTGTGACCATGCTTTCTAAGGGATTCTGGGGCTTATAATCCTAAAAAGTAACTTTCCCAGGGTCTGTACTGATCTCGCTGCCTGTAGAAGGAACCAGCCCAAACTCCCTATTCCTCCCGCAGGAGGAAGGAAAAAACCACAATGCAAATTTACACCCTGGAGGTGAAAAGCACAGTGTTCCCTTTTGCAAAGGGATTTCTTCTTCTTTTATGTAATGAGCCCTATGAAAGGCAAAACCTTTTGTTCTCTAAACACAACGTCTGAAGAAAAGATGAGGAAATTTCAGGAGGTAATCTCTAAAGAAAACAATAAAGCTGATGGGAAAGCCAACTTGTTGGCACGCTGGTTTTTTCCCCCAACAAACACCCTCACTAAGTTTTATAATCATAATTATGGGACTCCTTTAGATTGGACAAACGTGTTTAGAGGCTGTTGTAGTTCTTATTTTTCAAGCAAACATCCAAACAATATTGTTATTTGCACTATTTTCAGACAATTTCCCACACCAGCTGCAACATTGTATTCCCCCCCCCTCCAATGGGTTTTGATTTAAATCCAAGATTTATTGAAACAAACAAAAGAAGTCACTCCAAATCCCCCTCCTTTATTTTTATTTTTTTAAAATTTTCCAGTGCTATAGTGCATCAGTGAATGGCATTTTTGCACTGTAACATTAGAACTAAGGTTTTGGGTTTTCTAAATTAGTGTAGAGAAATCACAGCTTCAAATTACTTTAACCTGTATTAACCTGTAATTTCAAACATTTGAGTTCCAGTTTTGGGGGAAAGGAGGAAGGGGGGAAGATGTGGCAACCCCAGATGAAAGAAGAATCGAAGACAACAAAAGCAAAAAAAAATTCAGGATACTGAGAGCTATTTTCTGCCCGAAAGAAACGTGCAAATTTTGCACAGAATGACTATGCAATGACTATCCACATTGTGGTTCTTTTTCCCAGAGAAAGATTTCCAAATATTCTTTCCTTCACTCGCAAAGATAGCCTCACTCTGTGTATCTTTATTTGCTTTATTTTTTTCTCTGGTTGTCTCTACCCTTAAGACAGTCATAGGCACCATTGCCCTGTTCTTCAGTGGAGACAGAAAACAGAGCTCTTTGTCGTTAGATAGATAACTCCATTCTTCATCCACAGAACAGGAGAATAAAGGCAATTTTCATACATTGCCTGGGGAAAGAAAATGGTATCTCTCAGGTTCCTAGATTCTTGGATAGAAACCGAATCGTTTTTGGTCCAAACTTCCACTCAGCCACAGCTGGTCAACTGGACACTTTTGGAAGTGTCCTAGTACAGACCCAAAAGATCTCTACAACAGCCCCCGAAAGAATGGGATGAGTTGATGTAGAGTCAACAAACTGGCAAAACCCTAGTTTTCCGCTGTTCCAAAGACTAGCTGCATTTCTGCACTAGACTGGTATAGTGCTATGATTCCATTTGCAACAACCTCTGGAATCCTGGGGTTTGCAGTTTCGGGAGGGGCCACCTGGGATGTTGCAAGTGGAATCATTCCAGAGGATGTTGCAAGTGGAATCACAGTGCTATAACAGTCGAGTGCAGAAATTGCATAGGACAAGGAGCAATGGATTCAAGCAGCAGGAAAGGAGATTCCACCTGAACCTCAGGAAGAACTTCCTGACTGTCAGAGCTGTCCAGCAGTGGAATCTGCTGCTGCCTCCATGGAGTGTGGTGGAGTCTCCTCCTTCTTTGGAGGTTTTTAAACAGAGGCTGGGTGACCATCTGTCGGGAGGGCTTTGATGTGGGTTCCTGCATAGCAGGGGGTTGGACTGAACGGTCCCTGGGGTGTCTTCCAACTCTAGGATTCTATGAATGCCTGTGTCTTTACACTAACATGGAAGAGCCCAGGAACAAGCAAGCAAATAGGTTGCTGTGGGTTTTCCTGGTTTTGAGGCTGTGTTCTATTAGTATTTTCTCCTGATGTTTTGCCTGCATCTGTGGCTGGCATCTTCAGAGGATCTGGTGGCATGGAAGTGAGACAGAGTATATATACTTGTGTAGTCCCTGGGTGGGAGCAACCAAATAAATGGAGTTCCACAGTTTGGCCCAAGAATGTCCTGTAGTTACGCACACAGACACAGACACACATTAAAAATCTATCAGTAAAATAAGTGTTTTTAAAGGATTTTTTACTGCAATAGCAACAGATTACTCCTCAGTTCTAACAGGTCCATATCTCCCCATAACAACCTCCTCCCATTGTCCCTTGTATAAACTGACATAATATCTCTATACCTGCTCAAAGGGAGACCCCAAGGGCCACCCAGCTGCATTCTAAAATGCAGAACTACCCAATCCAAACACTGCTGAAAGATGGACATCCAGCCTTTCTTGAAAATCCTCCAAAGAAGGAGGAGACTCCACCACGCTCCACTGAGGCAGCAGCAGATTCCAGCAGATCCTCTAAAGATGCCAGCCACAGACGTAGGGAAAACGTGAGGAGCAAATACTCAAAGCCCGGAAAACCCAAAACAAGCTAGCAGATTGCACTGTCAAACTGTTCTTACTGTCCTGGGCCATTTCCGCACTAGAGTGTTATAGTGCGATGATTGCACTTTCAACATCCTCTGGAATCCTGAGGTTTGCACCTGGCCCCTCCCAAAATTGCAAACCTCAGGATTCCATAGGATGTTGAAAGTGGAATCATAGCGCTATAACACTTTAGTGCGGAATTGGCCCTGAAGTTCTTCCTAATGTTAAGGTAGAACCTCTTTTCCTCTAGGTTGAAGCTATTGCTCTGTATCCTAGTCTTTGGAGCAGCAGAAAAAAAGCTTCTACCATCTGGCTTATGACATCCTTTCAAATATTTATCCATGCCTATCATGGTGCCTCTTAACTTTTTCTTCTCCGGGCTGAACATCCCCAGTTCCACAGGTCACTCTATAGAAGGCTTCATGGTTTCTAGGCCTTCCACCATTTCAGTCACCCTCCTCTGGACACGTTCCATCTTGTCAATATCTTGCTTGACTTGCGGTGCCCAGAAGTGGACATACTGAGGTCTGACCAAACCAGAATAGAGTAGTTCTACTACATCCCTTGACCTAGACACCGTACTCCTACATTTATTCTTGATCTACCCGGAGCTTTTCCTTGAGCTTCCCTGATGGTCTCCCATCCAAGAAGTAACCAAGCCTGCTGAGCTTTCAAATCATCTAAATAAGCTCAGGTGAGTTCAGGGGCCATTTCTGCACCAGACTGTTATAGGAGCCTTTGAGGTCCCTCCTTAAACTGCAAACTCCAGGATTCCATAGGATGTTGAAAGTGGAATAATAGCGCTATCACTGTCTAGTGTGGAAAGGGCCAGGATGGCACGGTGATAGAAGACAGCATCTCTGCTGCATCTTCTGGAAGTAATTGAGTTCCTGCTGCAATTGCTCAAGTCAAGTAGATGCAATGTGAATAAACCCGCCGCTGTCTCCTGAGCGATGAGAAAATCAATAGTGAGGGGAAATGAGTGATTATTTTCAGAAATGCCACGTCAAGAGCCGACTCGCTTTCTGCACGCTCTACACTCTTCCTCAGTACATTTGCTGAAAGTGAACGGTTTAAATTGAGCCTATCTGTTCTTTGGCTCCTTCAGTGGGTAATTTTCTTCACTTGACAGCTTGTCCCACATTCTCCTGTGCCAAAGGAAGAGGAAGTCTGACTCTTCTGCTGCCGACACCACGGCTGTTACAACAAGCTGCCGCTTTTGCTCATCTCACTGCCATGAGGAGAAGGAGGTGGGGAGGCAAAGGCTTCCAAAATTTGCCTTTCTGGTGCCTGACCAGCTTTCTCCTCCTCTACCACCATGCTCAGTTCTCACAGGAGCTGGCGCAAGGTTCAGGTGCTAGAAAGAGTTTCCCTCCTCACCCACCTGGAACTGTCACTGAAGGCATCGAAACAACCTTGTAGCATCATGCACAGAAACATTTTGGGGTGAGTGTTGGATGGCAAGGTGGCCGTTGCAATTGTTTGACCTAAAGCTCAGAACGATGCACCTTGCAGTCTGCAAAGCCAAGTGTAGCATCAGCCAGAAGCTGGGGCCTCCCAGGACATGTCTGCACTACACTGTTACTAGTGCTATTATTCTACTTTAAACATCCTGTGGAGTTCTGGGGTTTGTGGTTTACTGAGGCCAAAGAGCTTTCTGGCTGAGAATGCTAAAGGCCCCTCCCCAAACTGCAAACCCCAGGATTCCATAGGAGGTTGAAAGTGGAATAATAGCACTATAACACTCTAGTGCAGAAATGGCCCCAGATTCCCCTCTCCCTTTCTTCCTTCTTTCTGCTCTTCTTTTCTTAGAATCCTAGAGTTGGAAGAAACCCCAAGGTCCATCCAGGCCAACCCCCTTCTGCCCTACAGGAAGGCATCCTGAAAGCATTCCCTTTGACAGATGCCCATCCAGCATCTCTTTAAAACCTCCAAAGAAGGAGAATCCACCACAGTCCATTGAGGCAGCAGTGGATTCCACTGTCGAATTACTCTTACCATGAATAAGTTGTTCCTAATTGGGTGGAATCTCTTTCCCCGTAGTTTGAAGGCATTCCTTCGTGTCTGTGGGTCTTTCCATCCTACACAGTTCTATTATTATTATTATTATTATTATTATTATTATTATTATTATTATTATTATTATTATTATTTTATTTATTTGTACCCCAATTCTCCATAGTGCTATTATTCCACTTTCAACTTTCCTATAGAATCCTGGTGTTTGCAGTTTAGGGAGAGGCATTGAGGACTCTCAGCCAAAGAGTTCTTGAACCTCAGGAAATATCTTTTCTCCAGACTAAATGTACCCAGCTCCCTAAATTGCTTCTCCTAGGGCTTCACTGGTACCACTCTACTCTTCTGTTAGACCTCATCTGGAATCCTGTGTCCAGTTCTGGGAACCCCAATTCAAGAAGGACATGGTCAAGCTGGAGCAAGTCCAGAGGAGGGCGACCAAAATGCTGAGAGGCCTGGAAGCCATGAAGCCCTATGAGGATAGACTTAGAGAGCTGGGTGTGTTTAGTCTGCAGAAGAGAAGGTTAAGAGGGGACATGATAGCCATGTTTAAATATCTGAAGGGATGCCACGTAGAGGAAGCAGAGGGTTTGTTTTCTGCTTCTCCAGAGACCAGGACAAGGAGCAATGGATTCAAGCTGCAGGAAAGGAGATTCCACCTGAACCTCAGGAAGAACTCCCTGGCGGTCAGGGCTGTCCGGCAGTGGAATCTGCTGCCTCTATGGAGTGTGGTGGAGTCTCCTTCCTTGGAGGTTTTTAACCAGAGGCTGGATGGTCATCTGTCAGGAGTGCTTTGAGGGTGTTCCTGCATGGCAGGGGGTTGGACTGGATGGCCCCTGGGGTCTCTTCCAACTCTACATTTCTATGATTCTATGATTCATGATTTCCAGGCCTTCTACCATTTTGGTTGCTGTCCTCTGCACATGTTCCAGCTTGTCAATATCCTTCTTGAATTTTGGTGCTCAGATCTGGACACAGCATTCCAGATGAGCTCATACTATTTTAGGTGACAACTTTATTGGAAATGGGATGTAAAGTATACATTAATCCAAGACAGATCAATTTCTCCATTATACAGGGGATCATGTATTTTGATACATTCTTATCAAAAACAAACAAAAATTCTTGCCCATATGTGATCTTCAATATCTGGCAAAACCAGAACAGGTGATGCAAAACAAGTACTAAATTTGCCAAAATAAATGATTGTAAATAAATACTGCAAAACAGATCTCTTCCATTCTCCTCACCACTTACTTGGTTTTCAGCAGATTTATCATGACAAGCTAATGGGAACTCATTGCTTTATAAGGAGAGGGCTCTTAATAGTATATAGTGTAATTTTTATTACTTCTCCTTTTCACGGAGATGTTTTAATGTGTTTCATTCTAGAGGTGGTTTAATGACGTTTTTTAGAATAAAACCTTCTGTATATTTTTAGCAGTAAGTGTTTTTTAACTGCAGCAGTTTTAATTTTTGTAAGCTGCTTCACGTCCTACTTCTGGGGAAATGATGGGAGAAAGAGGAGGAGGAAGGAGGAGAAGAAAAAGAGGGAGACAAAGAAGAAGCAAGAGGGAGAAAACAAGATAAGAAAACAAGATAAAAACAAGACAAGACTATGAACATTTCTGCACGACACTCTTCTAGCGTGATGATTCCACTTTCAACCTCCTATGGAATCCTGGCATTTGCAGTTCTGGGAGATGGTCAAAGATCTGGAAGCCATGAAGCCCTCTGAGGAGCAGCTACGGAGTTGGAGATGTTTAGCCTGAAGAAGAGAAGGTTAAGAGGGGACATGACAGCCATGTCTAAATATTTGAAAGGATGTCACATGGAAGATGGAGCAAGCTTGTTCTTTGCTCTCCAAAGACTAGGACGAGGAGCAATGGCCTGAAACTACAGGAAAAGAGATTTCACCAAAACCTTAGGAAGAACTTCCTGATGGTGAAGAGCACTTTGACAGTGGAATATTTTGCTGTCTGGGAGTGTGGTGGAGTCTTCTCCTTTGGAGGTTTTTAAGCAGGGGCTGGATGGCCTTTGGTCAGGAATGCTTTGATGGTGTATTCCTGCATGGCAGGATGGGGTTGAACTCGATGGCCCTTTGGGCTCTCTTCCAGCTCTAGGATTCTGTGAATTCAGTTGAATGCTGACAAAAGTGACTGTGTTGGCAGTCAAAATAAGACAGCTAGCATAAAAAAGAGATAGAAGGGCTGATCAAGTGGTATCTTCTTAAAAATCAGGACATCTTGTTTGTGTTGGTTGTTAACATGACAAGAGAGCTCATTAGGCAGGCCTCAACAGCTGTACCCGTGTTTTCCCAATTGCCTAATGAAGATTTCTGTGTAAACTAGAAGCTGTAAATACACCCACAGAAGGCGATCTGGGGAAAGATATCTCTCCGGTTTCTTTCTCTCTGGCTCATCTTTCTGCTGTTCACCAAGCTAGCCTCTGCCCTGGGACTCCTGCCTCCTCTTTTGTCCCCTTCTCAGCTACCTTGATCTCACCCAGCTGGTGTCATACGCATGTGTACATTCCCCCGTGCGGAAACAGCTGGGCATTTTTGTCTGATGTGGAGCATCTGCAGTCAATTCAAGCTAAAGGCACCTGGTTCTGCATGTGATGCTTTTGTGCACAGAGATGTCTATTGCGTGCATGGGACCCCTACGAGCTATTGCTTTGGCTCACTGGGTGGCTGGACTTGCTGGCTGAGCTCAGAAGGATCATAGATCATAGAATCATAGAATTGGAAGAGACCCCAGGGGCCATCGAGTCCAACCCCCTGCTATGCAGGAACACCCATCAAAGCATTCCCAACAAATGGCCATCCGGCCTCTGCTTAAAAACCTCCAAAGAAGGAGACTCCACCACACTCCGAGGCAGCATATTTCACTGCTGGACAGCTCTCCCATTACTACTGCATCTCTCCTTTTTGAATGTGTGGTCATCCGCTCCAGGAAGGCCTCATCAAAGTCCTCAGGCTGACCTGGAAGCCTGTAGCAAACCCCCACAATCACATCCCTATTGTTTCTTGCTCCCTTAATTCTTACCCAGATGCTCTTGACTTGGCTTCCCAGATTTAAGTCATGGATTTCTTCACAGGTGAAAACACCCTTGACATATAAGGCTACTTCTCCTCCTTTCTTGTTTGGTCTACTTCGGCGAAATAAGTTATACCTCCTTATTCCAACATTCCAACTGTTACCCTGTTCTCTGGGGGTCCTGGGAGGGGTGCCCAAATAACCAAACAACATGAGCACAAAGGTGGGAAAATTAGCTGGAGCACTCCCTAAAGCTAGCGAGAGGCAGGGTAACTTAGCAGGGATCTTGCAACCCAGCATCTACAGGGTCAGGTCAGTCAAGCAGTCAGACAGGTTTAAAATAGCAAAAATGATGTTTTTATTAAAGGACAAACAAACAGTAAGGACACCACATTCATGCAGCTAATGTAAGAATTAGAAATAAGGATTTTCGGGGGAAATGGGTGATACGACACCTTTCTCGTAGTCCTGAAGAAGCTGAAGATGGTAGAGAAGAAACTCAGTGTGGAGGCCAAGGGGAGCTCGCCAGACAAAGTGGCAGCAAGGTGGGATAGAAGTCCGGAACGTTCCGAGGTGGTCTCGGAATCAGGGAGTTTTTATAGGGTGAATTGTGCCTACAGGCCATGCCATACTTGGTGAGAACAATGCGAGCTTTGGAAAAGATCAAGTTTAACATGATCAGCTTAGTGCAGAATCAACAATAGTGTAGCCAGTATGCAAATGCACAGTACTTAGTCCGGCTTTGTAAGACTATCGGCTCAGAGCCAGGCGCCTTTGTTAGTATCGCGCTTAAGCAAAAGGGTGTTTGCAGGAGAGGTCCCTGAAGCAACAGAGTGGCTCTGTTCTGTCTGCCTAGGTGGAGAATGGAATGTCCAACAATTACCTACCACGCCTGTTTACGTGCTTGTCCGGAGGTCTCGCAAACTCGTGGAGCGGGGTGGCAGAGGAAAGCCAAATGGTTT
Organism: Ctenosaura bakeri; assembly: GCA_948474755.1. Taxonomy (NCBI): domain Eukaryota; kingdom Metazoa; phylum Chordata; class Lepidosauria; order Squamata; family Iguanidae; genus Ctenosaura; species Ctenosaura bakeri. Next base: position 392,570 of record CAOLHI010001025.1, on the reverse strand, counting down.
TGATATCAAAAAGAGATATCTAGTGCTATCACCGGGTAGGCCTGAACTGCAGTAACACAATCATGAGATTCATCCCACCAGGTTTCAGCGATGCCTATTAAATCATATTTATTTTGTTGCATTAAGAATTAGAGTCCATCTTGCTTATTGCCCATGCTCTGTGCATTAGTGTGGAGACACTTGAGACAATGTGCTCTTTGTGGAATTCCTGTATTAACGTTACTTTCCCTCCCCCTGTTGGTCTCTAGTTCTACTAAGGAGAGGCAAAGAGCTAGAGCTGGGCCAGAGGGCAACCAAAATGGCACAAGCTCTGGAAACCATGATGCCCTGTGGTGAGTCAGTGCGATTCTAGGCTGTCTCAAGAGGAGTATAGCATTCAGGTTGGGGTGGTAATAATACTCCTCTATTCTTCTTTGGTCAGAGCCCACCTGGAATCTTGTGTCATATTCTGGGCACCACAGTTCAGGAACCATATGGACAAGCTGGAATGTGTCCAAAGGAGGGCGACTAAAATAGTAGAAGGCCTGAAAACCATGAAGCCCATGAGGAGCAGCTTAGGGAGCTGGGGATGTTTAGCCTGGAGTTGAGGAGGTTAACAGGTGACATGATAGCTGTGTTTCAATATTTGGAAGGATGTCATATGGAAGATGGGGCAAGCCTGTTTTCTTCTGCTTTGGAGACTAGGACATGGAGCAATAGTTTCCTAAACATGAAGAAGAATTTTCTGGTGGCAAGAGCAGTTTAACAGGGGAATCTGCTGCTGCCTGGGAGTCTCCTTCTTTGGAGGTTTCCAAACAGAGGCTTGATGGCCAATACAGAAATCAAATAGACTGTATAATTGGAAGAAGAAGAAGACAGAGAAACTCAGTTCTCTCTGCATAAAGAAGACGAAGAGCAGACTGCGGCACAGACCGTTGTTACTGCGGCCCAGGCCTACCCAGAGATAGCATTCAATATCGTTTTTGATATCAATCCATTCGGCCTTCCTCTGCCACCCTGATCTACGTGCCTCTAATTCACCTGGCTATTTCTACCCTATGTTGTTATAGTGCTATTATTCCTCTTTCAACCTCCTATGGAGTCCTGGGATCTGCAGTTCAGGGAGGGGCCTTTAGAATTCTCAGCCAGGGAGTTCTTTGGCCTTGGTAAACTACAAACCCCAGAATTCCACAGGATGTTGAAAGTGGAGTAATAGCACTATAGCAGTGTAGGGCAGAAATGGCCAAAGGAGGAGAGGATCAATTAGAGGATCAATGAGTCTTAACCTCTTACAAGGCCAGTGGAAGCATTCACAGTAAAATCAGTTTAAGACAATAAATAAGAGTAGCACAAATCCTCTGTCAAAGGCCATTTCTGCACTGTTCACCATCTACATAAGAGAAGGTTAAGAGGGGACATGATAGCCATGTTTAAATATTTGAAGGGATGCCACGTAGAGGAGGGAGAGGGCTTGTTTTCTGCTGCTCCAGAGACCAGGACAAGGAGCAATGGATTCCAGCTGCAGGAAAGGAGATTCCACCTGAACCTCAGGAAGAACTTCCTGACAGTCAGGGCTGTCCAGCAGTGGAAGATGCTGCCTAAATGGAGTGTAGTGGAATCTCCTCCTTCTTTGGAGGTTTGTAAGCAGAGGCTGGATGGCCATCTGTCGGAATTGCTTTGAGGGTGTTCCTGCATGGCAGGGGGTTGGACTGGATGGCCCCTAGGGTCTCTTCCAACTCTAGATTTCTATGATTCTATGATTCTATACTCTGCTCTGCATCCACTTTTTGGGTAGAAGCAAGGAGGATGAATGACATCTACCTTACTCCATCTCTCTCAGTAAGTGAGAAGAAATAATCCCCTCATTTAATCTTGATCGTGGAGCCGCCTCTTTACCTAAGATATCTGTCTTAATTTCCAAACAGGAAAATATGTGTCTGTGTGTTTGAATGACAGTTGGATAGGCGGTCTGCATTTCAAACAGCACCAAAGAGCAATCTCTTCCAGCAGGCCTGTACAGATGGTTTTAAAACAAGGACTTTTGAAATTATGAACTGATGGTATCTAACATGTTTGATGTTATGCTCTTTTGACTGACATTGCCTTTTTAATGAGTGTTCATGTTTCTAGCTGTGTTACGTATCTATTTGTTGCTCTAGTTTATTCTGTTGTTCTCCACCGTTGGGGAAGCGGGTAAAAAATGTTGTCGTGAATGGGCATTTCCGCACTAGGCTGTTATATTGCTATTATTCCCCTTTCAACATCCTATGGAATCCTGGGGTTTGCAGTTTCGGGAGGGGCCGAAACTGCAAACCCGAGGATTCCATAGGATGTTGCAAGTGGAATCATAGCACTATAACAGTCTAGTGCGGAAATGGCCCTAGTCTGTGTATGTCATTAACAAGATGCCAGCCTTTGGGTTTATATGATAGCCGTGTGCACATGCAGACATGTGTCATGGGAAGCGCTCTTTCTTGATTTTCCTGTTGGATTTTGCATTATCATAGAATCATAAAATCATAGAGTTGGAGTAGACGCCAAGGGCGATCCAGTCCAATCTCCTTTCTGCCGGGCAGGAAGATAAAATTAAACCATTACCTTTGACAGGTGGACATCCAGACTGTGTAAAAAAAACCCAAAGAAGAAGATTCCACCCCACTCCAAAGCAGCAATGGATCCCACTGTCAAACTGCTCTTACCATCAGGATATAGAATCTCATATGGATGCTGGATTTTCTATTTGCTGATTTCTATTTAGTGTTTTATGTTCTTAATAGGTTTTAATTCTTTGATGGTTTACTTTGGTTTTTGACTTTTGCATGCTGGGAATGTTTACTTATGTTGGTTGCAAGCCACGGAGTCCCAAACTGGGGAAAAAGATAGAATATTAAAGATGATGATGAAGATGATGATAGGTAAAAGAGTAGAAAACGTCTGTCCTAAGTTGGCTTTTGCCATCTGCAGACTTTATTCCTTGTATTTTGAAAAAAGGTATTCCGTCTGATCAGAGGGCTCTGCCTCCTGAGTCAATTAGAAGTATTTTTTTTATTAATTTTTATTAAAAAACAGTCAAATTCATCCACATCATAATTGTACAGTAATCATTTCACAAGTATTTTTAAACAATGTTAACAGAAAGTTCAGCGTCCCATTCTGGGCACCTCATTTTAAGAAGGATATCGACCAGCTGGAGTGTGTCCAGAGGAGGGCAACCTAAATGATGAAGGGTTTGGAAGCCATGAAGCCCTCTGAGGAGCGGCTGAGGGAGCTCGGTATATCTAGCCTGATGAAAAGAAGGTGAAGAGGGGACATGATAGCTATGGTTAAATATTTGAAGGGATGTCATGTTGAAGATGGGGCATGCCTGTTTTCTGCTGCTCAGAGATTAGGACATGGAGCAATGGATTCAAATTATAGAATCATAGAATCATAGAAATGTAGAGTTGGAGGAGACCCCAGGGACCATCCAGTCCAACCCCATTCTGCCATGCAGGAACACCCTCAAAGCACTCCCGACAGATGGCCATCCAGCCTCTGCTTAAAAGCCTCCCAAGAAGGAGACTCCACCACACTCCGAGGCAGCAGATTCCACTGCCAGACAGCCCTGACCATCAGAAAGTTCTTCCTGAGGTTCAGGTGGAATCTCCTTTCCTGCAGCTTGAATCCATTGCTCCTTGTCCTGGTCTCTGGGGCAGCAGAAAACAAGCCCTCTCCGTCCTCTACATGGCATCCCTTCAAATATTTAAACATGGTTCTCATCTCCCCTCTTAACCTTCTCTTCTGCAGACTAGTCTCAAAGGTGCTACAAAATTCCTTTGTATTCTGATCCACACTAACACAGCTATGTCTTTGAATTATAATTATTCCTGTCTTATCCACTTGTCCCTATGGACTGAGACAGGGAACAACAGATTAAACTGTAATGCCAAACAGCAGTTAAAGACACACACAGGTGCGTATGTACCTTCAAGTTGCCTGTGGACTTACAGTGATCCCGAACTTCATAGGGTTTTCATAGGCCATTTCCAAATGAGTCTGTTATAGCGCAATGATTCCACTTTCAACCTCCTATGGAATCCTGGGGTTTGCAGTTTCGGGAGGGGCTGACTGGCCCCTCCCGAAACTGCAAACTCCAGGATTCCATAGGAGGTTGAAAGTGGAATCATTGCGCTATAACAATCTCGTGCAGAAATGGCCTTAGTCAAGGAATGCTCATGTAACAGTAGCTGAAAACCCATAACATCAGTGCAAAGCGCATAGAAGACCAATGCATGTTTTAATCTATCAATCCATGCTTTAACATTCATAATTTAGAAATCCTCAGGACGGGCCAGTCAGACGAGGCTGGTCTTTAGTTGTGTTTTGAACAGATCATTTAGCTGTCAAATTTCTTCCAGCTGGTCATCCCACAGTCTGGGGTCGGCTGAAGAAAAAGTTTATGGGATGCCATTTGCCAGTCCAGCCTTGGCTCAGAGTCAAGGCAGTTTGCTCAGGTTCTTGTCACATCCAGAGAGTTTCAGGTTGAGAAAACTCTGGACGAACCCAACTTGTGTCTTGAAATCTAGCAGTGCTGCTTGTCTTGCTGGGCATAATCCCCTACCCCCCCCCGGCCTGCACGACCTCCCAGCGTCCCCCCCTCTCCCATCCATTTCCTCTGGCAGTGTTCCTTTGCCATCCCGATGCCTTACATGGTCAAAACTGCCTTCGGGGAAAGAGAGGAATTTGGGATTCCTGACGTCACAGTGGCTTTGCAGACAGAGTTTTTGGGTGAAGTCCAGGGGGAGGTTCAAAGTGGGGGTGGGTTGGTGGATGAGAGAGGAAGGGAGGTGGGCAGGAACCGAAAAGCAGAGGCTTGCAGAAGGTCCACTTTTTGCTTTAGGGGGGCTGGTTTGGAGAAGCCCTCCCTAGATGTCTCTGTGGCTTGCCTGGATTCACTGGGTGGGAAGAGTCTCTCTTTCTCCAAGGGCAGGTAAGGTGTGTCTCTGCATGCTGTGGGTGGGACGGAGATGGGAGGCCAGAGGGGGGAGTGGAATCCACTGCTGCCTCGAGGGAGTGTGGTGGACTCTCCTCCTTCTCTGGAGGTTTTTAAGCACAGGCTGGGAGGGCTTTGGCTGTGTCCTCCTGCCTGGCAGAAGGGGGTTGGACTGGATGACCCTGGGGGGGGTCTCTTCCAACTTTAAGATTCCAGGATTCTAAAAAATAAAAAGGGTCAAAAGGAGCGGACAGGTGGGGAGACGAGATACAGCATACAGGAGGGGAAGATGAATGAATGAGTCAGTGAAAATGCACAAGAGAAATGGAGCCCCTAAATTAACCCCCTCTTTGGGTGGTGCTTTGAACAAATGGCATTTCAGCACCTTAGTATTTAAGATGGTGTAGTGGTCTGAGTGTTGGACTTAGGACTCCATGAGGCCACGGTTCGAATCCCCACTCAGCCATGGAAACCCACAGGGTGATCTCAGACAAGCCACACTCTCTCAGCTCAGAGGAAAGAAACTGGAGAGCGTCCTTGGAATGAACCTTGCTGAGAAAAACTCGAGTCCTTATGGTGTAGTGGTTTGAGTGCTGGACCAAGTTTCTGAGAGATCATGGTTTGAATTCCCACTTGGGACTTGGAAGCCCACTAGGCGACCTTGGACAAGTCACACTCTCTCAGCCTCACAGGAGGGCAAAAGGCAAATCCCCCTGAAGAAGTCTTGTCAAGAAAATCCCATGATAGGTTCACCTTAGGCTTTCCATAAGTTGGACATGACTTGAAGATACACAATGATGACCACAACAATCTTGCCACTTTCTAAACCAACCCAAGAGAAAAGACAGTGCCTTACACCAAGTAACTTATCTATCTATCTATCTATCTATCTATCTATCTATAGTATTACTGTATTGCCTCCCAGTCCACAAGGACTCCTGGGGAGATGAATAAAGACCAATTAAAACAATACAGAGACAAAAGCATTTTTAAAATTAATTAAAATTATATTTAAAGACCTAAAAGCAGTCTGAAAAACAATCCATTTATGAAACAGTTAAAATAACAACTTCAAACTCTGAATGCCATGCAGAACACCAATGTTTTGGCTGCCCACCAGAAGCTCAAAAGAGACGGGGCCAGTCTAACATCCTTGGGCAGGGAGTTCCACAGTTGAGTTGCTGCCCCAGAAAAGGCCGTTACATGTACTGACCAACCTAATTTGATGAGGTGTTGGGACACACAATAGGGTCTCTTCTCAAGATCTCTCAAATTGCTGGCTGGCTTATAGGGCGGTCTGTCAGATATCATAGCCCCAAGTCATTTAGGGTTTTGTACAATTTAAAAGCACAGAGCAATTGGTAAGTTGGGGACAAGGGGGAGAGCAAAGGGAAGAGCAGGAGAAGAGATGCAAAGGAAGTGAGGTCTGGGCATGAGCAAATGCAGACTTAAATCTGAATCCTGTGGACTGAGTCAACAGTGTGATGCAGCAGCTAAAAAAGCCAATGTAATTCTAGGCTGCATCAATAGGAGTAGAGTGTCTAGTTTGAGGCAAGTAGTTGTACCATTCTACTCCACTTTGGTCAGACCTGACCAGGAATACTGTGTCCAGTTCTAGGCAACGCAAGTTAAGAAGCATATTGACAAGCTGGAATTTGTCCAGAGAAGGGCAACCAAAACAGTGAAAGGCCTGGAAACCATGAAGTCCTATGAGAAGTGGCTTAGCGAGCTAGGTATGTTTAGCCTGGAGAAGAGAAGTTGAAGAGGTGACATGATAGCTGTGTTCAAATATTTGAACAGATGTCATACAGAGGATGGAGCGAGCTTGTTTTCTGCCACTCCAGAGACTAGGACATGGAACAATAGATTCAAACTACAGGAAAAGAGATTCCACCTAAACTTTATTAAGAACTTCCTGACGGTAATTGCTGTTTGACAGTGGAATATGCTGCTGCCTGGGAGTGTGGTGGAGTCTTCTTCTTTGGAGGTTTTTAACCAGAGGCTGGAAGGCCATCTGTCAAAGAAAGTGCTTTCCGTGTGCCTTCCTGCCTGGCAGAAGGAGGCTGGACTGGGTGTCCCTTGTGGACTCTTCCAACTCTAGAATCCCATGAGTCTTCCAAGTTGCCTTTCAAATCCCATATTGCAAAATCCTTTCCCCTTTTAACAAGCCCCCTTGCAATCTTTCCACCCAACCTGCCCCTTTCAGTTCATGCAATTCCTCCCAAATTAACATTCAGTTCATGCCATTTATAACGTGGATCCTCATTTACACCACACTTAATTGCAGGGAGAGCTTGCAAAACACAAAGGCGGAACGAGGCTGGACTGGATGGCCCTGGTGATTTCTTCCAGCTCTGTGATTGTATGGGAGTGAACAGAAAATAAAAGAACAGCTGCAGGGGAAAAAAAGTATCAGAGTAGAGCAAGTGAGGATGGGGGAATGTGGCCCAGGAAAAGGAATAAGAAAAGAAAGGCCGGAGCAGGGGACATGATGAGGAGAAGGAAGTCCAGCAGGATCATACACCCTGGACTTCAGGAAGCTGCCATCATGAGATGTGGCGATTGACTGATTGCTACAGTAGATGATTCGAAAGATATAAAGTCGAAGGCTTTCACTGCAGGAATCCATAGGTTGTTGTGGGTTTTCCAGGCTTTGAGGCCGTGTTCTCTTAGTATTTTCTCCTGATGTTTCGCCTGCATCTGTGGGTGGCATCTTCAGAGGATCTGGTGGCATGGAAGTGAGACAGCGTATATATACTTGTGTAGGGAGGGAGCAATTTGCCTGTGTTACAGTGGGCCTATTGTTAAATGGGATATCCCCCAGGGTTGCATTGTTAGTCAAGGGATATGCATAACAGTGTGTTAAGTACATCAGCAGCCCATTGTGTTATTCCCTGTAGAGCAGCGGTTCTCAACCTGTGGGTTGCGACCCCTTTGGGGGTTGAATGACCCTTTCACAGGGGTCGCCTAAGACCATCGGAAAATACGTATTTCTGATGGTCTTAGGCTCCATTCCCTCCTCAGTGGTGGTGCGCAAGCGTGAGCCACGTGCTCGCGTCCTCCTGCCCCCTTTGATGGGAGCACATGCGGCCACAGCATCACCACAGCAGGAGTGGTGGTGCGCAAGTGTGAGCGACGTGTTCACGTCCTCCTGCCCCCTGTTCAGAAGGGACTGAAATCGCTTCCCTTCTCCGCTACTGGGAGAACCTCCCGTCTGACAGGCCAGCTTGGGGGGGCCGGCGGCAGCACAGGGGGCAGGCCCCCTCCTTGCCACGGCCCCTGCCCCACTTGCCATGGAGGGGGGTGCTGAGGAAGGACCGGGGCGCTTTTCCGGGGGGGTGAGCTGCGCCCGGTGCAAAAGACAAAGGCGCTGGGATTCCTTCCCCACCCCCCACCCTGACCAGGGTCGACACTCTGGAAACTTTTCACACACTGGCCCCCCAGCGGAAACGAGAGCGAAGCAGAAGCAGAGCCTGGGGGGTTCTCGGAGTTTTTCCCCAGGGGAGACGTGTAGCTCCTCTTTCCCTCCCTGCCCGCCACCCCCCCCCCAGTTCCTGGCCAGCGAGGCAGCCTTTGCCGGGGGGGGGAGGCATTGTAAATAATAAATAAATAATTTTATGTTGGGGGTCACCACAACATGAGGAACTGTATTAAAGGGTCGTGGCATTAGGAAGGTTGAGAACCACTGCTGTAGAGGGACCCCCGGGGTCTGGGTGGTGTCCATTGGCATATTTTTGAGTCTTGATTTTAGTGTTCTTCAGTACTGGTAGCCAAATCTTGTTTACTTTCCGAGTTTCTTCTTTCCTATTGAAATTGTCCAGGTGTTTATGGACTTCAATGGCCTCTCTGTCCAGTCCGACATAGTAGTTTTCAGAATGCTCCAGAATTTCTGTGCTTTCAAAAAGCATTCTGTGTCCAGGCTGGCTTATAACATGTTCTGCTACTGCTCATTTTTCTGGCTGGATCGGTCTGCAGTGTCTTTCGTGTCCTTTGATGCGTGTTTGGACGCTGGGTTTTGTAGTCACCATGTAGACCTGCCCATGGTTGCAAGGTATGTGGTAAACTCCACAGAAGTGAGAGGATCCCTCTTGTCCTTGGCTGAACGTTGCATTTGCTGAATTTTCTTGGTCGGTCTGTAGATTGTTTGGAGGTCATGTTTCTTCAACAATTTCCCTATGCAGTCAGTGACCCCTTTGATGTACGGTAAAAACACGTTCCTTTTGCTTATCTCCACTGCTGTGGTTTTTTCCGGGTCTTGAGGCTCTTCTGATGACTGAACCAGTATAACCATTGACTTGAGAGATGTTTGCAATAGGCAGGATGGCTCTTTAGTGGAAGAACATGTGAAAGTAACTTGTTGGGACTCCCAGAATGACCCAGCCAGCATGGCCACTAACCATGCTAGCTTCTGGGTTCTAGAAGCTGGAATCCTAACAATTTTCTTTCCCAAGCTATCCTACCTAAGTGGAACCTCCATGTCTAGATGCTGTAAATCTGTGAAAGCTGAATGAGGCCTTGGGGACAGAACTGTCTTGCCGGGGGTGGGGGGAGCAAATAGGGCACGTGCCCCAGGCACCAACACCAGGGAGTGCAAAAAGACCGTACATGTAGGGATGGGGGTCAGAAGGTAGGGGCACGACTTCCACTCTTGTCCTAGTACTGCTAGTACTGCTTGGGGAAAGGGAGAGTGGGAGAGGGGAAAGTCAAGCGAGGAAGAGGAGGCAGGGGAGTAGGGAGCTGAAGGCAGAAAAGCTGGGTTGGGAGAGGGAGAGGAAAGAAGGAGCATTCAGGAAGAAAGGAGGGGAAGGAGAGGGAAGAAGGAAGCAACGAAGGAAGGTGGAACAAAGAAAGAGGGCATGGGAGGGAGGGAGGGAAGGAAGGAAGGAAGGAAGGAAGGAAGGAAGGAAGGAAGGAAGGAAGGAAGGGAATGTTTAAATATTTGAAGGGATGTCATGTTGAGGAGGGAGCAGGCTTGTTTTCTGCTGCTCCAGAGTCTAGGACAAGGAGCAATGGATTCCAGCTGCAGGAAAGGACATTCTACCTGAACCTCAGGATGAATTTCCTGATAGTCAGAGCTGTCTGGCGGTAGAATATGCTGATGCCTTAATGGAGTGTGGTGGAGTCTTCTCCTTCTTGGGAGGTTTTTAAGCAGAGGGTGGATGGCCATCTGTTGGAATGCTTTGATGGGTGTTCCTGCATAGTAGGGGGTTGGACTGCATGGCCCCTGGGGTCTCTTCCAACTCTAGGATTCTATGGATCTATGATTCTGTGATTCCATGAAAGTTGCCCAAAGCCACTTTGGCTCCCGTTCTAGGAGAAAGTCGGCATACTAATATGGTCATCTCTCCACATTTGCTAGAGCTTAGGGGCACAGGACCTCTGTGAAAGTGAAAAAATTGTGAATAGGTCCTCCCCAACCATGTTCAACCCACAATGCGTTCCTCTGAGGCATCCGGGTTCCCTCCCAAGGTAGAAGTGGGGGGCTGGTGGGGCTTCTGGCCACCTCCAGCACTGCCCCACACCGTTTTTAAGAAGGACTTTCAAGCCTTATCTGCAGTTCCTGAGTCTCATGAGGCTTGCAGTCCCTGTTAAAAATGGCCCGAAGAGACAGCAGAAGTGGCAGCAAATAATCCGTGAATAATCAAATCTGCAAAAGTGAAACCTGCAAATGTAGAGGGCTGGCTGTATAATAAAATAAATAAATATACCCTAAAAGGAGGACCAAAGGGTCCCGGAGGAAGAAATGATGGGAAGAGAGGGAGAACACAAGGAGCAAGGAGAAAGAAAGCAGGGAGGAAGATGGAAGAAGGAAAGAAGCAAGGAGAGAAAGAAAAAAAGACGGCTCAGGAGGAAAAGCAAGAAGGGAAAAGGGAAGGGAGATCAAAGAACGGAGAAAGCAGGGGAGACCCAGAGGAAAGGAAAGAAGGAGGGAGCCTGGAAGACGGAAAGGAAGCAGAGAGGGGAATCATAGAATCAAAGAATTGAAAGAGACCCCAGAGGCCATCCAGTCCAATCCCCTGCCATGCAGGAACCCACATCAAAGCATTCCCAACAGACGGCCATTCAGCCTCTGCTTAAAAACCTCCAAAGAAGGAAGGAGACTCCACCACACTCCATGGAGGCAGCACATTCCACTGCCAGACAGCTCTGACCATCAGGAAGTTCTTCCTGAGGTTCAAGTGGAATCTCCTTTCCTGCAGCTTGAATCCATGGCTCCTTGTCCTGGTCTCTGGAGCAGCAGAAAACAAGCCCTCTCCCTCCTCTACGTGGCATCCCTTCAAATATTTAAACATGGCTATCCTGTCCCCTCTTAACCTTCTCTTCTGCAGATTAAACATATCCAGCTCTCAAAGTCTATCCTCATAGGGCTTCATGGCTTCCAGGCCCCTCACCATTATGGTTGCCCTCCTCTGGACTTGCTCCAGCTTGTTAATATCCCTCTTGAATTGGGGTGCCCAGAACTGGACACAGGATTCAAGATAGGGTCCAACCAAAGCAGAGTAGAGTGGTACCAGTACCTCCCTTGATCTAGACACCATACTCCTATTGATCCAGCCGAGAACTGCATTGGCTTTCTTGGCTGCCGCATCACACTGCTGACTCATGTTCAGCTTGTGGTCTATGAAGACTCCTGGATCCCTTTCACACGTACTGCTATCCAGCCACGTGTCCCCCGTCCTATATTTCTGTATTCCATTTTTTCTGCCTAAGTGCAGGACCTTACACTTCTCTCTGTTGAATTCCATTTTGTTCGCCTTGGCCCAGCTCTCCAATCTGTCCAGGTCATTTTGAATTTTGATCCTGTCCTCTGGCGTATCAGCAACCCCTCCCAATTTGGTGCCATCTGCAAATTTGATGAGCCTGCCCTCTATTCCTTCATCCAAGTCATTGATGAAGATGTTGAAGAGCCCTGGGCCCAGGACAGAACCCTGTGGCACCCCGCTAGTCACTTCTCTCCAGGATGAGAAGCAGCCATTCGTGATCACCCTTTGGGTTCGGTCGGTCAACCAATTCCAAATCCAACTAACAGTAGCCCTATCCAGCCCACATTTTGGGAGCTTCTTTGCAAGACGGCAGGGATGAAGGACGAGAGGAGGGTGGAAGAAGGGAGGGAAGACCGCAAAGGAGGAAAGGAAAGAAGGAAGGAGGGAAGGCGGGGAGAAGGAAAGAGGGAACCCAGGGAAGGAAGGAAGGTGGCGGGAGGAGGGCAGAGGAAAGGGAGCTCCGAGGAGGGAAGGCGGCGGGAGGAAGGAGACCGGGACTCCCAGATTGAAGGAAGCGCGAAGAGGCGCCCAGGCAGGCAGGCAGGCATCCGATCCCGGCCGGCCTCCCCTCCGCCTGGCCGGCCTTCCTGCCTTCCTGCCGGGCGGGCGGAGCGAAGGCTGCAGCGGGGCGGAGGCTGCCCGCCCGGCCCTCCGCCTCTCCCGGCTCCGCCTCCGCCGTTTTCGCCGCCTGAGGCTCCGCCGGCCCCGCGCTCTCCGCCGCGCTCGCCCGCCCAGGTAGGGCAGCCTGCCGTCCCCTCCTCCTCGGCCGCCTGAGCCCCCTCCCGCCCGATCCGGCCCATGACGCGGTGCCCGCCGGCCCCCTCCTCCGGCATTCCAGCTTGGGAGGAGGAGGGGCTGCTTCTCCTATGCAAACCGAGGAGGAGGAGGAGGGCGTTGGATCGCGCGCAAAGGCCCAGCCCTGCGTCCCCTTCCTAGGGCACGGAGGGTGGACTTTTTTTTTGGGGGGGGTGCATTATGGAGTGTCTGGAGGGGCGGCATCGGAATGCATGCACGGGCCTGTAGGTTGGGTGGGGGGAGCACTCTTGCGTCGCCCCCTCCGAGAGAAGGAGGGGGAGGGCCCCCGGATCGGGGGCCAGAAAGTTTTTGCATTTGGAGTTTACCCCCCGCCCCGCCCCCGTGCAAAGGTTTGTCCGGGGTTTGCACTTTGACACGTGGGTGCATGCGAGGGACGTGCGAGGCTGAGTCAGCAGCAGGCGCGGGGAGCGCCTTCTGACGTGCACACGCCTCTTGCGTGCTTGCACGCAAGAGGCGTGTGCACGTCAGAAAGCGCCCCCCCGCGCCTGCTGCTGCCTCAGCCTCGCACGTGTGCATTCATGCGTGTAGACATCATTTTGCACCTTCCTCTTCGCAGGTCGGGGTGGAAGAAGCCCCCCATCCAAGGCCAGCTGGCACCTGGAACAGCTGGGAAAGATTTATATATATATATATAAAATTTATATCTATATATATATCTATATATATATATATATCTTTATTGTTTATTCTATTCTATTATATATTATATATATTATATATATATATTATATATTTTATTATATTATATATATTATATATTTATTATATATATATATCTTTATTGGTTTTCATTGCATTCACACAGATTGGAAAAATAGATTGGGGTTTAAAAAGTAAAGGGAAGACAGGGAGAGGGAAGGGAAAACCAAACAGACAAGGACAGTAGCACAAAACGACAATAAGACAGCAGCACAGTGGATGCACAATTGTGAAACTATATAACTGCTACCTAAAGGGTGTTACAGGCTTGACTAACACATACCTACATAATGACTTCCGCTCCGATAGAGCTACAGATTGACTATTCTATTTATTCTTACTTTGTTACCCCTTTTCATTCCCACTATAGTTTCTAAACATTCTGCCTGTTCGTTACATTCGTATCAATTGCTTATCAAATTAATCTTCTTTCTTACTTTGGTTGTTTGGATTTTTCTTTGTTAACAGGTAGTTACTTAATTATTTAGTTCGGGATCCTGGCAAACAAAACAAATGGAAAAGTCTTTTTTTGGGGGGTGTAAGTCCCATCATCCCCTGGCTGGGGGATTCTGGGAGTTGTCACCTGAAAGAACAGAAGGGTCTTCTCTGACTGCTGGTGGTCCACATTTCCTTTTCGGTGGGGCAGGAGATCCATTCTGGGGTTTAGGATAAACTGCAAGGGAGCCACCCCGAAGGCCAAATCTAGGGCTTCAGAGTTGGTTCGCCGCTTTGGATGGTGCCTTTTAAAGTTCGGACGGAAGCCCGGAGCGGATTCGCTGCCCAGCCTGCATCAGAGCTCCCGACGTTTCTGACCTCACACGGTGTGTGTTCAGTTTCAGCTGATGGCCTTCCTGTTCCTTGTCCTAAGAGAGATCTTCAGCCCTCCAGATGGGGTTGGATTGCAGATCTCATCACCTAGGAGGATGGAATAATGGGAATTGCAGTCCAACAACATCTGGAGCAGTAATAAAATATTAACTTTGCCACCATTTCATGCCACATCTTCCTTTGGAGGAGTGCGCACTTCTAGCAAGCCTTTATGTCCAGCACAGCTTGTCAGAACTCTAAAGACTTTCCATTTTTATTTATAAATATTTATTTATATACTGCCTTTCTCCCAAGACTGGGACCCAAGGCAGCCTACCATATCTTTTTGTGCTGCCCACCTAGGTTATTTCTACCTTATCCTGTTGGGCGGAACTATTATTTCACTTTCAACATCCTGTGGAATTCTGGGATTTGTAGTTTACTGAGGCCCAAGAGCTCTGTGGCTGGGAATTGTAAACGTTCCTCCTGAAACAGCAAACCCCAGGATTCCATAGGAGGCTGAAAGTGGAATAATAGCACTAGAACAGTGTAGTGCGGAAATGGCCCTAGTTTCACAAAACCACAAGGAAAGGTGTTGAGTATCTTCCAAACATCAGGTGGGTCACCAGGTTCATCCAGAACAGGGCTTGGCATCCGTCTAGGGCAGAGGGAAGGCAACTGGGGAAGGCTAGGGACCCCCTACTGCACCCATAGAAAAACTCCTTTTTTTCTTTTTTTTTTTGCCCCCAGATGCCCCCAAAGACCGTCTAGGGGACATGGAGATCCCATATTATTTTAGGTCCAAGAGAGACCTTTTGTAACAAGAGAAACCAGTCACTTCTTCTTTCTTAAAAAGGCCCTTCCCCAGGGCTACATTTCCAAAGGTGGCCAGAAAATATTCTGGAAAAGCTCCCCATGACACCTAGGGAGCATTTTAAGCCAAAAAAGACTTTTTCGGGGGGGGGGGATTCACATGATTTTGAACTCCTGGGACATCCAGAGGTCATCTGAACATGGTGGGAATGCCTTACGCACCCCTTAGAATTCCATTTGGGGCATTTTGCCACAACAAATTTTCTGATTTATTTTTTGCAGGAAAAAAATATTTTTAGGTCATTTTCATGCGAGACTGTTATAGCGCTATGATTCCACTTTCAACATTTCAACTGGTTGGCCCCTCCCGGAACTGCAAACCCCAGGATTCCAGAGGATGTTGAAAGTGGAATCATAGCGCTATAACAGCCTCGTGCGGAAATGGCCTTAGATTCTTATGAGGGCCCGACAAAAACAGCCCTAGGGGTCTACATAAAGCTCCTGCCCGGCACTTTGCCCACCCGTGGTTGAGGGGCAGGGACCCCATTGGCCCTGCCAGGGGGACCTGGAATACTGTACCAACAGGAACAGGAAGAGATGGAGATGTCATTTTATGCTCTCTTCCTCCCATCCTCATGCAATGGAAGAACAAACCCCCCAGTCTGGGGTCCAAAACGTGATTGAAATTGTCCCGACAATGCTTTTAAATTTTAATTTAAAAATTTTTAAATTTCAAAATTTCAAAATTTCAAAATTTAAATGTAATGTTCTTTAATTTTTTTTAAAAAAAACCTGTTTTAAAACCAACATGGTTTTTTAAAAAAATAGCTCCTAGGGGCCACAAAAAGGGACCTCGGGCCACATGTGGCTCACAGGCCACCCTTTCCTGACCCCTGCGGTTGGGGTGCACCCATGGCTGTTGCCAAAAGTGACCGAGAACGGAGGAGCAGTTTGGTGGCACATTTTGCAAAATGGTCCCCAATTGAGGGACTGTGTACTTTTCCATCTTGACATGGCTGACAAAAGACAACGGTTTTTAGGAAGCTGGAACAGGTAAGAGAGAAAGATGTTATTGCCTATGGCGTACAAACATGCACCATCATTTCTGACTGACCTGTTTGGTAGGTTTTGAAAATTACAAAACCTACAAGACTTTTTTTTCCAGACATAACACTGAGAAGATATGTGCCATGTGGCACATGTTGTAATGCTTCCAATTATTTTTCTTTTTTTCAGTGTGCAGTTGGACACAAAATGTGCAGTTGGGAAAAAATGTGCAGTTTGAAAACTGATCTTGTGCATTTGGAAAAAAGGAGGGGGAATTGAGATGCATTAAATGTTTATTACAGTCTGGAATGATGGCATTTACCAGGTTATCTTGATAAAAAGGGGAGAGGCATAGGTCTGCGGAGGTGCAAATTTTGGGCTGTGCGTATTTGATGATGCAACAGGAATGGGTCTAATTTGAGCTGGGATTTACATCAGCACATGAGCTATTGGATTGGCCTGTTTGTGGATGAACATGGGTGGATTTGTAAATGCAAATTCTTGGTGTACAGTAGATAAGAGCCACCGATTGCTGCAGAGAAACTGTCACTGATATAGTGTACAAGCACAAAGCAAAGCATATTTGGGTTCGGATTTTATTGGAGGAGAGATTGTGGACACTTCTAATTTGTTCTTGCGATGTACTTTAAAGTCTGCTTTGACTTACGGTGAAATTATCCAGGGGTCTTCTTAGCAAGATTGCTTCGGAGGAGGTGTACCCTTGACTTCCTTTTTGGCTGTGAGTGTGTGCCTTGCCCAAGATGACTCAGTAGCCAATCATTGGTTTCTGGTTTACTTCTTGTTTTTAAAATGGATTCTCTCTTGGGCCTAAAACAACCTGAGGGAGTCATGTGGCAAAATTGACCTAGGACATGTATTAATTAAAATGAAAAAGAATCAAAAAATAAAATAATTGTGGTGGGGTGCACACTTTGACCATTCCTAGTATCGTGCCACATACTAGTTCCCTAAACTAGTTCCCTAAAGGGAGCCCTGGTGGCGTAGTAGTTAAATGCCAGTACTGCAAGCCACAAGGTTGTGAGTTTGATTCTGCCAGGCTCCAAGGTTGACTCAGCCTTCCATCCTTCCGCAGGTCGGTAAAATGAGTACCCAGCTTGTTGGGGGCATGTATAGAAATGTTTCAAAATACATGCTATTTGTTAGTTGTTCGCTGCCTCGATCCATATGGAGAGGCGGGATACAAATAAATAATAAAATAAAAAATAAAAAATAAATAAATAACTGCATGACATTGGACACAGAAATTGCCATGCTGGTTCCCTCTGGGTGAGTTTGCGGTAATGGTGCCACACTGGGGACCTGAAATATTTAGGGATGGCCATCAGCATTTTGTGGCCTGGTGTGCAAAATGCAAATAGCACAAAATGCAAACCCGGGACAAACCACCAGGAAGTTCCTCTACAAAACAGGCATGGAAGTGAATGGGCCTCACATGACAGAAGTTCCCAGTGGAATATTACAAAGAGAGTTCCCACTTGTCAGGGCAAGAACATCTTTCCCTCGCTTGCCAATTAACAGAGCTCAAAACAAACAAAAATTATTTTCAAAGCTCTAGTTTGAGCAGAAATGAGTTCACAGTCTTGCAAACAAGTTAGTAGAATGTAGGCTAGATGATGCTACAGTTAGGTGGATTTGTAACTAGGTTGTCTGATGGAATCTTCTCACCGATGGCTGCTTTTCATCCTGGAGAGAAGCGACCGGAGGGGTGTCCCAGGGTTCTGTCCTGGGCCCAAGGCTATTCAACATCTTCAATGACTTGGATCAGGGACCACAGGACATTCTTATAAAATTTGCAGATGACACCAAATTAGGAGGGGTAGCTAACACCCCAGAGGACATGATCAGAATTCAAAATGGTCTTAACAGGTTAGAGAGCTGGGCTGAAACTACCAAAATGAATTTTGGCAGAGAGGTGTGTAAGGTACTACACTTCAGGAGGAAAAAAAATGAAATGCATAGTTATAAGATGGGTGGTTCTGGGTTGCATCAATAGGAGTATAGTGTCTAGGTCAAGTGGATAGTACTGCTCCATTCTGGTTTTGTTAGACCCCATCTTGAATACTCTGTCTAGTTCTGGACACCACAGTTCAGGAAAGATATTGACAAGCTAGGATGTGTCCAGAGGAGGATGAGCAAAACGGTAGAAGGCCTGAAAACCGTGAAGCTCTGAGGAGCAGCTGAGGGAGCTGGGTGTGTTTAGCTTGGAAAAGAGAAGGTTAAAAAGTGACATGATAGCTATGTTTAAATATTTGTAGGGATTTCATATGGAGAATGGAGCAAGCCTATTTTCTGCTGCTCTAGAGTCTAGGACATGGAGCAATGGCTTCAAACTTCAGGAAAAGAGATTCCGCCTAAACATGGAAAAAAAACTTCCCGATGATCAAAGCAGTTCAATAATGGAATATACTGCCTGGGAGTGTGGTGGAGTCCCCTTCTTCAGAGGTTTTTCAACAGAGGCAGGATGGCTATGTGTTGGAAGTGCTTTGATGGTATATCCCTGCATGGTAGGATGGGGTTGGACTGGATGGCCCTTGTGGTATCTTCCAACTCTAGGATTCTATGTTTCTATACTAACCCTTGTATGTTGTCGTTGTGTGCCTTCAAGTCATTTCTGAATTGTGGTGAACATGCAATGAACCTACTGCAACGTTTCCTTGGCAAGATTTCTTCAGACAGGGCTTACCCTTGCCTTCCTCTTTGGATGAGAGAGTGTGACCTTCCTAAAGTAACACACTAAGTTTCCATAGATGGGCATGGATTTAAACCCTCGTCTGCTAGGATCCTATCCCAACATTCAAACTATAACACTATCCGGGTTCCAACATAAAAATCCAGTCCCAGGGTTTTCTTGGCAAGATTGGTTGAGAGAAGATTTGCCATTGCCTTCCTCCAAGGCTGAGAGTGTGTGACTAGCCCAAGGTCATCCAGTGGGTTTCCATGGCAGAGTGGGGATTCAAAGCATGGTCTTCTAAAATCCTTGGGCAACACTGAGACCACGTTGTTGTTGTCAACTCCAACTATCCTAGGGTTTCCTTGGCAAGGTTTAGTCAGAGAAGATTTACCATTACTATCCTTTTAGGCTGAGAGAGAGTGACTTGCTAAGGGTCACCCCTGGGGTTTCCAAGGCTGAGCAGGAATTTGAACCCAGATCTCCTGCAAGTCCTAGTTCTAGTCAAAGTGCCACCCCACACAATTGGATCCAGGTTGTGAAAATCCTATTTTAGGGCTTGCTTGGCTAGATTATGGTTTGCTATTGCCTCTTCTTTGGGTGAGAAAGCTTGGCTTGCCCAAGGGTATCCAGTGGGCTTCCATGGCTGAGCTGAGATTTAGACCCTGATTTCTAGGAGTCCTTGGCTAACCCTCAAACCTTGTGATGGTGAAAATCTGGATGCTTCTGCCTTTACAACTGTGCTCAGAAGAAAGCACCCTATCCTTGATAGTTTTTCATTGCTGGATGTTATCGGAGATGCTTTATCTGTGGATTCCTCTTCCGGCAAGGGGTTGGGCTAGGTGACCCCAGGGGTCCCATCCAGCTCAACGAATCCATGATGTTGCAGCTCAAAGATCTTTTGTTTAACGCACCTCGGAGTTTTTCTGCAGACTGTCTTGGGTGACCAAGGTTCTAGAGTTTGTCCCACTTTGGAAATGGAGACTCATCCCTTTGTAGAAATTGTGTTTCAGAGGCTTGGTCGTGAAATGCTAGGTGTGAATTTATGACAAAGATGTGCAATAGTGATTTTTTTAAAAAAAAGTTTCAGGTCAGTGACGCATCAGCGTGAAACAGCAGGCAGTGGGGGTGAGTGGAGCGCCTCTGCCTTTGAAATGCAGATTTCCAGATTGGCCTGTTGGGAATGGTGTCCTGAGTCATTGGTGTGGTTGAAACCTATGTTGCAAAACTCACGGTGTGTGTATGTGAAAGACGCAGAATATATCTATTTTTATGTGCACCAAATGCTAACTGCTCCTAAATACCCAAAAGGCAGAAGATTGCATCTGATCCTGGAAGTTAAGCAGGGTCTGCTCTGCTTAGTATTTGGATGGGAGACTGCCAACAAGGACCTGATGTTGGAGGCATTAGTGTAGATCAGAGGTGGGAAACATGTGGACCTCCCAACACTGTTGGATTGCAGCTCCCGTCATCCCTAGTCAGCTTAACCGGTGGTCAGGAGTACTGTGGTTGCACCACAGCTGGAGGGGGACACATACCCCTTTCTAATGTAGGTGGTGCCTTACAGAACTACATGGATGACATATATAGGTCCCTGCCCTCAAGGAACTTACATCTCAGATGGGAAAGGAGTGCAGAAAGGGGAGAGAGGATAAGATGAGAGGAGTTGTGGGCCCTTTCCGCACTGAGGCTTCTAGCGCAAGTGGGGGAGGCCGGCAAGCGCAAGAAGGCTCGTCCGGGAGGCTGCCGCTTCCCCCCTCTTTCCTTCTGCAGGCGAAGGAACCAGCGGGGAAGCGGCACCGAAGGAGGCTTGCCGCGCAAGCCGCCCTCCCCCCGTGCGAAGCGGGAGACCTCGCGCCGGATTCCCACCCTGCGCGCGTGCGCGAAGCGGGCGGTGTCGCGCCGGATTCCTCCCCCCCGCGTGCGCCAGATTCCTCCCCCCGTGCGCGCCGGATTCCCCCCCCGCGCGCGAAGCGGGCGTCGCATCCGTCGCACTAGCTCCCCACCCTGCTCCTTCCTTCCGCAGGGGCGGAGGGAAGGAAGCGCGACCCGGCCGGCTCCCGGAGGCTCCGCACGTAAGGTAAGTGCGGGTGGGCTCCGGGAGCGTTGCGCGAGCGCGGGGTGATTTTCGCTTGGACGCGAAAATCAAAAAACCCGCGCTCGCGCCGCTTCAGCCCCGTGAGCTGGGCGGAAGTGGGCGTGCGTCGTGCGGAGCGACGCTCCCACTCCCGCGAGGCTCACGGGGCTGTCGCGCGAGCAAAGGCCCGTGCGAAAAGGGCCGTGGTTACATTACAAGGTTGGTAAGGATTACATAGGAAAACAGGGTACAAGCATACCTCAGTTTACAAGCCCTCTGATAGTGAGACCTCTTTTTACAAAGTCTTTTAGTACCCCCATCCCCTTTTCCTTCTTATTCTCTGTATAGGTAGAAGTTTTTTTGTTTTTGTTTTTCTCAGCAGCATTGACACTGTTAGGATGGTAAAGGAAGGCAGGAGAAACACAGACTTTCAGTGTCAGGTTGCAGTCGTATGTCTGCAGTAAACAAGCGTCGGATGAGAAAGAATGGGTTTTGGCCTCAGCCAGAGCTACTGCACCAGTCTTTGCCCACAGGCAAGGTAAACAGCAGCTGCCTCCAGAATCCCTTACTGGGCATGCATGAACAGCAGAACAGAGAGAAAAGGGAGGGCAGATAAGATTGCTCACCAGCTACCCCAGCATTTGAAAAAAGTGTAGATCTATAAGACAGCGGTGTGATGCAGCAGCTAAAAAAGCCAATGTGATTCTGGGCTGCATCAATAGGAGTATAGTGTCTAGGACAAGGTAAGTAATTGTATCACTTTATTGTGCTTTGGTCAGAACCCACCTGGAATACAGTGTCCAGTTCTGGGCACCACGGTTCAGGAAGGATATGGACAAGCTGGAACATGTCCGGAAGAGAAGAAGGCAACCAAAATGGTAGAAGGCATAGAAGCCATGAAGTCCTATGAGGAGTGGCTTAGGGAGCTGGGTATGTTTAGCCTGGAGAACAGAAGGTTAAGAGGTGATGTGATAGCCGTGTTTAAATACTTGAAGGGACGACATATGGAGGATGGAGCAAGCGTGTTTGCTGCTGCTCCAGAGAGTAGGACATGGAGCAATGTCTTCAAAGGAAAAGAGTTTCCATCTACATATTAGGAAGAAGTTCCTGACAGTAAGGGCAGCTTGACAGTGAAATATGCTGCTGTCTGGTAGTGCGGTGAAGTCTCTTTCTTTGGAGGTTTTTAAAGAGAGGCTGGGTGGCCATCTGTTAGGAGTGCTTTGATGGTGTCTGCCTGCATGGCAGAAAGGGGTTGGACTGGATGGCCCTGGAGGGGGGTCTCTTCACCCTTTATGATTCTATAAGTTTGGCCACCAAAATGAGAAACAGGAGAAAAGTGTAGTCTGGTTAAAGGGAAAGTTGTCCTTGGATGCCCTCAGAAGAACCTTTCGGGTGTTCTCCAGAAGGCTCAAAATGTTTTTGTTTACTTACGCAAGGTTTTCCTGATGTTTCATTTCACTGACATCTTGTTATTTTCAGATAAACATGTTTCCTGAAACATGTTGCTATGCATTTCTTTTTTTTTTTTGCAGTTTATTGCCAAGTAAGCCATCAGCCCTGTGCTTTCTGTGTTATTTCTGCCTCTGATATTTTCTGCATCTGCTTTGTTAACTGAAATATGCCTACACACAAGGAAGAATTGTTGACCTTTCTTTGTACCTCATATTGTGCTATTAACAATGCAGAGCAGTTGACAAGATTCAGCACTTTTGCCTTTAAGGGATCTAGGCTAAAGATTAAAAAAAGATCGTAGAATCTTAGAGTTGGAGGAGACTCCAGTGGTCATCCAGTCCAGCCCCCTGCTGTGCGGGAACCCACATCAAAGCACTCCTGACAGATGGCCACCCAGCCTCTGCTTCAAAACCTCCAAAGAAGGAGACTCCACCACACTCCATGGAGGCAGCAGATTCCACTGTCAATCTGCCCTTAGTGTCAGGAAGTTCTATCTAATATTTAGGTAGAATCACTTTCCATTGCTCCATGTCCTAGTCTCTGGAGCAGGAGAAATCAAGCTTGCTACGTACTCTGTATGACTTCCCGGCTATCCCGTCACCTCTTAACCTTCTCTTCTCCAGGATAAACCTACCCAGCTCCCGAACTCACTCCTCATAGGGCTTCATGGTTCCCAGGCCTTTTACCTTTTTGGTTACCCCCTTCTGCACACATTCCAGCTTGTCGATAACCTTCCTGGACTGTGATGCCCAGAATTTGACGCAGTATTCCAGGTGGGGGTCTGCCCAAAGTAGAATAGAGTGATACTACTGCTTCCCTCAACCTAGACACTATGTCCTTATTGATGCAGCCTAGAATCGCATTGGGGTTTTTAGCCGCCGCATCACACCCTCGACTCATCTTCAGCTTGGGATCTACTCACTCTTATGGACTACAGTTCTCCAGATCCCCTGCAGCCATGGTGGCTAGGGGGATTTGGGATGTTATGCTGTGTGGAAAACGTAGCTTTTCCTGACTGTGTTTTTTGGCATATCTTCTTGCCTTAAGAAGTTTATCCTGATCATCAAATAAGACTGTGAGTAGAGCAAGCAAGCTGTCTGTTGATACCAGAGGTGTGCCCTTAAAGGACAGATGGGAGAGGCTGTGGCTTGTTCATATTGCCCTAGAAGAAGGAGGGCATGTTTGGGCCGTAGCAGAAAGTCCCCAGAGGAAGGAGGAGCCACTGTTGGTGGTTTTAATATGTCCAAGCACTTTGCATGAGCAGGTGGAACAGCATTTCCAGGTTCTCTCTCTCTCTCCCAAATTTCTTTTTTTCTTGGGCAGGGAAGGGACTGCCCCTCCTTGCTCTTAGTCATTTGGGAGGCATCTTTCATCCCCTCTGCCCTGGAGGGGCTTTGCCAGAGAGTGGGTAGTGTTGATGTACGCAGAGCTAACCCAGTAATTGCTTTGGGTTGTTGCGTTTTGAACAGGGAATTAATTGGCTTTGGAGGATCAAGGTTTAGGGAACGTGACAAAACGCCCCTTGACATATGAAAAACTTAACAGGCTTTATTATTTACTAGTTAACAGTGATGTATTTAAGTCTTTTACTCCAAGCACCAAGTCCAGTCTCAAGTCCCTACCTTCAAGTCTCAAGTCGAGTCTCAAGCCCTTGCAAGAGAATTCAAGTCGAGTGGGAGCCAAATTTAACAGAAGAAAGGAGGTGCAGGAGTGGAGTTTTAAGTTTCAATAATTAGACAATCAAAGCCCCATCCTGTCACTCCCTTGCCTCAGCAATGCTTCAGACAAATTTTAAAATTTCCTTTAAGGGTTTAAACTTTAAGGGAATGGAGGATACCTATCCTGGTGGCTTCCTCATGAGTAATCAAGATTTGATTTAAACCTCACAACCCACAGATTCCGGCCTTTCACTTCTCCCTTCTCCATTTTACACTCTTTTTGCTTCAGCTAGATTTTAAACCCCTCCAAACCCCATTGATTCCTGCCTTCCATTCCTCTGCCCTCCAAACTTCCTTTACTCTACCATTGCTTCAACCAGGGCCATTTCCGCACTAGCCTGTTATAGCGCTATGATTCTGCTTGCAACATCCTATGGAATCCTGGGGTTTGCAGTTTCGGGAGGGGCCACTTGGCCCCTCCCAAAACTGCAAACCCCAGGATTCCATAGGATGTTGCAAGTGGAATAATAGCGCTATAACAGTCTAGTGCAGAAATGGCCTAAGTAGTGTTTGTGAATATGGAACAGTTATGGGTGAGTATATCTAGGTAACTGTTCCATATTCATGATCTCTACTTGGCCTTGGCAAAACATTTACATCTCTTTTAATTTCTTTCCAGACTTTTTAAAAATAGTTATGGGTAGGGTAGGAAGCTGAAGGACCTTCGTGCGCAGGTTGTCATTTTGTCTCTCCTCCTTCTGGAAGGACATGGCCCACAAAGGTAAAGAATACTGGAGGGCAACAACAGGCTCCGAAGATGGTGCCGCCGGAGCGATTTGGGTTTTTGGATCACAGTCTCCATTTCCACGAAGATGGTCTTCTGGCAAGGGACGGCCTGCACCTCACAACCATCGGCCGGAACGTTTTTGCTAACAGTCTCGCAAAACAGATCAGGAGGTTGTTAAATGGAGTTCGGCTGGAGTGGAGACAGTATTATTCAGGGCAAGGATTCAGCAAGTGCTGGGATAAGTAATCCAAATGATATAGGTAGAGCAGAGCAAGTAGTACTAGAGACCAACAGGGGGAGGAAAAGCAACTTTAGTACAGGACTTCCGGGAGGGGCACATGCTCTCAAGTGTCTCTACACTAATGCGCAGAGCGTGGGAAATAAGCAAGATGAACTCGAACTCTTAATGCGACAAAATAAATATTATTTGTTAGGCATCGCTGAAACCTGGTGGGATGAATCTCATGATTGGAATGTAGGAATAGTGGGGGTATAACCTATTTTGCAGAAATAGACCAAAGAAGAAAGGAGGAGGAGTAGCCTTATATGTCCAGGATGTTTTCACCTGTGAAGAGATCCATACCTTAAATCCAAAAGCTAAGTCAAGAGCATCTGGGTAAGAATTAAGGGAGCAAAAACAATAGGGGTGTGATTGTGGGGGTTTGCTACAGGCCTCCGGGCCAGCCTGAGGACTTGGATGACGCCTTCCTGGAGCAGATGACCACACATTCAAAAAGGGGACATGCAGTAGTAATGGGAGATTTCAACTATTCTGATATATGTTGGCAGTCAAACTCTGCCAAGACTGCAAGGTCCAATAAGTTCCTCGCTGATAACAGGGGAAAGAGAAAAGGCAGAACTACTCAACACCTTATTTGCCCCAGTTTTCTCCCAAAAGGATAGAAGTGCTCAGTCTGGTGGGTGGGGAGCAGGTAAGGAAGGGGAGCAAATGCAGCACAGAATAAATAGAGAAGTAGTACAGGAATATCTGGCTAAACTAGATGAATTCATGTCTCTAGTGCCAGATGAATTACATCCAAGGATGTTAAAAGAACTGGCAGAAGTCATTTTAGAACCACTCACAATAATCTTTGAGAAATCTTGGAAAACAGGAGAAGCCCCAGCAGACTGGAGGAGGGCAAATGTCGTCCCCAGCTTCAAGAAGGGAAAAAAGAAGACCCAAAGAATTGTCACCCAGTTGGCCTGACATCAATACCAGGAAAGATCCTAGAACAGATGATTAAACAGTCTTTTTGTAATTAGCAACGCAATAATCACGAGAAGTCAACATGGATTTCTCAGAAATAAGTCATGCCAGACTAACGTTATCTCTTTTTATGATAAGAGTTACAAGCTTTATAGATGAAGGGAATGCTGTGGACATAGCACATCTTGATTTCAGTAAGGCCTTTGACAAAGTTCCCCATGACATTCTTGCAAAGAATCTAGTAAAATGCGGGCTGGACAGGGCTACTGTTAGTTGGATTTGTAATTGGTTGACCAACTGACCCAAAGTGTGCTCACCAATGGCTGCTTTTCATCCTGGAGAGAAGTGACGAGTGGGGTGCCACAGGGTTCTGTCCTGGGCCCAGGGCTATTCAACATCTTCATCAATGACTTGGATGAAGGAGTAGAGGGCATGCTGATGAAGCTGAACATGAGCCATCAGTGTGATGCAGTGGCCAAGAAAGCTAACATGATTCTT
Organism: Ctenosaura bakeri; assembly: GCA_948474755.1. Classification (NCBI taxonomy): domain Eukaryota; kingdom Metazoa; phylum Chordata; class Lepidosauria; order Squamata; family Iguanidae; genus Ctenosaura; species Ctenosaura bakeri. Next base: position 366,305 of record CAOLHI010001025.1, on the reverse strand, counting down.
GGTTGCATCAATAGGAGTATGGTGTCTAGATAAGAGAGGTAATTGTACCAGTCCTGTTCTGCCTTAGTGAGACCACCCCCATCTGGACGCCTTTGTCCAGTTATGTGCACCTCATTTCAAGAAGGATATTGACAAGTTGGAATGTGTCCAGAGGAGGGCAACTAAAATGTGGAGGGTCTGGAAGCTATGAAGCCCTCTGAGGAGCAGCTTAGGGAGCTGGGTATGTTTAGTCTGCAGAAGAGAAGGTTAAGAGGGACATGATAGCCAGGTTTAAGTATTTGAAGGGATGTCCTGTCGAGGAGGAAGTGGGCTTTTTTTTGCTGCTCCAGAGACTAGGACAAGGAGCAATGGATTCAAGCTACAGGAAAGGAGATTCCACCTGAACCTCAGGATGAACTTTCTCATGGTCAGAGCTGTCCGGCAGTGGAATCTGCTGCCTCCATGGAGTGTGGTGGAGTCTCCTCTTCTTTGGAGGTTTTTAAACAGAGGCTGGATGGCCATCTGTCGGGAGTGCTTCAATGTGTGTATTGCTGCATAGCAGGGGGTTGGACTGGATGGTCCCTGGGGTCTCTTCCAACTCTATGATTCTATGAAAGAAGGAGAGCCCACCACCCTCCACTGAGGCAGTATTTGTCCTGCACACAGTTCACTGAACAATTACATTCAGGGTTCTGACCCTATTTCTGTAACATTTTACTTTTGCTTCCTGCCTCTATATTTAGAGTATAAACTTGGATTCTGGTTATATTGAAAGCTTTTCCTTAAAGTCTTGTTGATATGATTCAGTCAGACTTTGCATTATATCCTTTGACTGCTTTTGCTACTATCTCCTCACCATTAATACTGCCCCATTTCTTCTTGGATTTTCACTTCTTAAGTGAAACTGTGTCATTATCTGATTCAAAAGGTCTCATTCTCGTCCGCTTTGGCTTTCTCACCCTGAGTGAGCTCATTCCATGTTTGTATAATTCCTGTTGTGCAGCTTCAGACTTTCCTTTCCTTTCTGAGCACGTCAAGAGCTGAACATCCTTTCAGCTTGAGTCCAGCTGCGTCATTAGCCACAGCGCAGCCTATAGTTGTCCTCTCCTGTACCCCAATAGCTCATTGAGTGCCATCTGACCTGGGAGGTTCATCTTCTGGAGCTATCTCTTGTTTCATTTCGGATTGTCTTGTCGTGGCAAAATGCATTCAAAAGGGGTGTACCATGCTTCCTTCTCTGCAGTACCAACAAGCCTTGGCTATGGGGCCACTGTTGTTGTCTCTGAGAGATCTTCCATCAGTGTCACACAGGCCCTTTCTGTAGGACGCCATCATCCTGCAGGTGGGCCAGAGGTGGATGGGAGCCAGGTGCTGGTTCTGCATGATGTTGTCTGGGCCCTGGCCTCCTTCTGTCCCCAGGTGGTGCGATTGTGCTGCAAATCATTGATGGGTTTTCCTCGTCAATGACCAGTGATTGCGCCACCATCTTGCCTCCTGCGCACACTTACTGGTGTGTGGAGGTCCTGGAAGCACAATGGCTGCACTTCCTGCCCCAGCGCCGCCTGGGACAGTTCCCGGCTGCACTGCAGAAGGAAGAGGTGGCGCTACTGCACTTCCTCCATTCGTGGAGGCAGCTGGTGTGGAGGGGAGCACTCCGGTTGCACTCCCCTCCCAGCAGTCAATGCTAGGATCCACACTGGATGTCTCTGGAATAAGCTGAGCTACAGAAAGGGCCACACACACACACACAATATGCTGGTGCCCAGTAGCTGTTTGGCCCATTTAATCTTGGCAAAAGCCTGTCTGACCCTACCAATGGCTGCCATCAGCATAGCCTCTTGCCTCACAGGCGCACGTGATCCCACCGCCACGGTGGGCTTCATGGACTATGTTATTCCGTGTTATTTCTGCTGCTGGTACCAAACTGTCCATTAAAGAACGAGTGCCCAGAAACGTGCCAACTTTGTTAACTAGGGTATACCTGTTGCCTACGGAGGTCCCTGCTAGAAGTCTGGTTGGCCAGACTGTAGCCTCAGGTGGCCCACTGGCTTGAACTTGCCTGGCCTGTTCTCTGTCCCCAGTTGCTTCCAGAGCTACTTATGAGAAGCAGCGTGGGAAAAGCCGGGCTGGCAACTCCCAGCAGTGTCAACACACCCTGCTCCAAAGCGGATCACACCCTTTTGATAGCCCTGGATTGTTTACATCTCCTTTCCAAGTTGTACAACTGTCAGTTGGGCTCTCTAATATGATCTTTGCTCTTGGATGTTCTTTGCTCTGCCTTTTGGTACTTCCCCCCAGTTGATTCTCTGTTAGCTTAATAAAGTTTTGCTGCTTGATGTTTCCCACCTGGAACAGGAGAACTGAGCCCCTCCTAGACAAGGAGCAACTCTGTTTATGGTTGCTTTCACCTGTTTGGGAAGCATATAAGTTACTATTAAAGAGAAATGAATCACTTCACACTACACAATTAAAGCACTCTGATTCTACTTCATAGTTCTATCCTATGAAATCTTGGGAGTTGACTTTTAATATTTATTATTTGCCATCTGGCTGTTTTTCATTTATGGCAACCTTATGAATGAGAGACCTCACCTTGAATCCTGTGTCCAGTTGTGGGCACCTCATTTCAAAGAGGATATTGACAAACTGGAACGTGTCCAGAAGAGGACAACCAAAATGGTGGAGGATCTGGAAGCCATGAAGCCCTATGAGGAGCGGCTGAGGGAGCTGGGGCTGTTTAGCCTGACAAAAGAAGGTTAAGAGAAGACATGATAGCCATGTTTAAATATTTGAAGGGTGTCATGTTGAAGATGGAGTGAGCTTGTTTTCTGCTGCTCCAGAAACTAGGACATGGAGCATGAATTCAAAGTACAGGAATAGAGATTCTATCTAAACATCAGGAAGAACTTCCTGATGGTCAGAGTTGTTTGACAGTAGAATATGGTGCCTTGAAGTGTGGTGGAGTCTCCTTCTTTGGAGGTTTTTAAGCAGAGGCTGGGTGGCCATTTGCTGGGGATGCTTTGATTGATTGTTCTTGCATGGCTGAAGGGGGTTGAACTTGATGGCCATTGTGGTCTCTTCCAACTCTATGATTCTCCAGTTCTCTGATTCTGTGACCTCCAAATCACTCAGTTATCAGTGACCCTGCTGAGGTCCTGGAAACTCGGGGTTGTGTTTCCTTAATTGAATCTCTCCACTTGCAATGAGGTCAGCCTCGTTTCTGACTGCCTTCCACTATTCCCAGCATTGGTCAGCCTACAAGCCGAGGCAAGTGTCTTCCACTTTATAATAACTTTTGCTGTCAGAAAGGCCTTTGTGAAGCATGGATAGGCACCTGCGGATGAGTCTGAAGGCACCTTTCTACCCCAGATCTCAAGAAGGAATGCATGGACTTTATTGTTTGTGGTTAACTGCTGTCAAGTTGACTTCCACTTATGGTGACCCTAAAAATGAGGCACGTCCAAGGCATCCCCTATCATCAACAGTCCCAATCAGGGCCATTTCCACACTAGCCTGTTATGGTGCTATGCTTCCACTTTCAACATCCTATGGAATCCTGGGGTTTGCAGTTTCGGGGGCCCCTCCCGAAACTGCAAACCCCAGGATTCCATAGGAAGTTGAAAGTGGAATCATAGTGCTATAACGGGCTAGTGTGGAAATGGCCCAGGTTTTGCAATCTCAGGGCAGTCGTGGCTTCCATGATTGAGTTTATCCATCTGTAATGGGGTCTTCCTCCTTTCCAAGCATTATTGTCTTTTCCAGTGAGACGTGTTGTCTTGTGGTATGTCCGAAGTATGATAGCCTGAGTTTAGATATTTTGACTTCTGGGGAGAGTTCAGGCCTGTCTAGCTTCTTTGTTTTATGAGCCTGCCTGCGTTTTGACAGCCGTTTCCTCACTAGACTATTATAGTGCTATTATTCCACTTTCAACATCCTATGGAATCCTGGGCTTTGCAGTTTAAGGGGCCTCAAAGGCCATCCTCAAAGGTCCCTCCCTAAACTGCAAACCCCAGGATTCCATAGGATGTTGAAAGTGGAATAATAGCAGTATAACAGTCTAGTGCGGAAATGGCCGATTTTTAAGGAGTCTCTTCTCTCTGTTCCCTGCATTCTCACAAGTACACCTGTGGGGAACACCAGTGAGAGCCTTCTCAGTGTTTTTTCCCCCAGGATCTGGAGCTTCTTTCCTAGAGAGATTAAACTAGCACCCTCCTTATTGTCTTTCCACAGGCTGGTGAAACCCTCTTTTATTCCAGCTGGCCTTTGAAATTTATTTTTTTAAGGGAGAGAGGCCTGTGTAAACTGCCAGACTTTTGTTTGTTTTAAGAAGAAATTAAATTATGAAAAAATTAAAACCAGGTAAAAACATAAACAGACAAAAGTCTGGCATTTTACACAGGCATACCATTTTATATGGCATGCAACAACAGCAGCAGCAACAACAAGAATGCTTATTTCTAACACCCCTTACACCCAAGATTCTGCCACTTCTGATTCGTGCTGAAATGGTCAGCTTAATGGTTGGGCTCTGCCATTTGAGGAAGCATGGGAGAAGAATAGTCCCACACTAAGAAAGCTAGCCTGTCAGGGAGAAGTCCTCCCTGATCTGCTAGCTTTCTGTGTGCAGGGATTTTTTTTTTTAATGGGGAGAGTATTCTTGTCCCATCAGGGAGAACTGGGCCATATGCTGTTTTGTGATTGTTAACCACTGCTGGGAGGTGCCTTAGTTTCAAACTCCTGTCCTCTGTGAACAGCATATGAATGGCAAAGGGCAAGCATTTTTAAAAGAGAGACCTGAACAGAGACATACAAACAGAAATACAGAGTTTCCCAAACATGGGCATGAGCAAGGAGAAGGCTGCAAGCATTTCATAATAAGGGAATTGTGGTTGAAATGTGAAAACAGAGTTTCTCTTTCTCTGTGTGTGTTTTATCGCTCTCTCTGTGCCCCTTCTTCTCCTGGAGAGCTTTTGGGTTTTGGTAAAATAGAAGCAAAGTTATGCAGAAAGGATGACATAAGGAGTCAAAGTGAAAACCACAGGCTGCCCCCCCCGCAAGCTTCCCCCCCTTAAGACAAAGGCCATTTCCGCACTAGCCTGTTATAGCGCTATTTTCACTTGCAACATCCTATGGAACCTGGGGTTTGCAGTTTCTCCTCCAAAACTGCAAACCCCCAGGATTCCATAGGATGTTGCAAGTGGAACAATAGCACTATAACAGGCTAGTGTGGAAATGGCCAAAGTGTTTTGGCAGTGCAAATGCATGCCCCAGAAAAGTAGGTGAGGCGTGTGTGATATTTGCTTGTTTTTGTTCTGGAGGCCTGGAGAAGCAGAGTGTGCGGTTATGTTACTAATCCTGATACCAAGAATGCTGCCTGATTGTCAAGATTAAAGAGCATTTAAGATGAGTGTCAGAGACACTTGAGTTGCAATTCTGCCTTAATCCTGAAGAGATTAAGCTCAGCAGTAAAGCACATTAGTAGTAGCATAATATATATTTTTTTCCTGCATGCAGTAGGTCTCAGGTTCAGAAGCTGGCATCTCTCCTGGAAAGCTTTGTAGGTACCTGTGTAACTTTTCTGCACCAGGATAAAGGCATGCATGACGTTGTGCATGGAAAATAGAAAAAGATTTTGAAGGATAGGAAAGGCAGAAAGGAAGAGCATATTCTCTTAGAGAGGTAAATTTTGGACTATTTTGTCCTCACATGTGAGAATTTCCATCATTTTCTGCCTACTGCTGGAGAATAGAAAATTTTCTTCACTGTTCTTGAGTACGATTCGCACGTTCCAAAATCTCTCATGAAACTGTTCTTGGCAAAAATACATGTGCATTTATTTTGTGTGTGTGAAAAAACTGGGTTCTTTGAAAAAAAATCTATGTTTTGTGCACAAGCTATTCCTAGAGACACAGGGTGGGGGTTAGGCAGGAATGTTAGATTTTGTACAAAAACCATATTTTTGCATGACAAATGATGTCTATGAAAGCATATATGGTCTTTTTGCACAAAACTGAGTATTTTGCTTTTCTCATATAAAAACATTATTTCCAGAAACATACTCCTTTGTGCAAAAGGTTTGTTTTTCATTGGGGGTGGTGGTAGTTTGCTTTCCAAAATTGCAGATGGATATTTGTGCAAGTACATTCACACACACATGTAGATTTCTGGAAACAGCAGCTGGTTGGCTGCTTTTGTGCAAAAATCATGTTAGTCCATATATGATGTTGTCATCCATATTCCTGGATCAGTCAGTGGTGGTCAGCATAGGCCAGTGGTGAGCTCTTGACTGTTGCTTCATATCCTTAAGTACATTAAATGATGCTTTGTCTCAGTTGTGCAGCACATCCTCTGAATGCAGCAGAATCTTGACAATTCTACACAGGTAGTTGGAGGTCCATGTACATGCTTTGGCAAGTATGTGTTTTCCTTTTTCTTTGGCCATTTCCACACTAGACTGTTGTAGTCCTATTATTCCACTTTCAACATCCTATGGAATCCTGGGGTTTGCAGTATAGGGAGGTTTTTGGTTTTGGACGTTTTTGGATTTCAGATTTCCATATTAGGATGCTCCACCTGTAATAGAATTTTCTCACAGGGGTTTGCAACCTCCAGGCTGAGATGGTGAGCGGGGAACTGGGATTGTTGCAGCGTTAATAGCACGGAGCAAAAGGCAGTGATGTAGACTTGAATCAGTTGACTCAGACTCTAGTTGGACTCAGGTTGCTTCAACGACTCATTTTGGAATCGTCTTGGCTGATGCACTGATTTGACTTGACCTGGGACATGTATATGACTTGTTGCCCTTGGTTCAGTAATACAAGGCATTCATCCAGAGTCCTTCTGACTTTGAACAACACTTCAATCTCCTTTTTGCGTACTGGTCACAGGACGACCTGTCTCAAGCCCAAAGTGTGGGCGCATTTCTCAGAGGGGAACAGCAAAGGGGTTAGGCAATGGGCTTGAGGCAGGCTTGAGGTCTGCTCAGGAGCCTGTCCCCACTGCATATCGGAGGAGCCTTCTAAAACGTTTCCAAAGAGCAGGAGGCAAGATTTGTCCACAGAGCATTGGGTGCTTTTTCAGAGGGGAACAGCAATGGACTAGGAGGAAGGATCCTTCCTTCTGAAGCTTTTAAAGCTTCATTAACTGGAGTAAGAAGGATCCTACTCCCCACTTTGGAAGTGCAGATTTTTTATGGCCATTGACACAAAAGCCTCCAACTTGGGGAATGGGGAGTAAGAAGGATTCTGTTTCCCGCTTCTGAAACTGTGGACCCTTGTGTGTCCACTGACTCCCCCACCTCCTTATTTTCTGTTAAAGTTGGCTCCTAGCTTGAGACTTGATCTGAAAGTATCTTGCAAGGACTTGAGATTTGACCTGAGACTTGAAAGCAGAGCCTTGAGACTTGACTTGAGACTTGGACTTAAAGGCTTAAATACATCACTGGTGAAAGGATCTAATTGCCCCCTTAATAACACTGTCCTGGTTCCTATTGCTTGCCTTCCTCACGGCGTCCATTTAAGCGGTCAGCCAAAACAAGAAAGGGGAAAATGCGTTGTTCAGAACTCATACTTCATATAAGATGCTTGAACTTTTGGAGTCAGCTTCCTGAGATCTTTCAGAACTTGGAAAACATTGGTTTTTAGACTTGACTGAGCATGCTAGTTTGCGGGGGGGGGGGTTCTGGGAGCTGTCGTCCAAAAAAGGGGAACTTTCCCAAGGTCTCTTGGCAGTGTGCTCTCGGCAAACACAACTGGGCTAGATAAGCTGGTGGTGGATTTAGTGTAAGGTATCTGTGTGTGTTGAATCATATTGCAAGAATGCACCCAGTAATGTCTCTTGAGACCTGAACAATTTTCATTGGTATGTATATGTGCCCTGCATCTGAGTGTTGACACCCTATGAAGAAGATACTTGAGCTGGCTGTAAATCTTTCCAGAACATGACAGCAACTCCAGGAATATAAGATGAAGAGAAGAGCTTTGCTGGATGAGAGCAAAGGCCTAAATTATTTTTGAGGCCTGATGTTGTCATCTTCCGAAGTTCTGTGGAGGAGTCAACTCCTTTTAGGGCAAGAGTGGACAAAGTTCAGCCCTTGGGAGCCCCTAGGAAACCTTTCTGGCCCTCAGACTGGACAAAACTTCCCAAGAAACCAACGTGATTCTTGGTTGCATCAGGAGGAGTCTGGTGTCTAGATCGAGGGAGGTAATGGTACTATTTTGTTATGCTTTAGTCAGACCTCATCTGGAATCCTGTGTCCAGTTCTGGGCAGCCCAATTCAAGAAGGACATGGTCAAGCTGGAGCAAGTCCAGAGGAGGGTGACCAAAATGGTGAGGGGCCTGGAAGGCATGAAGCCCTATGAGGAACAGGTGAGGGAGTTGAGTAGGTTTAGCCTGGACAAGAGAAGGTTAAGAGGGACTTGATAGCCATGTTTAAATATTTGAAGGGATGTCATGTTGAGGAGGGAGTGGCCTTGTTTTCCGCTGCTCCAGAGACCAGGACATGGAGCAATGGATTCAACTGCAGGAAAGGAGATTCCACCTGAACCTCAGGAAGACTTCCTATGGTAGCTGTCCAACGGTGGAAGATGCTACTGCCTCAGTGGAGTGTGGTGGAGTCTCGACTTGAGCTTTTTAGCAGAGGCTGGACGGCTTGAGAAGTGCTTCTGAACTGCTGCTATCTGGATTGCCCGAGATCTATGTCCAATTCATGATTTTGAGCACTTCCCATAACGCTGCAAAGCACCAGAGCTAATCCCCAAAAAAAAAAAGAGAGAGAAAAAACCAGCCCCAAATCAGGCAAAATGATGACCAGGAGTGACATCATGTCACTTTGGGTGTCCTAAAACTTGCTGGTGTGGCCGTCAGACAAGTGGAGGGAGGAAAAATGCCCTGTTCCCCCTATTTTAAGGTTTCTGCTTCTGATGATACTGTGCCCTCTTTGATAGTGATTTCTATTACACCCTTCCTTGTTGTTCATGTAGAAGAGAGGAGGACAAGTCTACTGGGAGGACAGAAGCCAAATTTCATCTCCCACATTCATGTATCACTGGAACAGAAAGGGGGGTTAGGGTCACTTCTGGTTTGGGATTTTCAGACAGTTTGAGGTTATAGGGGTTCGTGGAGATGACATAAGCAGAACATTCATGTTTCAGGGTAGTTTTGTACAATTTGGTTTTTTTTTTGTTTTTTTTTGAGGCATGACATCACCCAAGTTGTTTTATTCTTACATTTTAATTTTTATATGTGGGGAATTTGGAGTATTCTAGGGAGGCTTAAGGGCCTCAAAAATATAGTTCAGGACAACATGTAGATTATGGGCTTTGCTTTCTCCACCCTGATGTAGAATTGTAGTCATTGGTTGGATAGGACCACAAGGGCCGTCTAGTCCAACCCACGCTGTGCACGAATATGCAACCAAAGAACTCTTAAGACATAGGCTATTTCCACACTAAACTGTTATAGCGCTATTATTCCACTTTCGGCCGGAGGGTTGGCCAGCCCCTCCCTAAACTGCAAACCCCAGGATTCCATAGGATGTTGAAAGTGGAATGATAGCACTATAACAGTCTAGTGCGGAAATGGCCCTGGGTCATCCAACTTCTTTTTAAAGACTCCAAAGAAGGAGAATCCACCATGCTCTGAGGCAGCCTGTTCTGCTGTGGAATAGCCCTTACTGTCAGGAAGGTCCTCTTAATGTTTAGGTGGCATCTTCTTTCTTGCAATTTCAGTATATTTGTTCATGTCCTAGTCTCCAGAGCAGCTGAAAATAAGCTTGCTCCGTCTTCAACATGGCATTGTGTCCCTTCAAATACTTAAGAATGGCTGTCATGTCACCTCCCAGTCTTCTGCTTTTTTGGCTTTTTCTGCATTTCTTCAAAGGCAACACTGTTTTCCGGACAAAATGATGACATGGAAATTTTGTGCAGCATAAGTGCCGGATTGCGAATAGGCTTTGAAAACTATGTGGTTTCTGAAGGCTTTCTCCCAGTGGTAAGAAAATTGCTAAAATGATTGTTTCCTTCCTTCAAGAAGAAGATTAGTGAATAATCACATGCCTAGATGGTGGTGACAGAAGCCAAACTGTCGCATTTAGGAGTGGTTTTGTATGGTTTGAGACTATATTGCGGCTTTTTTTTTTAATGGAACCTAGCGGCTTTGGAGGATGTCCTGGGTTGCTTGAAACTAGAAAAATGGAATTGCAGGCTACAGCCAACCTATGGACCACAGTTTCCTACTCTGGTCTGTATTATCCATATTGGTAGTTTTTCAATGGGTGTGTTTTTACTTTTCCTTTAATTTTACTGATAGTTTAATGTGTGTGTGTGTGTGTGTGTGTATAGATAGATAGATATAGATATAGATATATATTAGCTTCTGCAGGTTTTTAGAAGTGTGCACCTTTGTTGGAGGACGGTGCTCTGCTAGTGCATAATGTGCATTATTCCCTTTTCTGAGAGCCAGTGTGGTGTCGTGGTTTGAGCGACCCTGAGACCAGGGTCCAGTTCCCCACTTGGCCATGGAAACCCACTGGGGGACCTTGGGCACATCACACACTCTTAGCCGCAGAAAATCCTGGGATAGGTTAGCCTTAGGGTCACCATAAGTTGGAAATGACTTGAAGGTACAGAACAACAAAAAGTGCTGTGGTGTTTGACTAGAGGAGACACCAGAGGCTGGGGGAAATTCCTTCTTTTCGAGCCAGCTCAGGGTAGTGGTTTGAGCATTGTATTACAGCCGCTGGAGAGCAAGATTCAATTCCCCTCTCAGCCGTGGAAGCCCACTGGGTGAATGTGGGTGCATTATAGACTCTGATCTCCATAAAGTTCCGTGATAAGTTCACCTTAGTGGTGCTATAAATCCGAGATGACTTGGAGGCACACAGCAAGAGCAGCAACATGCCCCTTTTGGAGGGGGTACTGTTGGGAGATTGATTTACAGCACCTAGCATAAAATCCTCCCGGTAACCGCTGGACTCTGAACAAAACGTGTCCCAGAGGCAAGCATTGAACATACAGCAGAGTTTCAAAACAGCAACAAATAACCTCCAGCATCAGCTCGGACCCCACTCTACCCACTGGTTAGTAACTCTAGCACACAGAGTTGTCATCCAAAAATACCTGGAGGCTTTTAATCTTCAAGTTCCAATATATACACATCTGTACAATCAGGATACGCAGATCCTCGGTCATAGGTTCAGCATCACAGACACATCAGGCAGAGGTTCGCTCGGACAGAGGTTCGGTGTCAGCGAATAGTCAGAAAGACATAGTCTGAGATCTCCTCTTTTATACCCACCTGCTGATAGCTCCTCAGCTAGGGACAATGGCTGATGCAACCCCTTGCCATGATTTCACATTAACATGACTCAGCCTTACTGTCCCCTAGGGCTTACATCATGTGTGCCAAGTCATTCCCCAGGTGTATCCCACATGCTCATCAAATGTATTTTCACCTGGGAGCAAATGTCACAGCATTTCTATCCAACAGGTACAGAGTGTTATTCTCCTGCATTTGCACTCCATCAAAACCTTCCCTCCACCCTAGCTGTCAAGCCCTAAGTGGGACCCCCACTACCCGTCATTGTTATATTGGTGGGATGCCCATGCAAGGAACAGAGGAGGGAGGTGATTCAAGGCATGCCGAATCCAGCTGCTCTGGGCTCCTGGGGGAAGGAAAAGTTTTGTGCACTCCGTTTGAGAGTGTGTTCTAGTTTCTTCCCCTTGACTGAGCTGAGACCTGCTGCTTTTTTAGGGTCAGAATTGCCTCCCTACCTCCAGAGCTTGACCAGGGCTGTGTCTGCATGTAGGATCTTGGCTTGGTTTAATCTTTGTAAATAGCCTTGATTCCCAGGGTCGGAAAAAGTTCTAATAACAACACAAGGACAACAAGAATTTTTAATCTGGAGTTATTTTAAGCTGTTTCTTTTGTTTTAATTGTATGCTGACCTCAGCTATCACAGCAGAATGTGGGACAGAAGTCTTTTAAGGAAAAAAAATACCCCTTGTAGGTTGAAAACTGGTGGTTGTAGCCTTCACAGCTCAGACTTCATGATACACTGGTACAGTTCTTGCACCAACCATGGGAAGTGGCTCACCTTCCCATGTTTTGGTTCCTGAAATCTCAAGGGTAGTGGGTGTGTTCTAGCAGCGTACACAAACATTCCAGTTGTCCCAGTTTGGCAAAGACAGTCCCACTTAATCCTCTGCTGTCCCACTTTTCCAGCTGCTCTTATCAAGTCCCGGTGTCAGCTTGGCTTTGCTGTCCCTGCCGTGTAATGCTGTGTAATGTTTTGATGTTTGAAAAGGTGTAATGGGATGATGGAATTAGATGAGAAGCAGTGTGCCAGGAAGGAGAGAATATTATTTTAACTATCTTTGATAGGGGTGAATAGAGGCAGCAGCAAGGTTATCCAGTTGGCAGGCAGAATGAGAGTCTGGGAAAAGAGTTGTTTTAATTAGCTGTCAAATAGTATGCTTGTGGCTGCTAAACTTGATGTTGCAGCCTATAAGGCACTGCAAATCCAACAGTTCTGTAGTCTTGGCAATTGCCAGAATGCACTGCTGTTTTTTTCACTGCTCTAAATATGCTTTTGAAGCCTGTTATCTGAATTCAAAGCTACCAGTACATAACACCTGGTTTCTCTTCCTCCTTCCTAGGCTATTTCCATAGGATGGCATCCTCCTGGCATGGGGACGTGAGAAGGGGGGACTGCGAGGACAGTTCCGCATGATGTTGTCGTGGTCCTACCCTTCTCACGTCACCAGCTGGTGCAGTCACGGGGTGTATCATAGAATCAAGAAATGTAGAGTTGGAAGAGACCCAGGGGCCATCCAGTCCAACCCCCTGCCATGCAGGAAACCCTCAAAGCACTCCCAACAGATGACCATCCAGCCTCTGCTTAAAAACCTCCAAGGAAGGAGACTCCACCACACTCCGAGGCAGCAGATTCCACTGCCGGACAGCCCTGACTGTCAGGAAGTTCTTTCTGAGGTTCAGGTGGAATCTCCTTTCCTGCAGCTTGAATCCATTGCTCCTTGTCCTGGTCTCTGGAGCAGCAGAAAACAAGCCCACTCCCTCCTCTACATGGCATCCCTTCAAAATATCATGGATGGCAAAACTCTGTCAATGGCCCCTGATCGCATGAGCCTTCCGTCGCTACCGGCCTTGCAGAAGGGCCAGAAGCGCGATTGCGTGCTTCCTTCCCCTTCCAGCATGGGAAAAGGCCGGCTGCAGTGCAGAAGGAAAGAGCGTGTCCCTTGCACTCCCTTCCCCAGGCAGCTAGCTGGGTGTGGTGGGGGTATTGGGGACATGCTCCCAGATTGCGACAGGACGATGCGGGAGAGTGTCATTGTGTGGAAATGCCCCAGTTTCCTCCATTGTTTTCTGATTACATCATTTTCTGCAGACTGAGTTCAGAGTGGCAAAAGGAGAGGAGAGGAAAGGGGTGGAATCTTGCCCTTCCCAGGAGACAAAAGCAAACTGGTGCAGCCTCTCCTAGCTTGCATGTCCTTCCTCATTAGGAGCGTTTGCCATCTTGATCACACTCTGCTATTACTTGGCATATGCTCCTGGTTTATATTTGTGAAATAGTGGAAGGTTTGCTTACAGTGCCATGAACAGCCGCTCCATGGAGTGTCCTGAAGGAGCTTCCAGGTGGAGGCTGTTGCTGTTAGAAATGGGGAATCCCCAGATCTCAGCAGTTTTATGGCTTGTGAAGCAAGTCCTGCATTGTCCCATTGTGCAGGCATTTACGCCAGTTAGCTGCTGTAAGGTTTGGAAGGGGAGAGAGAGAGAGAGAAGGGGGGGACCTTTGAATGAGAACAGATGAGTGAATGCAGTGAGTTAATTGATGCCTTAGGCAAGGAAGAGCCACTGCAGGGATAACCTGCCTGCAAATATTGGACTGGTTAGGTAACACCATTGTTTGGGAGACAATGAAAAATATGCAAAGCGTGGAACATTCTTGCATGTTTGCTAACCCTTTGCCATAACCTTGAAGGTATTAAAATTCAGAATCAACGATTTTCCCAATTTTAGGGTTGAAATCGAGCTTGGAGGTCATCTGCTTGAATCCTCCTGTTTAGTGCAGGAACTTTGCAGTTGCAGCCAGACTTGCAAGTAACGAGTTACAAGTAAAGAGTTTCCTGTAACTAATTTGTGACCAGACCGATTGCTTATTGCTCATAGGGAAAGGGCATTTAATAATCTGCTGTATTGTCTATTTTACTGGGCATGGCACTAATTCCTTTTAATTTTTATTGATAGTTTAAGCACAGTTCAACTTTTTATGAAGGTGTACGCTTCAAAGTTAACATGAGGAGTAAGAAAAAGGTCATTTAACATGTGTAATGAATAATGGTTAGTATTTACTTTCAAATAATTGTAATTTAAGGGACTTCTATGGAGACTTTTGGATGGAAATTTTCTCTTGACTTTTTGAGCAGGATGTGCAACTTGTGACCCTGGGGCTCTGTCCAGCCCATTGTGGCTGTTTGCCTGGCCCTTGATCTTTCTAGATTTTTTTCAACTATCCTTTTGCCTGGCTTAAAAAAAAAGGCAGATTGCCTGGCCATTTCCACACAAGACTGTATAGCTATGATTCCACTTTCACATCCTATGGACCTGGGATTTGCAGTTTAGGGAGGAGCCTTTGAGGCCCCTCCTTAAACTGCAAATCCCAGGATTCCATAGGATGTTGAAAGTGGAATAATAGCTATAACAGTCTTGTGCGGAAATGGCCCCTTTCTTGGGAGTCTCCCAAAGGATCAGTTCACCTTTTAAATAGGTTTCTGGGCTCTTTGCACTGTTTAATATCAAAATAAAATACAGTGGGCCTTCTTTATGCATGACCTCCACATGCGCAAATTTGTTTTTGTGCAAGGCGTCACACGCTTGTGCTTACGTCCACTACCATTAGGTGTTATGGGACACAAGCATTCATGTTTCTTCTTTTCTGCAAGGGTTCCTGGAACAGAATCTCCTCATCATATGCAGAGGGCCCATTGTAAATTAAAAATAATGTTTTATTTTAAAAAAGTTAGAAATGGACTTCTCTGTGCTTCTAGTTCTTTTTATTTTCTGGATTTCTTTTGTCAGCCTGTGTGCTCCCCTGAGAGTAGCAGTTGCAAAAGATTGGGCCCCGGACATGCTAGAGCTCCCATCCCTCTTTTATATTATTCTGCTGTTGATCTGAAGTTTTACCTCCACTTTCAAAAATACTAATATTGAAAAGCAGTTGAAAAGCAGTGCAGTTCAGTATCATAACCCTTGCCTTTCTTGAGAGCTCAGACTAGTTACTGTCCCGAGATTGCCATACTATGACAATAAGTAACAAGAACCAATTACTTTTAAAAGTAGCTTCTCAAATTATTATTATTATTATTATTATTTTTATTTTTAATTATTATTATTATTATTATTTATTTATTTGTATCCCGCCTTCCATTTATGGATCGAGGCGGCGAACAACTTACAAATAGCATGATTTCGAAACATTTCTATACATGCCCCCAACAAGCTGGGTACTCATTTTACCAACCTGCACAAGGATGGAAGGCTGAGTCAACCTTGGAGCCCGGCAGGATCGAACTCACAACCTTGTGGCTTGCAGTACTGGCATTTAACCACTGCCACCAGGGCTCCTGCCACAGCCTCTCAGGTAGACAGTTTCCCAGTCTCTGGCCATTTCCGCACTAGACTGTTAATACGCCATTTCCACTGCAACCTCCGATGGAACCTGGGGTTTGCAGTTTAGGGACGAGGCCGGCCTGGCTCCCTCCCGAAACTGCAAACCCCAGGATTCCATCGGAGGTTGCAAGTGGAATCATAGCGTATTAACAGTCTAGTGCGGAAATGGCCTCTGCTGAGCTAGAGTCATAGAATGATAGAGCTGGAGGAGACTCTGAAGGCCACCCAGTCCAACCCCATCCTGCCATGCAGGAAGACACCATCCAAGCACTTCTGACAAATGGCCATCCAGCCTCTCCTTAAAAACCTCCAAAGGAGAAGACGCCACCACACTCCCAGACAGCAGAATATTCCACTGTCAAAGTGCTCTTCACCATAGAATCATAGAATCATAGAAATGTAGAGTTGGAAGAGACCCCAGGGGCCATCCAGTCCAACCCCCTGCCATGCAGGAACACCCTCAAAGCACTCCCGACAGATGGCCATCCAGCCTCTGCTTAAAAACCTCCAAGGAAGGAGACTTCAACACCCTCCGAGGCAGCAGATTCCTCTGCCGGACAGCCCTGACTGTCAGGAAGTTCTTCCTAAGGTTTTGGTGGAATCTCTTTCTCTGTAGTTTGAAGCGATTGCTCCATGTCCTAATCGCTGGAGCAGCAGAAAACAAGCTCATCCCATCCTCCAAATGACATCCTTTCAGATGTTTAAATATGGCCATATGTTCCCTCCATATCATCTCCAAGCTAAACAGACCCACCTCTGTAAGCTGCTCCTCATAGGGCTTCATGGTTTCTGGGGGTGTCCTAAGGTTTTGCCAAAATTCAGTCTCCCTTGATGGGTCCATCCTTCACTTCTAGTTCTGAAGGTCTGGAGACAAGAGGTCATCTGTGCTTCATCTTCTCCATGGCAGCCCCTCCAGATATTTGGAGACTGGCTAATCCGGCTAGCCTGCAGTCTTCTCTTCTCCAGGCTATATATCCCTGGGTCCTTCCAGCATTCCATGTATTGCTTGGTGCATTAAATGTCATTAGTAGCATGTTAGGTAACTGCCCGCCTGCGGAGGGACTCTCGTAAACTTTATCGGCGTGCACCAGAGGAGGAAAGCGTATCCGATGGCTTAAAATGGAGACAAGGTATACGGGGTCTGTCTCTACAGGGGCAACTTCACCGCAGAAATATCCAGGGTCTCTTGGCTTTCCTTGCGTGCATCATAGATAAAATGGGCTGCAGGTCTCTGCTGGCCTAGATTTGTCTGTTAGCTAATATCTCGTTTTGCAAATTGTGTCATAATTACATGGCTGTGACTATGCTGACGGGGTGGGGCGGGAGTAGGGATGGAACCCAGTAACGAGATCAAAGGCTCCCCCTGGGCTTTCCTGCTAATCCAGATCTGTGATAGGGCTCGTGAAGTCTGAATCTCCATGGAGGATCTTGGTGTGTATCCCCAGTGCATTGTTTACAGCTCTGCAACCTCTGTGGGGCAGAGGACTTGGCTTTTTTTCTCCCCGAGAGTGTGGGCGGGAAGCACGGTTGGTGAGGGTGTGTTCACAGCACCCCTCAGTGGCTGACTTGTATCTCAGCAGGATGGGTTCAACCGAGCCCATCAAGTTTGACCAGCAGTTCAGCGATAAGCAGCAACTAATTCATGCTTTGCACCAGGAGTGGGAAAAGGAAGGTCCTAGGGGACTCTGAACTGTTTCTGCAACCCCTACCAATCACATATTCTTTTATTTTAAGCAAAAGATGATTTCTCTAACCATGATATGGTAGAATGAAATGCCCCATAAAGAGTAAAAGAAGTGATTCCACATAGTAAGTAATTAATCAACGAAAAGGAAACAGAAAGAAAGAAATAGTTTGGATGATAGATTTAATGATTTGGTGGAAACAAGGTTTAGAAGACATAGAAAGTGGAATAAGCCTGATCTTGGATGAGCATTTGCAGAGAAAATGACCCAAATCCAGTTGGTTCATCTGAATTATAATATGTTAATTGAGTTGATTGTTGAATGGTGAGGCAACACATTGGTAAATCCAGCTGGTTTTCTCCTAGTTGGAATTAGCAATAAGTTTCAATAAGATTCAGCTTAATGTGTAGTTTGTTCAACTTCACTGAGGATATCATACTTTGGACATATCATGAGAAGACACGTTACTCTTGTTCTTGTTGTCATTAATTGCCATCATCAGCTTCGACTTATGGAGACCTCTGAATGGGATCTCCCAGTCATCAACAGCCCTTGATCTTGGAGATGAGAATCATAGAGATGAGAAATCTCCTGTTGATCTCACTTCTGCTTGGCTGAGTCATAAAACAAGATGGAGATGGCAGTCAAGAAACCAGAAGAAACTTGGAAAGGCAGCTATGAAGGAACTAGATAAGATCCTCAAGTGTGAAGATATAACACTGGACACCAAAGTCAGGGTTATCCGTACCATTGTATTCCTTGTTTTTATGCATGGTTGGGAAAACTGGATAGAATCTTAGAGCTGGTAGGGCATTGGAAGTACCATCCAGTCCAACCCTAGTCTGTCATGCAGGAATACACAGCTAAAGCACTCTTGAAACATGCCCACCCAACCTTCTGTCCAAAGAAGGTGAGACCATCAATCTCCAATCTGTTTCAATGTTGAACACTTCTTAAAGTAAATAGATTCTTCCTAATGTTTAGGTGGAATCTCTTTTCTCATAATTTGAATGCATTGGTTTGTGTTCTGGCATTTGGAGCAGCAGAAAACAACTTCACTCCATCTCCTACATGATGTCCCTTCAGATATTTAAAGATTATTTGGAGCAAGTCTGTTTTCTGCTGCTCCAGAGACCAGGACAAGGAGTAATGGATTCAAGCTGTGAGAAAGGAGAGTCCGTCTGAACCTCAGGAAGAACTTCCTGATGGTTAGAGCTGTCTGGCAGTGGAATCTGCTGCCTCGGAGTGTGGTGGAGTCTCCTCCTTCTTTGGAGGTTTTTAAGCAGAGGCTGGATGGCCATCTGTCGGGAGTGCTTTGAGGGTGTTCCTGCATGGCAGGGGGTTGGACTGGATGGCCCCTGGGGTCTCTTCCAACTCTACATTTCTGTGATTCTATGACTGGTGTTGTACATCCCTCCCTCAGATGGATTCAGGGCAGAACAGAATTTCTCCTTGGATGCCCTCTCTCTCTAGGGGAGGGACACAAGGAAGAGGGAGAGAAGAGTGCATGTGCTCCAGGCTCAAGAAGTCACCTCTTGTGAGTAGGGCTAGGGCCATGACAACTCGAGTAGAAGAAAATGTGCGCATGTGCATGTGAGAAAGACTCTTTAAAAAAAAAAAGTTTGCAGTCCAGTGGCAGCTGGAAATTCAGCTTGTGTGTTACTCTTCTGTTTATGATTTCTCTCCCACGCTATCCCTCAATGTTCTGGGACAGGAACACCAACACCATGGGAAATCAAGAACTGCATCAAGCTGTGATGTCCTCCAAGAATGATTTATACCTTATACTCTTTATACTTTCCCCACCATTATTTCCTTTTTTCCTCCTTCCTTCCTTCCTTCTTTGGAGGTTTTTAAGCAGAGGCTGGATGGCCATCTGTCAAAGGGAGTGCTTTGAGGGTGTTCCTGCATGGCAGGGGGTTGGACTTGGATGGCCCCTGGGGTCTCTTCCAACTCTACAATTCTATGATTCTATGATTCCTTCCTTCCTTCCTTCCTTCCTTCCTTCCTTCCTTCCTTCCTTCCTTCCTTCCTTCCTTTTGCATACCTCTAAATGTCCTTGTTTGTACCCTTGGGGGTATGTGTACCCCAGAATGAGAATCACTGGCATAACCAATGAAATCTTGTGCAATCTCTGGGGTATGAGACAAAGGCTGTGGCCCTTAACACAGCTGTGATATGGGGAGCCTTGCAGTTGGATTTAGAGAAGGGAAATGTAGAGGAAACCAAGTTGCTCAAGGATGCAGCTGTAGCAAAAACAATCTCCCTGCATTTCTCTCACAGCCTGCTTTCATTTCCCTGCCCGTGTTCTTGGCAGCCTGAATTCACAGGTGGAGCAAAGGGCAGCTATGAATTTGTTTTCCTCGTTCCCTTTGTACGGCCCTCTGCCCCCCCCCTCGGCCCTCCAGCAACCTTAGCTAATAAGCGAGTAGTGTTGATTTGGTTATTTCAGCTAATTGCCAGGCTCAAGGAGAAGCCTTGCTTTGCCACGGCAATTATCTCAGATAAAAAGAGGAAAATTGCACCTATTACCAATTTACTTCCTCACTCCTACTGGGTCCAGCTCTGAAGAGCCCAAGAGACTAATGGGGTTGCCAGTGGTTTTCATTATGAATTGTGTCAATTTAACAAAGACATTAAGAACCCCACATCCCTGGCAGGGAACCTTTTAGTGTGGTGCTCCAGGGAAGGAAGGGCTTTAGTCTTGTGAGGAGGGGGATTGGATTGCTCTTCATCCAAGACAGAGGCTGCAGCTTTTCCAGCATCCGAGGAGATAAGCTGAGCAAAACATTCCAGATAGACTGTATATGCTTATGTAGAAATCTAATTTTAGTCAAAACGTTGACCCAAAAAACCTGGATTGACTTATCCACAGGTCAGTGTGAGTATTGCACCTGAATTCTTATCAAAAAAGGAACCATCCCTTTCTCTGAGTAGAGTTGTTATCACGGTTATGATATGTCTGGTGAGAGCACTAGATATCCTCTTGATATCAAATCATTTGGCCTTTGCTTGACCTTTCTCTGCCACCCTGTTCCACGTGTTTGCAGAGGTCCGCCGGACAAGCACATCTGGGGCGCGGCCGTTAATGGTTGTACATCCCAAAACCCCATTCAGGCAGGCAACTTAAGCCTCTCTGTCGCTTTAGGGAAAAACCTCCCTGCAAACCGGCTCTGCTCGGCTCGGATCTGCACAAAGCCATGCAGCCAAGAACTAAGCTATTCCTTTATATCAGGCCATTAACAAACTGGCCACGCTATTGTCTTAAGAGCTAAACCCATCATGCTAAACTTGACCTTTTCCAACTCCTTTGTCCAACTGCAAATTTCCTTTGTTCTCACCGAGCATAACATAGCCTGTAGGTAAGCTCCACCCTATAAAAGGTCCCCACTTTTGGGACTTCCTTGGATCACCCTGGACTTCCATCTAGCCTTGCTGCTGGTCTGTCTAAGGAGCTCCCCTCAGCCAGCCACGCCGAGCTTTCTTCCCCGGAACCCCATCTTTCTCTCCAGGACTACGAGACCAGGTGTCGCATTCCCCATCCCTAAGCTCTCCATTTCTGCCTCCAAGTTAGCTAGTGTGCGTGTTGTTTTATTTGCTGTTTATCTTTCAATAAAACTGTTATTTTTGTTACTTTTAAACTTGCTTGCCTGCTCTCTAACCTGACGCTGTATACATTGGGTTAAAGATCCTTGCCTCTCGTCCGGCTAAGAGAGTGCTCAAGCTAAATTTCCCCAACGTGTGTTTTTATTTGGATATTTCGGCGCCCCTCCCGGGACCCCCAACATACAGGGTAACAGAGTGACAAAAGGCGAGAGTTTATTGCATCCCAGAAGGACCTAAAAGAAGCACCAACTCCATCTGTTCTGTCTGCTGCAGTGCCATTGGAGGTCTTTTTGAATGCCTGGGTGGGAAAATGGCAGTGACAGCAGCAGTTCTTTGGTGCTTCGCCTTCTCCTCAAAGGAGCACCAAGAGAGTAGAGGGAGTTGGCATTTCTTTTAGGTTCTCCTTGGATAGAGTATGCTCTTGGTTTTCATCTCTGTACCCTGAGAAGGGGATAGTTCCTTTTTTGATAAGAGTTCAGGTGCAATACTTACACTCACCCATGGATAAGTCGATCCAGGTGTTTTGGGTCAATTTTTTGGCTAAAATTTCAATGGTTATCCAAAAGAGAACCATTCCCTGAGTAGACTGGCAAAGAGTCCATCTGAATGTCTGGGTGGGAAAGTGATGGTGATGTCAGTGGCCATGGGCGGCTGGCCCATGAGGTGGTACTGATATTTTCGCCTCTCTGTGGAATGATCCTTGACTTATCCATGGGTCGCATCGGAAGCCATAATTTTGGACTCAAAACCTGTGTATGAGGTGGACTTATACACAAGTATAGATGGCTCCTCAGTTGGTGAAGTAGATGCATAACTGGCTATTACTTCTTTAACAGAAGCTTTGGTACCAAAGGCAGAAATCACATGGAGGTTTTTAAAACAGAGGCCATTTCTGCACTACACTGTTATAGTGCTCTTATTCCAGTTTCAACATCCAACTCTACATTTCTATGATTCCATGAGAGTTGGTGCGCTGTAGTGCTTTGCGCACTGGACTACAACTCTGGAGACCAGGGCTTGGATCTCTGCTTGGGCATGGGAACCCACTGGATGACCTTGGACAAGTCACATTCTCTCAGCCTCAGAGACAAACCTCCTCTGAACAAATCTTGCAACAAAAAAACCCTGAATTGATTGAAAACTCCTTAAAGGCAGACAACAATAGCAATATCACTGGCTGTGGTGGCTGGAGGAGAGAGGAGGGTTTTTCCGGGCATTGTATTTTTTTTTTTTTTTTGAAGTAACTTCTGAAAGCTTTGCAGAATCAATAGGGAGGTGGGAAGGTTCCAAGGACAGCCTGAATGTGCAGAGTGTGTTTCAGTCTGGAAGAAAAGGCGATTAAGGAAGGATGTGCTGACAGTTTTCAAGTATTTAAAAGGGATTTTCGGCAAGGAGCAAGGGAATGGTCGTTTGGCCCATCAAACGAGGATAAAGCGGAGGATTTACAATCGATGTTGCTGTTACGCTAGGAGATCAACAGTATCTCCCCGTCCTGTGTGAATTGCTTGCCTTCGGATGCTTTGGAGGCGCAGGCAGGCTGGCCTGGTTTGTCGGCTTATCTCTTTGAAAAGCCCGTTTACATGACAGGCGGAGAGAACAAACAGGATGAATAGTTGGACTGGGAGAGCCGTTCATCACCCCTAACAAGTTGCCCAGGGAGCTTCTCCTTCCAGGCAGACTTTTTGAGAAAAGATGTGCCTCGCTGCAGATTTGTCGAGTTGCGTTGTTCCTGGAGGAAGAAGACAGTGCTGAAAACTGAAGCTGGAAAATAAAATTACTCTCCTTTCAGAGTCATAGAATCCTAGAGTTGGAAGAGACCCCAAGGGCCATCCAGCCCAACCCCCTTCTGCCATGCAGGAAGGTGCCATTCAGCCTCCATTGGAAAACCTCCAAAGAAGGAGACTTCACCACACTCCCAGGCAGTATATTCAACTGTCCAGCTGTTCTTTCTTTCAGGAAATTATTCCTAAAGTTTAGATGGAATATCTTTTCCTGTAGTTTGAAGCCATTGCTCCGTATCCTAGTCTCTGGAGCAGCAGAAAACAGGCTGGCTCCATCTTCCATGTAGTCCATGGATTATAGCACCCAGAATCCCCCAGGCAGCATGTCTATAAGTCTTGTAAGCCAGGAAATGCAAGGATTTATGATCTAAAAAAATAATCATTCCAAACTCAAGTACTAAGTAGAGTCCTATGTATTGGGAAAAGTCAGGATATAAAAGTTATTATTTATAATTTATTAAAAATGAAGTTAATGATAGAAATAAAAAGTAAGGCCTAGGAGGCAGGAACTTAGGCTGGAAAAAGTGGGTTGCAGTCATAGAGTCATAGAATGATAGAGCTGGAAGACATCCCAAAGAGTATCCAATCCAACCCCCTTCGGCCATGAAGGAAGACACAAAGCAATCTTGACAGATGGCCATCTAACCTCTCTTTAAAAACCTCCAAAGGAGACTCTATCACACTCCCAGGCAGCAGTGTATTCCACTGTTGAACTGCTGTTTATGTTCAGGAAGATCTTCCTAATGTTTAGGTGGAATCTCTCTTCCTGAAGTTTGAAGCCATTGCTCCCTGTCCTAGTCTCTGAAGCAGCAGAAAACAGACTTGCTCCATCCTCCAGATGGCATCCTTTAAACATGGCTGTCATGTCACCTCTTAACCTTCCCTTCTCCAGGCTATACATAACTGGCTCCCTAAGCAGCTCCTCAGAGGGCTTCATAGAATGATAGAAATGTAGAGTTGGAAGAGACCCCAGGGGCCATCCAGTCCAACCCTCTGCCATGCAGGAACACCCTCAAAGCACTTCTGACAATTGGCCATCCAGCCTCTGCTTAAAAACCTCCAAAGAAGGAGCCTCCACTACACTCCGAGGCAGCAGATTCCACTGCCGGACAGCCCTGACCGTCAGGAAGTTCTTCCTGAGGTTCAGGTGGAATCTCCTTTCCTGCAGCTTGAATGCATTGCTCCTTGTCCTGGTCTCTGGAGCAACAGAAAACAAGCCCCCTCCTTCCTCTACGTGGCATCCCTTCAAATATTTAAACATGGCTATCATGTCCCCTCTTAACCTTCTCTTCTGTAGACTAAACATACCCAGCTCCCTAAGTCTATCCTCATAGGGCTTCATGGCTTCCAGACCTCTCACCATTTTGGTCACCCTCCTCTGGACTTGCTCCAGCTTGACCATGTCCTTCTTGAACTGGGGTGCCCAGAACTGGACACAGTATTCAGGATGAGGTCTAACCAAAGCAGAGCGGAGTGGTACCAGTACCTCCCTCAATCTAGAGACCATACTCCTATTGATGCAGCCGAGAATTGCATTGGCTTTCATGGTTTCTAGGCCTTTGTTATTTTACAAGAGCCCTGGTGGTGCAGTGGTTAAATCCTGGTACTGCAGCCACAAGGTTGTGAGTTCAATCCTGCCGGTCTCCAGGTTGACTCAGCCTCCCATCCTTCCACAGGTCGGTAAAATGAGTACCCAGCTTGTTGGGGGCAATTAGTTAAACACATTGTAAACCACTTAGCTGATAAGCAGTATAGAAATACACATGCTATTTCTGCTTATTTATTGAAATTATATCCGACCTTTCTCCCAAAGTAAAATTCAAGTTGCAGGTTCGTCAGGGTCCAGCAGGGAGGAATCCAACTGGAGCCTCTCTGGTGGTCTGTCTGGGTCTGAAGGTTGGCTAAATTGTGACTTCTGGCTGCCAAAGCCTGTGAGGCATGGCTAAAGGAGCTGGATAGGTTTATCCTGGACAAAACCAAGAGGCAGGGTTGTCGGATCTCAGGGCCTGCACTTGAGTCTCCAGGTTTCACGGGCCCTCCCCAGGTGCAATTTCTCCACTTTGGGTAGTCCCATTTGTGTGCAGACTTCCAGCTCACTTTACAGAGTAGGAGCTCGCTCCAGTGTGTGAGGCTTAATTGATTTATTACTGCAACTTGTAAAGTGTTTTTTTAAAAACAGGAGTGTCCGTGTATTTGTGTGTTTAACTTCCTCCTCCCCTCCAATCTTTTTGTCTGAGTCCAGAGTCCACACCACTGTGCATTCACCTTCTGCAAGTAGCCTAGATTAGTATAAAGTCGAAGGCTTCCACGGCCAGAATCCATGGGTTGTTTTGAGTAGCCCGACAAACCCACAACAACCTAGATTAAATTATTCCCCCATTTCCTAATGATCTAATGTCACCTTAATTTGGGAACAGACTCTTTAATGAAGATTTTTGCCTTAAATTCCAAGGAGAAGAATGTGGTTCTTTCTCTGAGTGATAAACTGGCAGCATCTGTGGTTGAGAGCAAGGTACCACATCCTGTCTGGGGCCATTTCTGCACTAGCCTGTTATAGCGCGATGATTCCACTTTCAACATCCTCTGGAATCCTGGGGTTTGCAGTTCCGGGAGGGGCCGACCGGAAACTGCAAACCCCAGGATTCCAGAGGATGTTGAAAGTGGAATAATAGCGCTATAACAGGCTAGTGTGGAAATGGCCTGATTTTGGAAGCTAACAGGGTCAAGCCTGGTTAGTCCTTGGGTGGGGGAGCCTCAAAGAGAATCCCTGGTACTTCAGTCTCTGTTTCAGAGGAAGGAACTGGCAAAACCATCTCTGAAAACTCCTTGTCTGGGAAAATCCTATGAAATTCATGGGGTCACCACAAGTCTCTCTCGATCTCCCCCCATCTCTCTCTCTCTCTCTCTCTCTCTCTCTCTCTCTCTCTCACACACACACACACACACACGCACCATGGGCCTCAGTACACCACATTGCATTTGACCTTGGAAGCCAAACAGGATCAGCCGTGGTTAGTCCTTGGATGGGAGACCTCCCACAAACACCAGGTGCTGTAGGCTATATGGCAGAGGAAGGGACTGGCAAAAACAGCTCTGAGTACTTTTTGGCTAAGAAAACCTTGTGAAATTCATGGAGCCGTCATAAGTTGACAGGAGATCTGAAGGGACATAGACACGTACGTAGCCTAAATACCCAAAAGGCAACAGATCCATTCTGATCTTGGAAGCTAAGCAGGGTGAGCCCTGATTAGTGCTTGGATGGGAGACCCCTAGGGAATTCCAGGTGCTTTAGGCTCTATTTCAGAGGAAGGACCAAAACCACTTCTGAGAATTCCTTGCCTAAGAAAACCCTCTGAAGGCATCTTGCAGACACGTATGCATACACAACTGTTTGGTGCAGTGCTCCCCTTTGTCTGCAGTTTCACTTGCCACGGTCAACCTGTTCTGTCACAGACTCACCTCCCTCCCTCCCTCCCTTTCCCCCTGATCCATCCTCTGGTGTCCAGCTGACAGCATCCATCTGACCTGCTCTGGGTCCTTCCACTTGCCACCTGTCTGCCCACTCCTCACTTTAATTGCCCAACACTGGCACACGGAACTGTTCCGGCATCACCAAAAATCGCCCTCTAGCTTTACAGGGAATGTAGAGAGACTTCATATTACCCACTAGTAGGAAGCTTCCCTGTGGTCCCTGAAACACTGAGAAATCAGGCTGGGAGACATCCTTAGCTGGCCTGGCAGCTGCTGGTGGTGGAGAAGGAGGAGAAGGACCAAGAACAGAGGCAGGTTTTTACAGGGCGGTGCGGCCGGATTGGAGCTGCCAGGCAGGAAATTTCCCCCAGAACAGAAATGCCTGAGGTTGCAGGTGGGTGGGGGGCATCGGCTGAAGAAACTCACAGATAAATCCATGAAAGCCAAACCCACAAATGTGGAGGGCCAGCCACAATGTGTTCTTCCATCTTTGTGCATATGACAGTCCTGCTGCAGTAACCAAACCATTTTGGGCCAACGGCAGGTCTGGGAGGGTTAAGTGCTCGTCACATGCTTTATACGTGAAGGAGACGTTTTGAGCTTTCTCTGTGCAGAGCGTCACCACTTCTCGGTGCCTGGTTTCCAGTTGTTGGGAGTGGAAACCTGGGCTGGGAAGAGTACAGCTCTTAGTCATCTTGCATTCTGATGCCGGGGAAGTATTTGCTTTCAGAGAGGAACTCTATGACCCGGTTGCACCCGGTGCCGCGTTTTTCACACTTCACCACTTAATTTTTCTTTTTACCTGCTGGAGTTGACTCAACCGATCTTCTCCCCCGCTGCTTCCACTTTTAACGTGAGAGATGCCCTCTGGTCACTGACTGATCCATCATGTCCTGGTACATCTGACATTGATGTGGGAAGGGGGAGAGGGTGCTAGGGAAGGAGGGGGTACATTCGGTCACAGCCGGGTCCATTTGACCAAGTTAGGGAAAGTCTGGTTGAGGGGACAGCTGGGGCACGGGTGGGCAACGTGTAACTGCAGGCTAACTATAGCGACTGAACCCCATTGTTGCAGCCCCTGCAAGGTCTACCATTCCCCCCCTCCAAAAAAAAAAAAAGATCCAGTAAGATCTTTTTCAGTTAGTTATCACTCCAAAACTTCATAGAAAGACCTCAAACACACTAAAACAACTCAGCCTTATATAGAAAGTTGCACTAAGCACCACCAAATACCTCTACTGCTGTCATCAAAGACCTTCTCAAAATGGCCACAGAAAGAGATGATATTACCACTAGTTGCCGTTTTGGGAAGGAGTACTGTCCAGGGGTGTGTTGGCCCATGGTGAGTTTGGGTGGAAATTTGGTCCCTGCTCCATGTGGAGTTGTCCACTTACCTGCTTTAGGACATGGGTGAACCGTGTGTGTTTTTCTATGTATGTGCCTTCAAGTTACTTGTCAACCCGTGGCGACCTCAAAATCCTATAGAATTTTCTTTGGCAAGGAATTCTTAGAGGTGGTTTTGCCAGTTCCTTCTGCTCAAATACAGCCTACAACACCTGGTGTTCATTGGTGGTCTCCCATCAAGTACTAACTAGAGCTGTCTCTGCTTAGCCTCCAAGATCAGACCAGGATCTGGTGCCCTTACGGTAGTGCATCCATCCTGTCTAGGCAAAGTCTCTGTTTCTTTTTGGCCCTACCCAATCCGTCTCTGTGCCCAGGGTGGATGCAGCTTTCACCTGCAGCAGATGATAAAGAGAGTTAAAGCTAGATGACACCTACAGTTTGGCTGACCTGATACATTACTTATCCATTTCTTTGTTTTGTATTTTATAGCCCCTTTGAGTGCAATTGGGGTGGAAGGGATGCTTACTCCCTATAAACTGTGAGTCAGGCCGTACTTTTTCCATTAAAGTCTAGGGAAGCTTGCTAGGGCCTGTTTTAGGGAGGTGAAGAAATTTTGAAAGATTTTGGCTGAGATGTACCACCTTGGTGTGTCCAAACAGCCCGTTGCTGATTCTCCAGCTCCTTGAAGAGATCTCGCCTCCATTGCAAGACACCATGTGGTTTCCGCCCTTCCCTTCCAAGGAGGAAGGAAAGGAAAGGAAAGGAAAGGAAAGGAAAGGATCCTTTCCTTTCCTTCCCTCTCCCTCCCTCCCTTCTGTGTTCCATTTTCTGCAAATTGTGCCATGTATCTATGGAGAACTGGCATCTTTTCCCCTTTGTGCATGCCTGCACACACTCTACATAGGGCTCCATCTTTTCCTGGTGCAGCCCCTCGGCACATACCTTGGGGTGGGCAACTAGGGAAAGGCCACAGCCTAATTTTCATCCCTACATCCTCTGGGGGCCTCACTGGCATGTCTAAAACTACTTTACTGTCTTACGGGCAAAATTTCTGTGTTTTGCAATACTTTCAGGCCCTTTTCAGCATTCGAAGGTTAGAAAAAGGGTACACAAAATAAATAAATAATATATTGTGCATTTGGGGGCATTGGAGAGATTCACAGGATTCAGGGGCCACACAATTATTTATTTATTTATTTATTTATTTACTCATTATATTTATATGCTGCCTTTTCTCTCAAAGGGGGACCCAAGGTGGCTTACGCTTGGACCTTGGATGCCACATGTGGGCCATACTTTTGTGACTTCTGCCCACCTCTGCAGGACATGCCTTAAGGCCAACTTTAAAGAGAGGTTTGGATGGCCATCTGTCGGGACAATTTCTATGAGTCTGTGTTTTTCGAACAGATCCTCTGCCTCTCTGAAGTGTGAGTGTGAGTGTGTGTCTGGATGTTCCTTTCCCAATTGAATCCAGTGATTTTGGCAAGGATACTTTTGTGATGGTTGTTTGCCCTGTGTTGTGCCTTCAGGATTATTCCAGTGCAAGGTGGCCTTATCACGGGACTTTCTTGGCCAGATTTATTCTGAGGGGGTTGACCGTTGCCTTCCTCTAAGGCTGAGAAAAGAGCATCACTTTGCCAAAGTCATTCAGTGAGTTTCCATGGCTGAGTTGGGATTCGAACTCTGGTCTCCTGGAGTCCTAGTCTGACACTGAAACCATTGCACTGTGCTGGCTGTCTTAACAATGTCCTGCTGACCTGGTAATTTATTGGAACTGCTTTTTACCAGGGGCAGCTGAACCGGCCGGACACCCCGGGACAATTAATTCCTTTATGGTCTCCCAGAGCCCTAGTCCAGTCCTTGAAATGCTAAACCACACCGGTCTGTAGATCGGTTGCTCCTTGTTCGAGGTGGCAGGGCTTTTCCTGGTTCTGCAGGTAAGACTGGAGCTGCGGAAAGCTCTCTGGCAAAAGCTAACAGGGCGGCCTGCGGATTTTTCCTTGCTCTTGCGTCTCGGGTGATGGATGAGGAGAAAGAGCTCGGGCGGTGAAGTGTTTGAGCAATAAAGAGAGTCCAGCTGTTATTCATCTTTGTCTTGGGCTGACAGTAAATGAGGGGGAGAGGCAGGGGTGGCATATTTTACAGCTTCACTTCTGGAAGGAAAAAAAAAAGCCGTGTTGTAGGAAGGGGAAGCACACTGGCAAGTTGCTATGTGGTGCTGCCTGCTCTTGATAGATGGAAGGCAGGAAATCTGGTGTATTTCGGATACAGTTCAGAAGCTCACAAGCCTCTTGAAATGCACGGGAGCCAAGCAAGAGTCATTTCACCCTACGCAGCTAGAGTGCGGTGATTCCACCTTCACTACTATTGCTCTGTCCTATGTATCCCTGGGATTTGTAGTTCAGGAAAGGGCATTTAAGATTCTCAGCTGGAGAGCTCCTCTAGTGCCTCACCAAAATAGGAACTCCAGGAATCCATAGGATGTAGCCATGGCAGTTAAAGTGGAATCATAGCGCTATATATCTGACGTGTGGAAGGATCCCAAGGACCTGCTGAGAAAGGAATTGATGATGATTTGAGAAGGAGTGAATGTGGACCCCAAGGCTGAACTTCTGAAGTTCTGACCTGTTTTGTCTCAGGTTAAGTCATGCTAGTTTGCTTTTAGAGGGGGCTGTGGCACTCTTCCAACAGAAATTAATGAATGACGCATAGTTTCAGTCTCCTCCTTCTTTTGAAAGTGGTGCATTTCTCTGTGTTGCAGTTTTTTAAACAGATCTTTAGCTGGCCACTTCTCATGCGCTGTTTGGCAAAAGATTTTCTCACTGGCTGGGGGCTGGTTTGGATAATCACGGGTCCCCTTCCAACTCTGGAGCCATTTCCTCACTGGACCGTTATAGTGTGATGATTCCCCTTGCAACATCCTATGGAATCCTGGGGTTTGCAATTGCAAACCCCAGGATTCCATAGGATGTTGCAAGTGGAATCATTGCACTATAACGGTCCAGTGCAGAAATGGCCTGTGATTCTATGAACTACCTGAGATCTGAGACACACACAGACACACAACTTTGGAGGGCAGTACCCCCCTCGACTCTTTGTTAAAAAATAATAATCTTGACCTTCGAATGAATCCTTCAATATCCTAGAGCCTTGACTTTCAACGGTACAGATCATTAAGCAGACTGTCGGTAGGCACTTAGAAAGGAATGCCATGATCACTAAAAGTCAACATGGGTTTCTCAAAAACAAGTCGTGCCCGACTAACCTGATCTCTTCTTTTTAAAATAAAGTTACAAGCCTGGTAGATGAAGGGAATGTTGTGGATGTAGTGGATCTTGACTTCAGTAAGGCCTTTGGCAAAGTTCCCCAATGGATTCAAGCTGCAGGAAAGGAGATTCCACCTGAACCTCAGGAAGAACTTCCTGACAGTCAGGGCTGTCCGGCAGTGGAATATACTGCCTCGGAGTGTAGTGGAGTCTCCTTCCTTGGAGGTTTTTAAGCAGAGGCTTGATGGCCATCTGTCGGGATTGATTTGAGGGTGTTCCTGCATGGCAGGGGGTTGGACTGGATGGCCCCTGGTGTCTCTTCCAACTCTGAATTTCTATGATTCTATGATTCTATGATCCCATGATATTCTTGCAAACAAAGTAGTAAAATGCCAGCTGGACAGGGATGCTGTTAGGTGGATTTGGAATTGGTTGACCGACCGAACCCAAAGCGTGATCACGAATGGCTGTTTTTCATCCTGGAGAGAAGTGACTAGTGGGGTGCCACAGGGTTCTGTCCTGGGCCCAGGGCTATTCAACATCTTCAGCAATGAAGGAGTGGAGGGCATGCTGATCAAATTTGCAGATGACACCAAATTGGGAGGGGCTGCTAATACTCCAGAGGACAGGATCTGAATTCAAAATGACCTGGACAGATTGGAGAGCTGGTCCAAAACTAACAACATGAATTTTAACAAGGAGAAAAGTAATGTAGTACACTTAGAAGAAAGAATGAAATGCACAAATATAGGATGGGTGACACCTGGGTTGAAAACAGTACATGTGAAAGGGATCTAGGAGTCTTAGTGGACCACAAGCTGAACAGGAGTCAGCAATGTCATGTAGCAGCTAAAAGAGCCAATGCAGTTCCAGGCTGCATCAATAGTACAGTGTTGAGATCAAGGGAAGTAATAATACCACTCTCTCTACTGATTTGGTTAGACCTCACCTGGAATACTGTGTCCAGTTCTGGGTAGCACAATTCAAGAGGGATGACAAGCTGGAATGTGTCCAGAGGAGGGTGACCAAAATGGTGAAGGATCT
Source organism: Ctenosaura bakeri (assembly GCA_948474755.1). Lineage (NCBI taxonomy): Eukaryota > Metazoa > Chordata > Lepidosauria > Squamata > Iguanidae > Ctenosaura > Ctenosaura bakeri. The sequence goes on along the minus strand of CAOLHI010001025.1, from coordinate 334,442 downwards.
GGTAACCATGAGGCCCTATGAGGAGCAGCTTAGGGAGCTGGGGATGTTTAGCCTGGAGAAGAAATGGTTAAGAAGTGATATGACAGCCATGTTTAAATATTTGCAAGGATGTCATTTTGAAGATGGAGCAAGCCTGTTTTCTGCTACTCCAGAGACTGGGACATGGAGCAGTGGATTCAAACTTCAGGGAAATAGGTTTCACCTAAATGTTTTGAAGAACTTCCTGATGGTAAAAGATGTGTTCACCAGTGGAACCTGCTGCTGCCTGAGAGTGTGGTAGAGTCTCCTTCTTTGGAGGTTTTTAAAGGGAGGCTGGATGGCCATCTGTCAAAAGAAGTGCTTTGAGTCTTCCTACATGGCAGAATGGGGTTGGATTGGATGGCCCTGTGGTCTCTTCCAATTCTGTGCTTCCATGATTCTGTGAATCAATCCATCTGTAATGGAGAATTCTTTCTTTTTTCTCCCTACTACCTTCCGCTTTATAAAGTCTCCATTTAGTCATCTTGGCTTCAAAGTTCAGCTTTGATTTGTTTTATGACCCATTCATTTGTCTTTTTAGCCTTCCAGGGTATCGGTAGAACTCTTCTCCAGCACCACATTTTCAATGAATCGATTCTCTTCCTGTCAGCTTTCCTCCCTGTCCATTTTTCAGAAATATAGAAACAAATTGGAAATACTGTGGGGTGGGTGTTCTTGCCTTTGGTAATGAATGATGCATCTTTACATTTGAGGGTATTATTTAGTCCCTTCATAGTTGCTTTTCCAATCCTTTGCCTTCTTCTGTTTTTCATCTATAGTCTTGGGCCTTTTCCGCACTACACTCTTATAGCACGATGATTCCACTTTCAACATCCTCTGGAATCCTGGGGTTTGCAGTTTCGGGAGGGGCCGGCCAGCCCCTCCCGAAACTGCAAACCCCAGGATTCCAGAGGATGTTGAAAGTGGAATCATCGCGCTATAAGAGTGCAATGCAGAAAAGGCCTTGGTTTTTATTAATGATTGAGCCAAGTCGAAGCATGATCAACCGAAGATTCAAAGGCAATCCTACACTGTTGGTCAATTTCACATGTAATGATGTGTGTGTGTGTGTGTGTGTATGGTTGGCATACATCATGATTTGGTGTAGCAAATGGCAGGGCAGCACCATGGGAAGCTGCAAGGAAGCAACGTGCTCCATCCAGGATTGGACACCTTTGCCTGATCAGACTGTAAGTCCAGCCCACATCTCCTAAGCTCCATCCCTTCTTCTCTGAAGAAGATGTGTCCTTGAAGGGCCAATCCCCTGGTCTGAAGGCAAGTGCTCCTCCCCTTTTAGTGGCACCCCACCTGGCACAATCTCTGCAGTGTTGGGCACATTGTGATAGTTGGTGATATTGGGATTGAGGAGCAACTGACTGTGCAGGGGGCCGAGCCAGTGACTGAGCAAGTCAACCTGCAACCATCCCCTGCACTGGAAGGTCAAACAGAGACTGAGTTGCCCCGGCCAGCTCAGGGCGGAGAGGGAACCAGCAGTGAGGCAGAGGGGTTGCAGCCAGCTGCGCCCATCTGCCCTCAATCACGCAGAAGGCTGAAAGGGGCTGCTGAGAGGGAGGCTGCTTGGACTAGGCTGAGGAAACAATAACAAGCAGTACCTGCTCACAGGGGCTATTTAAGTCTGCCGGTGTGGCTGCTCCTTGCTTGCAGCAAATTATTAGCAAGCCCTCACAACCTTTGTGTCTCCTCCGCCCTGTAACCCTCTGGACGGATCTCTGCCTCCTGAACCTTTGGACTGGACTTTGGCCTGGCTCGGCTTGTGTTTTCCTGCTGTTTGGTATATTCAGACTCCCCAAGCGTCCCTGCCCTCTCTCCTCCCTTGCTGGCTTCAGCATGGCAGAGAGAAATTCCTGACACAGGTGATGCTTGCTTTTTCAAGTGACCTGAGCTTGGAGGAAGCAATTAGGGTCCTGGAGGACTGGCCCCAGGCCATTTCCGCACTAGCCTGTTATACTGCTATTATTGCACTTTCAACATCCTATGGAATCCTGGGGTTTGCAGTTTAGGGAGGGGCCTCAAAGGCCTCTGCTTCCTCCTCTCCTCAACGGCCCCTCCCTAAACTGCAGGCCCCAGGATTCCATAGGACATTGAAAGTGCAATAATAGCAGTATAACAGGCTAGTGCGGAAATGACCCCAGTCTCCAGTTTCCGAGTCTGGTATGGCGGTCAGCTGCTCTCTGAGCTCAAGTCCAGGGGAATGACAGAAAAGGAAGGAGAACGAGTCTTTCCTTTCTCCCAAGGAAGGTACAGTGCTCAGTGGTATACTTTCAGATTTCTTGGTGGTCTAGCGTTTGGCAGCTGCATGTGAGTCATCTGAAAACTTTCCCGGTTGTTTGCTTTTAACCCTGGTACCACATCTTTGGAGAACCAATATTGTATAGTGGTTGAGTGTTGGACTATGACCCTGGAGACCCGAGTTCAATTCTGCACTCAGCTGTGGAAACCCACTGGTGTGTCACAAACTCTCAGCCCACAGAAAACCCTATGAGAGGGTCGCTTTAGGGTCATGATAAATTGGAAACAACGTGAAGGCGCACAGCAGCAAACAAGAACCACATCTTTACAAACCGAATGTATTTTAACAGTGAATCCAGTTTTCCATTGTGCCAGTGCTCACTCCTGCTTTCAAGTCACATTCTGCCTCTCGTTTCTGCAGGCAGTCCATCCATTCCCTCAATTTTGCAGGGTTTGACAAGAGCAATTTTGTGCAGGAGGAATAAGGAAGTGGTCAGAGCTTGGAAGAGTCAGGTATTTTGGACTTAAAACTCTTCGGAGCCAGCCAGCCAATGTAGCTGCTGGCATTAAGTGTACTTTAATGGCTGGAGGATTCTGGGAGTTGCAGTCCAAACAGTAAGTCTGGATGTTGTCCACCAAATAATTCTCTAGATCTGCTAGATCTGTGGGGTCATAGTCAAAATATTTAAGAAAATGCTTGCAGAGTCCCTTATACCCTCATGATTTCTTCTTTTTTGCAGGGCTATGAAAGAAACGTCAACTTTGTGAGTCAAGAAAAGAAGGAGGAAAGGAATCCTGTGACTCATCCCAGGGTCTGTCTTTGTTCGCTGACTTGCTAGGAGGCCAGGCTGTTCCAGTGAGAGAACCGGTATGTGGGATCTCTTGTCAGTATGCGTTGACTCCACCGTCGTTCCCTCTTTGATTTCAGAATGAGCACGTCTCTGACTGTCTGTGCTCGCTCACCTTGAATTACACTGAATAACTGCTTTGAGTCCTATGCCAGGAGAAAGGCAGGATAAATAAATACATTTATTAATACGTACATACATGCACAAATATATCGCAGAGTGGCTAGACCGACACTCCCCTTACTGTCCTTCTGCAAACAGGTAAAAAACTTTTTTATTCCAGCCGACCTTCGAGAGTTGGATTTTTTTAAGGGGAAACAGGCCTAATATAATGTGCTGGACTTTCAGTTGTTATTGTTTAATGGTTTATGTTTTAACTGGTTTTTCATTCTGTGAAGGTTTCCAGTAACCCCCTCCCAATCTGTGATTTGGCATTCCATGGTTTCACTTACCTGTAGCCAACTGGGAATCTTCCAGCACCTACTGGGAGTGGGTGGGCGGAGGGGTGTTTTGAAGCCCCGTAGAGGGGCAGTGATGGTTGGCCGTGCAAAACCCACAACGTCCCCTGGTAGGGTCCCTACAGCCAGGCACCTCTGTCCTCTTCCTTTTCACCTCCCACGCTCCCACTTTTGGCCTTGATCCGTCTCCTGGCATCTGGGCGACAGCATCCATGCAGCCTGCTCTGGGCCCTGCTATCTACACCTTCTCTGCCTGCCCGTTGTCATGGACCCAAAACATTTATTCTAAGAACAGGCAATGTAGAGCAGGTATCACTCTACCTGGGAGGCTTCTTCCCCCCAGGTTCGCTTAGTAGTTACAAGTAGTTACCAATAGTTACATCATGTCAGCCAGAGTTTTCAAAAGAACAGAAATCCTAACGCAACTATCTAAGAAACATCCTAGCTACTCACATCGTTGGTCGGGTGAGATGGTGTGCAGAGGCAGAGCCGGGAGGTGAGACATAGCTGGGCCTACCTGCGACCGGCGATATGCCTTTTCTTGTTGATGTCTTCTCCTCCTGCATTGGGGTCCCTTGAGGCTTTTTAACACTCCTTGACCAAAGTATCTAGAAGATTCTCACCTTTCTCCCCCTGACTGGGCAACTCTCTCTCAGTGACCTGTGATGCTGACCCCCAATAAAATGTAACCTAACCCAGCACTTATTAACCCTTTGCATGCCTGGAGGGAGAACTATCTCTCTTCAGCTCTGTTACCTGGATAATGGGAACCCCCATTATGGCACCCGTCTCAAAACTTTAACTGCCCCTCCGCTAAGACTGCCACGCGAAATGGTTCTGGCATCACCAGAAGTAGCCTTCTGGCTTTGCAGAGTACTATATATCTAGGTGTTAGGCATTCACGTGTGCGTGTGTGTCTGTGTCTTGGACTGTATTCCCTGCAGATTAGAGGGGACGACTGCACTTGCTATTTAACTTGGATATGCTGTGAATTTTCAACTATGGTTTAAGTGTCTTAAGCCACGTTGTGTCCCAAACTGGGAAAAAGGCAGGATATAACTAAGTATGATCACCAGCATCATCAGAGGATAGGACCTTCGTTATAGATGTTGGGACACAACTCCCAGAATAATTGGCCAAGCTAGCTTGGGTGTCTGGGAGTTGGAGTCCAAAATGCCTGCAGACCCAGATCTTCAGGAGTGTTAGCCTGGTACTTGGCATCACAGTGATGGTGACGGGTTTGGTTATGGCCCAGTTGACCTGGAGAGGAAGATGTCTCATCAGCAGTGAAGAAGGGAACTTAATGTCGTTGATGTTTCCCAGGCTGAGGAGAACAATGGTACCTTTGTCATCTCTGTATCCCTCAGCAAGTGTCCCTTTGGTCCTGGAGTGTCACATGATTCCTCAGGTCTTCAAGGCTGAAGGAGATTGTGCAAGTGTCCCAATGCAAGATCATTGCATCCGTGGAGGTGGTTTTGGGAGCGCTTTTTGGGCACACATCTGTTCTAATAGGATTTTGGAAGTTACATCAGGCCTGGTCGGTACTTGAACCACCAAGGAACATAAAGGGACCTTTGGCTAGAGCTAGGAAAAGAATACTGCCTGAAACCTTGGAGAGCCATAGCTGGCTGAGATGGTGCTCTGATGCAGCAAAAGACTGAATCATATGTTTCTGTTTTTACCACCCTGAATACATCCAATTTCACCTGATCTTGGAAACCATGCAAGGTCAGGCCTGGTTAATACAGTCAGCCTTCCACATTTGCAGGTTTCACTTTTGCAGATTTGATTATTCACGGATTATTTGGTGTCATCTCTGCTGCCTCCCTCTGCCATTTTTAATGGGGACTGCAGGCCTTGTGAGTCTGAGAAACTGCAAAGGAAGCTTGTAAGTCCCTATTAAAGATGGTGTGGGGCAGCAGTAGAGATGGCCGTAAGCCCCACCAGCCCCCAACATCTGCCTTGTGAAGGAACCCTCATGCCTCAAAGGAATCCACGGTGGGTTGAATATGGTGATCATACTTTTTTTGTGTGTGTTAAATATGGTTGCGGGAAGGGCTAGAATTATTCACAGTTTTTCTGCTTTCATGGGAATCCTGTGCCCCTAACCCTGGTGAATGTGGAGGGATGACTATACTTGGATGGGAGACCACCTGGAGGAAAGATGAAAGATCTCCAGGTAGGAAAACCCAGCGAGAGCCACGGCTGCCAGTCAGACCTGGCAGTATTGGCTTAGATGTATCCGTGGTCTCACTCAGTATAAGGGCAACATCCTGTGTTCCTATTTTGCACCATCATTGCACACTGAATGTACCCAGTCACACCTTATTTTGGATGCTAAGGAGGGTTAGACCTGGTTAGAACTTGGACAAGAGACTACAGGGGAATATACCAGAGACCTCCAGAGAGGGACAGGAAAAACTCCTTCCTGAAACCCTGGAGGACAATGACTGTCAACCAGAGTTGACGGTACTAAGCTAGAATGACCCAAGCATCTGATTCTTTATAAGCTGTTTTCTGATTTTCCTATAAATCTACAGCTGGCCCCAGTGGCATATCTAATGTAAATAGCACCTAGGGCAAGTGTGGAAGCTGCGCCCCTACCTTCTTACCCCTAACTCCCGCCCCACCCCTACATACACGGCTGTTTTGTGATTCCCTGGATTGGCACCCTGGGCACATACCCTACATGCCCCACCCTAGATACGCCTCCGGTTGGACCTCCACATTTGCAAGGGTTGGGGCACAGAGCCCCCATAAAAGTGGAAAAACCAGAATTATCTATAGGGCCTGAAAACCGTAATAAGTGTGATTTGCAGATTCAACCCACCATAAACTGTACTTGTGAGTGTTTAAATCCTATACACATTTGAATCTATGGTAGGGAGCATGCCAGCCACCTGGTTCTGCCTTCAGGGCAGTGGGGTTCCTTTGCAAGGCAGAAGTGGGCAGCTGGCGGGGGTTGCTGTTGCCGCCACTGCTGCCCTATGCCATTTTTAATAGCCTCAGCTCACGTTTGCAGTCTCCCATAGTCTCTTGCAGTCTCGCTTTCAAGGCTTTCAGAGAGACTGAGAATACGAGGCGAGACTTCGAAGTCCCTGTTACAAATAGTGTAGGGCAACAGTGGCAAATAATCCATAAATAATCAAATCTGCAAATGTGAAACCTATGGATTTGAAGGACCGACAGTATACCTCATCAGTAGGTTTTCTCATTCAAAAATTGCAACACTACCATGTTTCCCTGACCCTGTCTTTGGCTGCACCCAGAGCAAAAGATCTTAGCAGGTGGAGCTTGGCCTAAAATGGGAAATGCACGCTGGGGAAAAGAAAACCCTTGAACCTGTGTACTGTGTGGTTGTCTGAGGCACAGGCTGGGAAAACATGAAGTCAAGCCTGTTGAGTTTTCCAGATGCATCCAAGGACAGATCTTCTATGTCACATCATGACCTTCTCGAGCTAAGATGAAGCTTTGGTCTGATGCAGCGAAGAAAGTGGCAAATAATTTTTTTTTTTTTTTTTTTTTGCAATACCCACCAATTTCTCGCAACATCCTTCACCCCCATGTGTTTCTAGGAACACTTTTTTGAGGAAGAAAACACGTTTTTCTTGCAACTGCCCCTACACCATTTCCATGTAAAAAACACCATTTTCAGACATACTCAGAGGGCTTTTGTGCAAAAAGGAAAAAAGAAAAGATAATATTTTTGTGTGCAAAGCCCACGATTTTGGCACCAAAAAGTGCATTTTCTGCACAGAATCGTTTCCCGAATTACTTTGGGATGTGTGCATAGGAGGCAGAAGCAGTGCAAAATCCTCACCTCTGCGTTACTCTTTCTGACAGGGTTCTCTGAGTGCCAGCAAAACCCATTTTGGGCATGTATTTAAAGGCAGATTTTCCTTCCATCCCTAACTTGGGCTTGGCACACGTTGTGCCGAATGGAAATCTGTTGTGCTGACTGATAACATCCCAGACATGCATGCAACCCAACTTGGGTTTCTAGTCTTCTGTGCTGTGAAATATGAATGCTCTCATGGTTGGTTCTTCCAGCGTCCCCTTTCTGTGCTGCGTTCCGCCCCCGGAGTCTCTCTCTCTCTCTCTCTCTCTCTCTCTGTGCCGTTGGGCTAAGCCCCAAGCCCTGGAGAGCATCATAAGGTCAGTTTCGGAGCAGTTCCCGGCCATATATGGTTAAAACCAGAGGCTTGTGCCTGTTACCTACGGACCCAATAAGTTTCCTGTCTGAAGGAAAACAGCAGTCTGTCCTCACAATCTCAACCGTGGCAGCTCATTCCTGTCCAGAATGGCAGGATTGTGCATTCTTTCGATTTTAACTGCTCAAGTCTTGGAAGCGTCTGACCAAGATGACACTGCAGTTATTATCTGTCTCCTGTCCTCCCAAAGAAAGGGGAAAAAAAAGACATAAAGGGGGTTTGTCAAGACTTCACTGCCCTTGAAATATATCACCCCACTTCATAGGGAAAGGAAAATCTTATGACTTCCCAGCTAGGGAATGGCTCCACCAAAGAAGGATTGTATTGGCAAAGTTTTGGGGCTCTATGAATTCCTTTGGCAGGAAGTGGGGATCTGGCTTGCTTTTGAATCCAGCTGTTTTGAGCAAGAAAGAGGATGCTTGGTGGACAGATTGCTTTGGACTATTCAGCTCCAGTGGCCACGTTGCCTTATGGGTCAACATCTGGTAATTGAGGTCAGGGCCAGGAGGAAACCGATGCAAAGTCACATATTTTGCCAAATGGGCACATATATACAGGCAAATTCCTCCCATTCTTTAGCAGTCTGGGTTTAGAAAATGGATCTTTTGGACTACAGATCCCAGAATCTCCAACTAGCATGGATTCAGTGTCTTCTAGCTGTGCATTCTAGGAACTGCAGTCCAAACTAGATTTGCCAGGACGTGCTCCTTTTCCTTTTGCATGTGCACACAGATGCACACAAAGGCTGGCTTCCTGCAAGTGACATACACAGGTATTAAGTTGCGCTGTGCGCAAGGAGTGAATTTTGTGGGCAGTGCGCGGCAGTTGTATCCAGTTGATGACAGTTGGCAGAAAAATGTGGAATCATTGTGCTTGCAGGCATGCATCAAACCTGAGTTGTGTGCAAATGTGCATTGAGCATTGTTGTTGCGCTGGGTTGTTATTCCACACAGCAGTTACACAGTGGAAACCATAACATAAATCCATTGGTGGATTTATGTTATATTTGAAATCTTTTTATTCTGTTGTAAACTGTGTTAACTCTTTGTTTTTAATAAGATTAACTTGGTTGGCACCTCCTTCCTTGGAGGTTTTTAAAGAGAGGCTGGATGGCCATCTGTCGCAGGGAGTGCTTTGATGTGTCTTCTTGCAGGGCAGAAAAGGGTTGGCTGGCTGGCCTCTGGGGGTCTCTTCCCACTCTAGGTTTCTATGATTCCATGATTCTACAATAAGATGCTACTGGTAGCATGTTTTATTTTCTTGTAATTTGCTTTGTGTCCCCTGTTGGGAGAATGGTAAGATGTATTTTTTTCAAAAAAAAATCAATTAGTTGATTTCCATTAATTGATTATATTATTGCTAAAATTATTGCTAATTAATTAATTTTGTGTTAATGTATTGATGTGCATTGCATTGGGGTAGGTAATCGGTTATGTTTTTTTTTAACTGTTTCCAGCAGTTTGTTTAATATTTTTTTTCCTTAGTGTTTTATTTAGATAATTCTGTTTTACAGTTGTAGGGTGTTTTATTGTTCCTTCTGTCACTTTGTGTGTGCGTGTGTATGCACACATGTTTTAGGCTGTATGCCTTTGGCAGAACCCACTGGTTTTGGTTGTCTTTCTTGTAAAGCATCATGGTGAAGGGTCTGGAGACCATGAAGCCCTATGAGGAGCGGCTTAGAGAGCTGGGTATGTTTAGCCAGACAAAAAGAAGCTTAAGAGGAGACATGATAGCCATGTTTAAATATTTGAAGGGATGTCATGTTGAAGATGGAGCAAGCTGTTTTCTGGTGCTCCAGAGACCAGGACAAGGAGCAATGGATTCAAACGACAGGAAAAGAGATTCCACCTGAACATCAGGAAGAACTTCCTGATGGTAAGAGACGTTTGGCAGTGGAATCTGCTGCTGCCTGGGAGTGTGGTGGAGTCTCCTTCTCTGGAGGTTTTAAAAGAGAGGTTGGATGGCTGTTGCTGGGAGTACTTTGAGTGCTTGTTCCTGCATGGCAGAATGGAGTTGGACTCGATAGTCATTGTGGTCTATTCCAGTTCTATGATTCTGTGTGCATGAATGGCATTATATAAATAAACAATCATGGTAACAACAAGAACAACAACAGGGAGCACGAAGATAGATTGTGCAGAGAGGGTTAACCCTTTGTTTCCTGCAGGCGCCTCCTATTGTGCAATTAAGCCCAAGAAAGCCCCTCGTAGGCTTTAAGCTTCCTTGACTTCAGGCTTTACCCCTTAATTGTAAGAACCATTGTGCCGTGGGAGCAGTCACTGGGCTTGGAGTCTTCCAGCGGAGTCTTTCCATCTTTTGCAGATGCCCTAGCTTTGGATCAGCGCTTGGGAAATTTCTTTTGCACAGTAATTTTTGGACAGTAAATTTTGGACAGTCAGGGCTGTCTGGCAGTGGAACCTGCTGCTGCCTCCATGGAGTGTGGTGGAGTCTCCTCCTTCCTTGGAGGTTTTTAAGCAGAGGCTGGATGGCCATCTGTTGGGAATGCTTTGAGGGTCTTCCTGCATGGCAGGGGTTGGACTGGATGGCCCCTGGGGTCTCTTCCAACTCTACATTTCTATGGTTCTATGATTCTATGATAATTTCTTCCCTTTATTTCTCACTGTTTTGGGAAGTAACCTATGGCTGTCTTCTGGTGTTAGAAAAAGTAATTCACTGCCCTGTGTGTTGCATTTTTCCACTCTATTCTATACAGTCTTGGATAGCTAGGACTGCGAGGAGAAGGAGTAAAATGTGAGAAATTTGTGTCAAAACACCCTTGAAAAGTAACTTTTGGAAGTAACAAGGAAGGGTTAGACATAAACTTGAGGTTCGTGTCAGACAACCCTTCAGATGTTGCTGGATTGCAGATCCCAGCATTCCTCAACATTGGCTGCGTGGGCAAGGGTTGATGGGACTTGTAGTCCAACAACATCTGGAAGCCCACAGCTGTTTGCAAATGATGCTAAATTCCATGATCTCCCCCAACTTCACAAGACGGTTCTGGGAACAGTGGATGCCAACCATGTGCTTCTTGGGCAGTTAATTACCTTAAAGGTTACAGTTTCATGTTGCTGAAAGATTTCTATTTCCAGCTCACAAAAATATATCTAGAGCTCATGATGATGGGAGAAAGTGTGGGAAGTCTTAGAAGTTTGAAATTCTGGGAAGTTGACTCTAACGCGGTGGTTCTCAACCTTCCTAATGCCGCGACCCTTTAATGCAGTTCCTCATGTTGTGGTGACCCCCAACCATAAAATTATTTATTATTTACAATGCCTCCTCCCGCTGGCAAAGGCTGCCTCGCCGGCCAGGAAAGGGGGTGCAGGCAGGGAGGGAAAGAGGAGCCGCGCGTCTCCCCCGGGAAAAAACTCCGAGAACCCCCCCCCCCGGGCTCTGCTTCTGCTTCGCTCTTGTTTCCGCTGGGGGGGGGCAGTGTGGGAAAAGTTTCCAGAGTGTCGATCCTGGCTGGGGGGGGACAAATCCCAGCACCTTTGTCTTTTGCATGGGGCGCAGCTCGCCCCCCCGGAGAAGCGCTGCGTTGTGGCCCCCCGGCTCTTCCACAGCGCCCCCCTCCGTGGCGAGTGGGGCAGGGGCCATGGCGAGGAGGGGGCCTGCCCCCCGTGCTGCTGCCGCCTCCCCCAAGCTGGCCCGTCAGATGGGAGGTTCTCCCGGTAGCGGAGGAGGGGAGCAATTTCAGCCCCTTCTGAACAGGGGGCAGGAGGACGCGAGCGCGTGGGTCGCGCTTGCGCACCACCACTCGTGCTGTGGCAACGCTGTGACCGCATGTGCTCCCGTCAAAGGGGGCAGGAGGACGCGAGCACGTGGCTCACGCTTGCACACCACCACCAAGGAGGGAATGGAGCCGAAGACCATCGGAAATACTTATTTTCCGATGGTCTTAGGTGACCCCTGTGAAAGTGTTGTTCGACCCCCAAAGGGGTCGCAACCCACAGGTTGAGAACCGCTGCTCTGACGGTATACGTACAGAATCCCAGAAATGTGAGTCTATTAAAAAGTGTCACATCTGCTCTGAAATTAATTGAAACCTTTTGCTCGTGGCCTGTTGTTATACAGCGAACCAGTCCAGATGTTCTTGTGTGTGCATGTGCGTGTATTTTCGTGGCTCTCAGTCACAGCGCTTAGCATGGCACGTACCCTGCTTTCAGTGTGGGGAAGGAAGAATGCAAAGTGAGGCTAGGATATGTTTTGCATCCAGAAGGTCACAGACCCTGCCTGGTAGTACCTGTCCTTCAGAACATCCTGTTGCTGCACTGGCAGGGTTTGGTCTAAACAGGCCCTATGAAGAGTGGCTTAGGCAGCTGGATATGTTTAGTCTGCAGAAGAGAAGGTTAAGAGGTGACATGGTAGCCATGTTTAAATATTTGAAGGGATGTCATGTTGAAGATGGAGCAAGCTTGTTTTCTGCTGCTCCAGAGACGAGGACACGGAGCAATGGATTCAAACTACGGGAAAAGAGGTTTCCTGTAAACATCAGGAAGAACTTCCAGACGGTAAGAGCCATTTGACAGTGGAATATGCTGCTTCAGAATTGGGTGGAGTCATCTTCTTTGGAGGTTTTTAAAGATAGGCTGGGATGTCCCATGGAGGATGGGGCAAGCTTGTTTTCTGCTGCTCCAGAGACTGGGTTATGGAGCAATGGCTTCAGATGACAGGAAAAGAGATTCCACCGAACTACTAGGAAGGACTGATGGTAAGAGCAGTTTGAGAGTAGAATACACTGACTGGTATAGTGGGGGAGTCTCCTTCTTGGGAGCTTTTGAAACAGAGGCTGAATGGCCATCTGTTAGGAATGCTGTGACCGTTTCTTCCTGCATAACAAAATGGGGTTAGACTGGATGGCCCTTGGAGTCTTTTCAGGCTCTAAGGGGCTGTGATTCCAAGTGCTGATGGATGGGATGAAACCACTTGGAAGATGGATTTTTCTTCTCAAGAAGCATTGGGGAAGCTTTAGCTGTGGATGCCCCGCAGTGGCAGCAGTTTGGAGTAGATCACCATTGGGTACCTTCCTTCTCAATAGTGGACATTCTGTTGTCCTTTTAGACACATATATGTTCCATTATGTGAGCAGTTGTACTTTTTTTTGTCCGTGGCACAACTTCTCTGTTCAGTTCGCAGTTGTGTCAAGTGGAATTCTGTGAGCGTAACCGTTGCACAGGTGGTTATGCACTCTTCCCCCCATGCCTTAGCCACTTTTCATAGACATGCATGCACACGTTTTGATATTTCTGATTTTCCCACTTTTGTAGGGAGTCCTGCACCCCTAGACCTAGTGAACGTGGGGGGCTGACTGTAATTAGCTTTCCTCTGCTCTCCCAGTCATTGTGATGCCAGGGCTCACCCTCCAGTCTGCCCTTCATCCACCTGCAGGCTAGAAGCAAGTCGGCTAGGTCAAAGGTTCCTTATCTTTCCTCCCTAAATGAGTCAAAAGGAATAACCCCCTCATCCCACCTTGGTCTGGGAACGACCCATTTAGCAGATATTTCTGTCTTAAATTCCAAATAGGAAAATGTGGTATGTGTGTGTGTTTGAATGGAAAGCCTAAGTAACTCTGGTCGGAACTTAATGAATATCCCCAGGGACCTAAATCCCTAGGTCTCATGTTGGGGCCTGGGGTGATCCTGAAGTGGCAACCCTAAGTAGGATATAAATATTTTAGCCACCTTGGCTCTCATCCTGGGAGAACGGTGAGGAATAAATGCAATAAACAAACAAACAAACATATCCTCCAACATTTCATGCAAAACCGAGATATATTTGGTTGAGCAACATCAAAGTGTGGTCAACATGGCAAACATTTTTGATCAAGGAAGTATGACCTATAAGCCAGGAAAGGTTGCATCAGTTTGCTTTTGCCTGGGGCTACTGGGAAGGGCAAAATTCCACCCCTTTCTCGCCCCGCTGCTGAGTTAATAGAGTGCAAACCACAGTTGGCCCTCCACGTTTGCAGGTTTGACTTTCGCAGATTTGATTGTGAGTTTCTCCAGCCTTGCCTCTCGCACCTTCTTTTCTGGGGGAAACATCCCTCTCACTGTCTCCGATCAGGCTGTGCAGCCCTTTAAAAACCCACCTCCGGTCCTCTTTGTCCTCCACCAGCCGCTGCCTGGCCACCTAAGAGCGGATTGCAGCCTGATTTCTCAGCAGCACAAACCTTCTCCCAGTGTCCCCCAATACCTAAGGAAGGAGATGGGCGAGAGAGAGGAAGTGTAGGGCCACCTTGTCGACCCACCCCCTTTCCTTCTCCTTTCCCTGACCTGGTTTAGACCCAGGGTATTGATTCTCCCCAACACGCCTCGCCCACCCGCTTCCTGCTGATCCACACATACATTTTTATATTTGCAGTTTTTCTGCTTTTGCAAGGGCCCCGCGCTGCTAACCCTAGCGAATGTGGAAGCCACCGGTGCTTTTGCACTCTGAACTCAGATGGCAGCATTGGATGTAAGCTGAGGGCAAAGGGAGAACGTGGGAAGAGGAGAAAGAAACCGGGACGTTTCGAAAGCAGCTGAAAAAGTGGGATGCCAGAGGGTTAACTGGGGTTGTCCCTGACGGACTGAATGAACTGGCGTGAATGAATAAGAGAGGATCTCAGCTCATGAATCCCTGGTTCTGTGATCCTCTTGCAAGGGAGCTTTGTGAAAGCTGTGCTTTGTTTCTGGAAGCGCCTTCCGTTTCCTGTAACAATAGGGCGTAATGCCCAGACTGTATACAGTGTGGAGTTAATCATTCATCCAGGACAGGGGCGTTCGGTCTCTGGAGCATTCGGCCAGTGCCTAAGAAGGGTGATTTTCCTGACATCCCTTTTGTAGTTGTGATCTCCATATTTGGAAATGTTTACCCATGCGCTGATCTATTGGAAGCCGAGTGGAGCTGAGTCAGGGCCTGGTGGACGCAAGGTCTGAATTCCTGTACTGTAGTCAGAATAAGGGATTTTCCCCCCTCCTCCTCCTTTTTTATATTTTTTTCCCCCTTGTCTCTTCTTTTTCCTTTTCTCTCTGGTAGTGGTCAGCTTTGGAGTGCTCTCTCGCTCCCGGAGCTGCTGCTGCTGCTGCTGCTGTCCCAATTCGTTCCGCTCTGGGGTCAAAGCCTGTTTCCCTTCCTGGGAGGGAGAGGAGCCGGACGCGTGTGAGTACACGTTTATTGGTGTAGCGCATGGGGTGGCCAGGCTGGGGACAGTTGTGTTGGCCTGGGAGGCTTGCACGAGGCCGTGCAAAATGGGACGGAAAAGCGGGGAGACGTGAAACATCTGCATTTGGGGTCCCAAAGGGGTGGATGTTCCCAGCAAAGCAAGAAGCAGAAACGATTTGGGATCAATTGTGAGCGCCTGCCTGTGTTTTGTGGCCCACTGTGGCAGCCAGAGTTTGGAGATGTGTTCTGCCTTTTTGGGATGGCAGCTCCCAGCATCCCAGTTGCTGGGAGCTGTTACCCAACAATACCAGAAAGATGACCAAACAGTATTTCACCAGATTCTCATCCCTGCACATCCAAGTGGGCTCCTGGTTTGTGTTCCTTTGGGTGTTTTGTGCAAATCCGTGAAACAACCGTGTTCGATTTGTGACATGCTTTTCTCATAAAAATCTGCCTGCCCATTTATGGTTGTCTTTAGCATAAAGGCGAATGTGTTGCTTGAGTTCATTCTTACCTCCTGGTTCCTTGGAGACCCGAGGAAACAGATCTTAAGAGGAACAGTTTCTCCAGCTCCCAGATTGTTTGCCTTTTTGGCGTAGTCGTGTTTGCTTTCCGTGTGTGTGTTTTTCTCCTGTCTTGCACCTTTTGAAAGAATCTGGTCTGATACAGAAGCTCTCCGGAGTCTTTCTCTCTCTCTCTACCTCTCTCTTATTTTGCTGAAAGGAAATAACATTGGAGCCAGCTAAGTCAGCATGAAAAATCTGCAATCGGTCACATCGGGAAACGGAAACGGGAGGGCACCCCTCAATTTATTTTTTAATTTTCTTTAGGGACAGCTGTGACATTTGGCTGTAGATTCAATAAAGTTCACAGAGTGCAGATTTCCTGTGTGGGATGGGAGATCATGAGGCTTTGACAGTTTTTCAAAGGGTGTGGATGCGAAGAGTGTGTCCGCATTACACCGTTACAGCAGTTTAATCCCATGTTAATTGTCATGGTTCTGTCCTATTGAATTCTGGGATTTGCAGTTAACTGGCAGAATTAGAATTCTCTGCTGAAGTCCAGGGGAAGAATAACAACAACAACAACAACAACAACAATAATAATAATAATTAATAATACTAATACTAATACTACTACTAATAATAGGATAAATAAAATTTATTTCTATCCTGCCTCTCCACATGGATGGGCTAAGGCTATCTAGCAGACTCTTCCAAATCCCTCATCAAATTCTATCCTTATCTGTCTATCATATTTACAGGTTAAGTATCGCATATCTAAAATACTTGGGATGAAAAGTGTTTCAAATTTTAGATATTTTTTGGTTTTGGAATAATTGCATGTACATAATGAGATATCTTGGAGATGGGATCCAACTCTAAATGCAAAATTCATTTTATGCTACATTTGCACCTTATACACAAAGCCTGAAGGTAATTTTATGCAATATTTTTAGTAATTTTGTGCATCAAATGAAGTTTGTTTCCATACAGCCATCAGAAAGCAAAAGTTTCACTGTCTCAGCCACTTATTTGGACAGCCTGCGGTTGTCTGGCATCCTTCTTGACTCAAAAAGTTTCGGATTTTGGAGCATTTCGGATTTCCAGATTCGGGATGTTCAGTTTGTATCTCTTGCCTTCCAGGTCGCCCTGGTAAAGATATTTAAATCAGCACAGAGATAAAAACTTTTAAAACAAATTAAAAGACTCTTCAAAAAAAAACACACCAAACTAGAGTGTTTGAAAATAATTTAAAAGTAATTAAAACAAACATAGAAGTTTCTTTTTCTTTTATATGTTATAAAAACAACTTTATTCTTTAAAATTACACAAACAGTAGACAATAAAACATCACAACACACACACAAAAACAAGACAAAATCTTACAATTACACAAACCAATTCGTACAGTTGAACAATACATATAAATACATAAACTTAACTTACTATCGCTAACACTTTTGTTTCCTATTTCCAGCTTTGGCCAGTTATAAGTTATTCTACTTCTATATTGGTTTTTCTTTTTCCTTCTAATATAACTCTTACTCCCTAAGTATTGTTCAAAAATCTATTTTAACCATTTCACTGTCATACCAAGAATTCTTGAAATGCTGTAGCATTTTTTCCCATTGTTTTATGAAATTTTCTTTACTCTCCCTTCTCAATATACATGTTAATTTGTCCATTTGGATTATATCAAGTAATTTCATTTCCCATTCTTCTATCGAGGGCATCATATTCCCCTTCCATCTGTATGCTAGAACCAACCTTGCTGCTACCATCATGTAAAACAATTGCTTCCCTACTTTTTTCCCAAGATCATTTTCCCACATCGATAACATATATATTTCCGGAGACATATTAAATTTTATATCCAACATCAGTTCTATTTGCCTATGAATCTGTTTCCAAAACCTCTTCACTATTTTGCACGTCCACCATGTATGATAAAAAGAACCTATCTCCTCTCCACATTTCCAGCATTTATTAGAGCACTTATTTGTCATTTTTGCCAATTTTTGGGGGGTTAGATACCAGCGAAGATACATTTTATGCACATTTTCCTTGATACCTTGACATGATAGACGTTTCGAACATCAAAAGCCACGTGGTACACTTTTGCAGCTGTCTGCCTAAAAAGCTCAAAGGAGCTGGAGCTGGTCTAACTTCCCTCGGCAGGGAGTTCCACAGTTCTACAGAGGAGGCCTTGTCCTGTGTGCATACCATCCTGGCCTCTCAAGGTGCTGGACATGCCACAGGGCCTCTGGCTGGAGATCTCAGATTTGGGGCAGGCTCTTCCCAGGGACCCTGGATTCTGACTACTTATTCTGTGATTTCACTTTAACTGCGATGACAACGTTTACAGATTATGTCTGTGTATATATGCCTCCAAGTCACCTGTCAATTTATGGTGACCCCATGAATTTCATAGGGCTTTCTCAGGCAAGGTGGTTTTGCCATTTCCTTCCTCTGAAATACAGCCGACAGTACCTGGTATTCCTTAGCGGTCTCCCATCCAGGTACTAACCAGGGATGACCCTGCTTAGCTTCCAAGATCGGACAGGGTCTGGTGGCTTTAGGGTATTTAGGTCCTGTGTTATAACATCTGTGTATGTGTCAGGGTGTGCAGCCCATGTCATAGTGTGTCAGCTGGATGCGTATTAGAAATTACCAGGTATCTGAAGCATGTGTTTGTGTTCTAGTTGTAGCAAATGGTTAATTGCTTTGTTGCTTATGGCTACTGTGTATCTAGTGAAGGGGGAGAAGATCATTGCAGGCAAAAATGAAAGTACCAAGAGATGTTTTGGGAACTTGAAGTGTCCAGAGATAAGGGGCTTCCTGCCCCAGGATGAAAGGTGAGCAAACAACTGCGAGTCTGGGAAATGTCAAAACATGTAGGGTGATGTTAGATTTATGATCCTTCTCCGGTCACAGCTTTGTGCGCCTACATTTGTATGGAAAGGTATAAAACCTGTACACTCCATCTATGCTCTCGTCTCAGCAGCTTTGGAAGAAGTGTGCTGTGTTGCTTGCTTTGCTATGTAAACACTACTAGAACCATAGAATCATAGAAGTGTAGAGTTGGAAGAGACCCCAGGGGCCATCCAGTCCAACCCCTTCTGCCATGCAAGAACCCACATCAAAGCACTCCCGACAGATGGCCATCCAGCCTCTGCTTAAAGACCTCCAAGGAAGGAGACTCCACTACACTCCATGGAGGCAGCATCTTCCACTGCTGGACAGCCCTGACTGTCAGGAAGTTCTTCCTGAGGTTCAGGCGGAATCTCCTTTCCTGCAGCTTGAATCCATTGCTCCTTGTCCTGGTCTCTGGAGCAGCAGAAAACAAACCCACTCCCTCCTCGACATGGCACTCAAACTCATCTCACATTGAGTTTGTGGACTGTGAGTTATCCAGGGCATGACAGCATGTCCCTTCAAGCTGCCTGTTGATTTGGGACAACCCCATGAATTTCATGGGGTTTTCCTGGCAAGCAATGCTCAGAGGCGGTTTGGCCAGTTCTTTCCTGTATTGCCTGTATCACCTGATATTCGTTGGCGATCTCCCGTCCAAGCACTAACCAGGGCTGACCCTGCATAGCTTCCAAGATCAGACAGGATCTGGTGCCTTTAGGACATTTAGGCCCTACTTGCAGTTTGTTACTGTGTACCTTCAAGTCGTTTCCAACCCTAAGGTGAACCTGTTGTGGGGTTTTCTTGGAAAGATTTGTTCAGAAGGGGTTTGTCTTTGCCTTCCTCCGGGGCTGAGAGAGTGTGACCAGGCCAGTGTCTCCCAGTGGGTTTCCATGGCCAAGTGGGGATTCGAAGCCAGGTGTCCAGAGTCAAAGATCAGCACTCAAACCACTGCACTACATGGCAGTTAAACTGGAATAAAGCTCTATAAGTGTGTAGTATAAAAGGGCTTCTTTAAAACCCTGTAGTGTGGATGCAGTTGAAGTCGTGGAGATTCTGTGCATCTAAAAGATTACAAAGAATAACTAAAACCAGGAATGTAAAGTGTTGGAAATGTGATGAAAAGACCGGGTCCTTTTTTCCATGTGTGGTGGACTTGCAGGATAGCAAATAAATTTTGGAAGGGGATCCAGGATGAAATCCAAAGAATTTGCAACCTGGATTTTGAAAGGAAGCTGGAGTTTTACTTGTTAAATATGTTAGGGCGACAAAGGGAGATAAGGAGCCATCAGAAAATATTATTATATTTAATAACTGCAGCAAGGTTGACATACGCACAACACTGGAAAGAAAGGAAATATATTGATATAGAAGAATGGAAGCTTAAAGTTCTGGATATGGTTGAGACAGAAAAATTAGCATTTTCATTGCAGAGCAAACCTATCCAGAACTTTGAAAGGGAATGGAAAGGAGTTCTAGATTGGATAAAGATATAAATGTATAAGAAATGAAGAAAGAAGTAATGTAATTATATTGTAGTTCTTTTCTCTACTTAGTGGAAATTATGTATGTATGTAATGGAAATAAGCAGATTCAACTGAAAAATGGAAGCTTGGAAGTGGGGAGGGGGGATTTTTTTATTTTCGGAACTAAATTCTCAGTAAAAATATTTCCAAAGAAAGAAAGAAAGAAAGAAAGAAAGATAGATTCTGTGTATCTATGGCAGCTGGATGGAGCCTCTCTGTTCAGAGGCAGTATATCCTCAGTTGCTAAGGTGGCAGAGATAAAGTATTGTATGTTTCTTCTCCTGCTCATGGACCTCTTGGGGGTGTTTTATGGGCCATTCTTGGAAGCCTGATGCTGTCTTGACCACAGCTTGGAAGAGGTATTTTTTGGCTTACTGCTACGGACTCCAGCAGCCAACACAGCCATTGATATGCTGACTGTGGATTTGGGAAGTTGCACTCCAAAAAATTAGCTTATCCGACATTTGATTCTGCTTGATACGATACAGCGGAGCTGCTGGTAGAAGGTTCTTATAATTTTAATGCTGATGAACAAGCAGATATCCGCCAGCAAGGTATAAACCCTTCCGCTTTAGCGCTATAGAGGTAGAAAGGAACCCAATGACCATCTGGTTCAACCCTTACCAGTGCAGAAATCCACAGCTAAAGCCATTCTTGAATCCTGTGTCCAGTTCTGGGCACCCCAATTCAAGAAGGATATTGACAAGCTGGAGCAAGTCCAGAGGAGGGTGACCAAAATGGTGAGAGGCCTGGAAGCCATGAAGCCCTATGAGGATAGACTTAGAGAGCTGGGTATGTTTAGTCTGCAGAAGAGAAGGTTAAGAGGGGACAGGATAGCCGTGTTTAAATATTAGAAGGGATGTCATGTAGAGGAAGGAGCGGGCTTGTTTTCTGCTGCTCCAGAGACCAGGACAAGGAGCAATGGATTCAAGCTGCAGGAAAGGAGATTCCACCTGAACCTCAGGAAGAACCTCCTGATGGTCAGGGCTGTCCGGCAGTGGAATCTGCTGCCTCCATGGAGTGTGGTGGAGGTTCCTCCTTCTTTGGAGGTTTTTAAGCAGAGGCTGGATGGCCATCTGTCGGGAGTGCTTTGAGGGTGTTCCTGCATGGCAGGGGGTTGGACTGGATGGCCTGTGTGGTCTCTTCCAACTCTAGATTTCTATGATGATTCTATGATTCATCCTCTGCTTAAAAGCTTCCAATGCAGGAAAACCCACCACTTTTGGGAAGAATGATGATAGGTATTTTGACGGGGTTAAATACTTTCTCAACACATATTATCCTGTTGGTTTATGGCCATTTCCATAACATTTCCATGTTATAGCGCTTTGATTCCACATTCAACATCCTATGGAATCCTGGGGTTTGCAGTTCCAGGAGGGGCTGGCTGGGCACCCAAATACAGGCTGGGTATCCCTTATCCAAAATGCTTGGGACCAGAGGTGCTTTGGAGTTTGTGTTGTTGTTTTTTTGGATTTTGGAATAATTGCATTTACGCAATGAGATTGTATGCCATATATGCCATGGAGTCTGCTGTTTCATCAATTCTTTTCTTGCCTTCTTCCTTCAGGGAACATGCGAGAATTAGGGAGGGTTGCTTGGAATCCCAAGCAAACCTCCATAATTTTCTTATATTCCCTCATATTCCCTACAGGAAGAAGACTGGGTTCCACTTTCAAAAGTTTCAGATTTTCGAGCATTTCGGATTTTGGATTTTCAGATAAGGGATGCTCAGCTTGTACTTCCCAGCAAAGAAAGATCGGAGAGATTAGCTCCTTATGTGGCTTTGTGCATGGCTTTTTTTGGGAAAGCTTTGTGTGTCTTTAGTGACCGTACTTGGATCCCACTGTAGTTGCATCCTACAGAATCCTGGGATTTGTAGTTTGGTGAGGTGCTAGAGTTCTAAGTGCTTCATCAATGTACAGATCTCAGGATCCCTAGCTTTCTGCTGGTTGGAACTATGGCGGTTGAATTGGAATCAAAATGCTGTCGCTGTGGGTGTGATAGACGTGTGTCTGGTGTGGTGTTTTTTTATCTTCTTTTTTTATGGATTTTAAATGGTTTTAATTTTGCAGAATGTTTGATTATATTTTAAAAGTAACTATTGTATGTTTTTACTGTATATATTTTAATCTGCACTGGTTTTAATATTTTTTAAGTCACCCCGAGTCCCAGTGTAGGGGAAGAACTAGCATATAAATGGATTGATGATGCTGATGCTGATGCTGATGCTGATGATGATGATGATGATGATGAACCTCCTTGCTCCAAGGGAGGGAGTTGCAGTTCTGTGTAGGGTTTCAATATTCTTTAACAGAAAATCCACAGCATCCTGGCAAAAAACACACCCATTTGTCCAGGGCAGTCCCAGTTAATCCTCCGTCCTCTCATGTTTTCAGCTGCCTTTAAAAATGTCCCACTTTTTTTCTATTCCTCCCACTTTTGCTCTTTGTCTTCAGCCTACTTCAGTTGCTTCAAACTGAGTTCAAAATGCAAAAGTAGTTTGCATTCAGCAGTCAGCACAGGAAGGTGGAGAGGAGAGGAGGGGGCAGAATTTTGCTCTTCCCAGTTGGCTCAGGCAAAAGCAAACTGCTGAGCCTCTCCCAGCTGATCTCTTTTTCCTCCCTGATAAACTTTGCAGTCTGATGTTGCTTGACCACACGTGTCTCAGTTTTCATCTGTGAAATGTTGGAGGCTATACAGCAAGGGCTTTGGATGTGCAGAGACATCCTTTCTCTTCTAGGGTGAGAAAATTAGAGAGCATTCTTTGCATTGAAGGTTGGTAAGGGGGTGGAGCACAATCCTGTACCCCAGGAACCTCTCAGGTACACTCAGACTGCCCCCAAAAGGGTGGTGGGGGAACTTGGAAGTGTCTGTATGTCTATTCTTCTTTTGCAAAAAGTGGCATGTTTGATGTACATGCAAGGAGTTCCTGCAACCTTCATGAAAGGTGAGGCATCACTGTTGGTGGCTCATAACACAAGCAATTCATCCTCCTTTTTGGCAAGAGAGAGGGTGGTCTGAAGCCTCTAGGCATCGTGAGGGCCACAAAACTAGGCTTGGGGCCTGCATGTGACCCCAGGGTCATGCTTTGCACCCCTGCATTGCTTTCTTCTTTGCATTCCTCTTTTGTGCAACCGTCTTTGTTTTCCTCTGAGCATGGACAGATGGCTTTCACTTGAAGGGGGAAGAAAGAAAACAAAGATGCTTCCCTAATCTTTTTTTGCAAAAGAAAGTTAAGAGCACAGAGCACAGAGGAGACTTTTGTCCTTTGTGAAGGGAGCTATTTTCTTTTTCCTGAAAAACAGGCCCAAGTCCAGTGTGTTCTGAGGATGTGGGGCTCCCTGACTTGTCACCGTAGCGCACGGTAATCTAAAGACATTTATTTCCTGCTAAATGTCTAGCATATTTAGCTGCGATTGTGAGGACAGACTGCTGTTTTCT
Source organism: Ctenosaura bakeri (assembly GCA_948474755.1). Classification (NCBI taxonomy): domain Eukaryota; kingdom Metazoa; phylum Chordata; class Lepidosauria; order Squamata; family Iguanidae; genus Ctenosaura; species Ctenosaura bakeri. The sequence continues at coordinate 311,131 of CAOLHI010001025.1, read as the reverse complement.
TTCAGACAGGAAACTTACTGGGGTTGCGGAAACAGGCACAGGGAAACGTTCCACGTTGCACGATGGGGTAACAAGCAGGCACATGTGCAGCTGCACGGTTGGTTGCACGACAGTGGTAACGGACAGAAGAGTGGCACAGCGCTTGGGTTGCCAGGTCAAGTCCGTCTTAGGCCCTGAGACTTGGGAACAAAGCTGGAAATTGAGGAATGAGCCTTGAGATTGGGCCCCTGGTTTGGGTGCAAGGGACAGCCAGTCGTGATTTCCCGAAGCATGATGTCTGAAGCATCAGCACCACTTGCACGCAGTACGCCATTCAGATAAAGAGTGCCCACTTTATTAATGCCATTCATCATGTAATGTCATTTCTCGTGGAAATTTAATATGTTGTTCTGTGCCGTCAAGTCATTTCCAACACATGGCAACTCGAAGGCAAACCTTTAATGAGTCTTTCTTGGCAAGATTTGTTCAGAGGGTTTTTTCCTTTGCCTACCTCTGAGGTTGAGAGAGTGTCACCCAGTGGGTTTCTGTGGTCAAGTCAAGATTTGAACCCTGGACTCCAGAATTGCAGTCTAGTGCTAAAACCACTACAACACCCCAGTTCTCACTGTAATATGTAATAGCATGTAATAGAAAGTAATGTCGAGATATTATGCTAGGTATGTTAACCTTTGGCAAGAGAAAGTTCATTTTTCTTTCCCTTTTTCTTTCTTTTGGAAAGCGTGAATTCAGGGAGAGGAAAAAGAGAAATGTTGGATAATATCATTCAGAGGCTTGAATCAACTAGATTGCTGCACCCTGCTTAAAAGGAAGATGGAAGTTGATTCTTTTTCTTTTTCCCTATTTCTTTCTCTCTATTTTTTCTCTGCTTTTCATTTCTAATTCATATATTTAATGTTTTCTTTATGTTTTTCTTTTCTTTTCTTTTCTGCACTTGTGGAATTCTAGTGTTTCTGGAAATTATTAATAAAGATACCTTTAAAAAAAATCAAAAACACCCAGTCTAGCAAGTAAGGAAAATATATATGCATATGCATTTCAGGACATCATGCTCACCCTATGTCCTTTGAGTGCTTTGAGGGTGTTCCTGCATGGCAGGGGGTTGGACTGGATGGCCCCTGGGGTCTCTTCCAACTCTACATTTCTGTGATTCTATGATTCTTCCCCCCTTTGGGCTGAGATTCAGGGCCTGGGCCTGAGATCTGGGAACTCCATATGCCATACCTAAATTTATGATTGTAGATTGAACAAGCTCCGTTTAGTATCTTGGCCAGTGCGTTCCAGGGATGGGCAACTGCAAACGGGCACGGGGACATTCCTACCTGTTCCCTGAATGTATTGCAGCATCACTTTCAGAATTTACAGTTTTGGTTTTCAGTATATGTCTGTATCTATATCTATATAAAAAAGCAGATTTCCCTCCTTTCCCAGGTTGAGAGCCTGGTGGGGAAGCAAGAAGACTGAAGCCATGTTTTTATGGTAGTTTTGGGGAGGTGAATCATAGAATCATAGAAATGTAGGGTTGGAAGAGACCCGGGGGCCATCCAGTCCAACCCCATTCTGTCATGCAGGAACACCCTCAAAGCACTCCCGACAGATGGCCATCCAGCCTCTGCTTAAAAACCTCCAAAGAAGGAGGAGACTCCACCACACTCCATGGAGGCAGCAGATTCCACTCCCAGATAGCCCTGACCATCAAGAAGTTCTTCCTGAGGTTCAGGTGGAATCTCCCTTTCTGCAGCTTGAATCCATTGCTCCTTGTCCTAGTCTTTGGAACAGTAGAGAACAAGCCCACTCCCTCCTCTACGTGGCATCCCTTCAAATATTTAAACATGGCTCTCATGTCCCCTCTTAACCTTCTCTTCTGCAGACTAAACATACCCAGCTCTCTAAGTCTATCCTCATAGGGCATGGCTTCCAGGCCTCTCACCATTTTGGTCGCCCTCCTCTGGACTTGCTCCAGCTTGACCATGTCCTTCTTGAATTGGGGTGCCCAGAACTGGACACAGGATTCAAGATGAGGTCTAACCAAAGCAGAGTAGAGTGGTACCAGTATTGATGCAGCCGAGAATTACATTGGCTTTCTTGGCTGCCGCATCACACTGCTGACTCATGTTCAGCTTGTGGTCTATGAAGACTCCTAGATCCCTTTCACATGTACTGCTATCCAGTGAAGAATAGGTTGATTGGGGGGAGCTTTGTGGGGAAGGTACCAGGTTCTTGAAAATGGTACCCTGTGGGTAGCATTTCGTCCATGTCCACTGCACGCAATTACGACCATCGGGGTGGTGACCGGGGGTGCAGTCAGGAGCAACAAAAAGTTTCTGAGTACATTTAGGATTCTTTGCATTTTCTGGGCGATTGATCTTTCCTACAAGATCCCAAGAGGAGTCTTTGAGGGCAAGATAAGCCTCCAATTGCCTGCAATCTTTTTTTGTTGTTGCGGACATGATGACAGCAGTCTTTTTATGCTTCTGGACATTTATGGTCCTTAATCTCCTTTGGGATTTCTGGCCCAAGCCGCGTTGCCCCCCTCCTCGCCCATGTGTTTAAGAATATAGCTTTAATGATAGAATGGGTATCTTGTTACCACTCTGCTATACTCCAGAACAGGGCTTTCCAAATGGTGTGCCGCAACATGTTAGTGTGTCGCCTGAAGTGTGCAGGTGTGTTGCCTGCAATCTTGGAAATGTATGTTATTATTTATAAATCGTATATTTTTAAAAATATATGAAGGGTTTTCAAGAGACATTTGTATTCATGAGATATTTGTATCCCCATATATTTCATTATTATCATGAAATTATCATGAAATTATCATGAAATGAAATGATGAAATAATAATATAATGAAATATAATGTAATATGTAGGGGTTAGTTTAACCTCCGGTTTGCTAGTAAAACTGAGTTGCTGTGTCGTGAAATGATGCATGTCTAAAAAGGGTGTCACCAACGTGAAAAATTTGGAAAGCTCTGCTCTAGAAGATAAAAGACTTTTCCACACTAGACTGTTATAGTGCTATGATTCCACTTTCAACCTCCTATGGAAACTGCAAACCCCAGGATTCCATAGGAGGTTGAAAGTGGAATCATAGCACTATAACAGCCTAGTGCGGGAATGGCCATAGTTGCAAACCTTTTTTTTGGGGGGGGAGGGGGTGAGTTTACTGCAGAGGTGGGCAGAATCCTGCCCAGGTCTTACCTGTGGGGACAAGGGTTGTTTTTGCTGCCTTGACCCCTGGAGATTGCTTGGACTGTCCTACTTCTGTCTTTTCAGTTTGGAACTAATTATGTGTGAGAGAAGCAAATAGGATGCTGCAGAAAATGGGATTTTTTGTACAGAAGACAAGTTTCCTATGCAAAAAAGCAACTTTTTTTGTGGAGAAAAAAATCTGTGCAAAATGACCACATAGGTTTGTTTGTGAACATTAAGGCCATTTCCGCACTAGGCTGTTATAGCGCTATTATTCCACTTGCAACATCCTCTGGAATCCTGGGCGTTTAGGCTTGTATATGTATATGGCCATTTCCGCATGACACTCTTATAGCGCGATGATTCCACTTTCAACCTCCTATGGAATCCTGGAATCCTGGGGTTTGCAGTTTCTCCCTCCCGAAACTGCAAACCCCAGGATTCCAAGGATGTTGCAAGTGGAATAATAGCGCTATAACAGCCTAGTGCAGAAAGCATTTAAGTCCTGAACTGCTAATAGTCCATGGAACTCCACAGTGTTTGAGGATTTTCTCCCAGCAGGGGAAAAAAAATTGCAAAATTATTTATTCTTCCTTAGGAGAATGAAGTTTTTGAAGATGTCCATTGCTGATGATGTCCAGGGGTTGGGCAACCCTCTTGTTTGCTTTCTCCTAATTGACTCTTTATGATGAGAGCTAAGCAGCAAATGTTGCTCAAAGTCGCCCTGGAATGCTGGTTATTACTTATTAATCACTTTATTGCTAACAGACTCATAAATGTATATGACATTTGGCAAACAAAACTCTAAAAAACAACCCTGTCCTTGGGAAATTTACTGCCCCAGAATAAAAAATATGGATCAACCAGATGGCTAGGCAGAATATGGTTGAAGTGTCTGCTGTTGTGATAGGGATGATTCTTGCAACTGAGGGATTTGGGGAAGAGAAGAAAACAGGAAAAGCAGAGAAGGTACTGAGAAAGGACCCAGGCCTTGTGCTAACAGGGCTGGTCTGCCTGGGTCTAACCCACAAAGGGTAAGAGAATAAGGTCAAGATCCTATGCAGTTCCAATGTAATCTGAATCTATGCCGGTGTAGTTATGCCAGACCCTGCAAGGTCCCATGTCCTTTTAATGTAAAGTAAATATGTACCAGGAGCCACCATGGGGTAGTGGTTGACTATTGGACTCCAGTAGACCACACTTTGGTTGCCAGCTCAGCTAGTCTGCAGAAGAGAAGGTTAAGATGGGACATGATAGCCATGTTTAAATGTTTGAAGGGATGGCATGTAGAGGAGGGAGTGGGCTTGTTTTCTGCTGCTCCAGAGACCAGGACAAGGAGCAATGGATTCAAGCTGCAGGAAAGGAGATTCCACCTGAACCTCGGGAAGAACTTCCTGATGGCCAGGGCTGTCCGGCAGTGGAATCTGCTGCCTCCATGGAGTGTGATTGAGTCTCCTTCTTTGGAGGTTTTTTAGCAGAGGCTGGATGGCCATCTGTCGGGAGTGCTTTGAGGGTGTTCCTGCATGGCAGAAAGGGGTTGGACTGGATGGCCCCTGGGGTCTCTTCCAACTCTACATTTCTATGATTCAATGATTCTGTGGAAACCCACTTGGCCAATTTTCTTGTGAGCTGCCTTTCTTTCTTTCTTTCTTTCTTTCTTTCTTTCTTTCTTTCTTTCTTTCTTTCTTTCTCATCTGAAATGCAGTGCTGGGGATTGTGTGGATCCCCTGGACTGCTAAAAATACAAATGAATGGGCCCTAGAGCAAGTCAAACCTGAAGTCTCCCTAGAAACCAAGATGGCTAAACCAGGAAGAAAGGACTCACTGAGAAAGACAATAATGTTTGGTAAGGCAGAAGGCAGTAGGAAAAGAGGAAGACCACATTACAGGGGAATGACTCCATCAAGGAGGACACAGCCCTAAATCTGCAAGACCTGAGCAGGACAGTTTTGGATAGGGTGGCCTGAAGGTCTTTCATCCATAGGGTCTCCATGAGTTGGAGTTGACATGAGAGCGGCCAACAACAACAAACTATATACTTATATCTCTGCCTATCCATCTGTCTGTCTGTGTCTGTCTGCCTATCTATCTATCTATCTATCTATCTATCTATCTATCTATCTATCTATCTATCTGTCTATCTATCTGTCTATTCATACTTGTCTCCAAAGATGGAGACAGCCCATTTTTCCATTTCTTCCTGTGAAATATAGCCTACAGCATCTGGAATTTGTTGCTGCTTTCACATCCAAGTACTAAACAGCGCTCATCCTGCTTAGCTTCCAAGTTCAGATAAGATCTAGTACATTTAGGGCGTTTAGGCTTGTATATGTATATGGCCATTTCCGTATGACGCTCTTATAGCGCGATGATTCCACTTTCAACCTTCTATGGAATCCTGGGGTTTGCAGTTCGGGAGGGGCCAGCCCCTGCAAACTTGCATTTCCATGCTCAAGATCTGCAAACACCAGGATTCCATAAGAAGTTGAAAGTGGAATCATCGCGCTATAAGAGCGTCGTGCGGAAATGTTCCAGCTATATGTGCATAGCTAACTGGAGCCAGCCATAGTAGTAATGCATCTTAAAATGCAACTGGATTGTGAATGTAAATCACAGAGTAAATCTGTATAACTTGAAAAGCTGTAAGCAAGATGTAAAATTGCAACCATGATTTAAAATTCCAGAAGTCCACATGTTTTGCTGGCTTTTCCTTCCTCTGAATGTTTTACTTCCTGAAAAACCAACTCAGCTGCTTGTAGTTGCCCAAAACCTCTTTGAGTTTCCTTGAGTGAACATTCTCCTGTCTGACAAAATAAGATAGTTAATCCATCACAAGGCTGAGAGTGTGTGGGCTGGGATGCTGAGAGAGAGAGAGAGAGTGGTTGCACAGACTATGCAAATACATGGCCAAGATCCTTTGTGAGGGTTGGGTAACCTAATTTTCTCCATGCGCAGAGTTCTTCTTTGATGGTGCCGTGCACATCTTGCATTGCATAGCAATAGTGCACAAACTGAGATGGCAACCAGATGCACCACTGAATTGTGCATCTCACGTGGATGAGTGAAATGCTTTTTGCCAGGGGCCCAGCCTAAAATTACACAGTCATCACAGACTAGCAAAGCACAGTATTGTTATTGTCTTTGACTTTATTTATGCTCTCCTTTTTTTCCAAAACTGGCATTCAAACTGGCTCTTGTGGGTTTTTTGGGCTTTGAGACCATGTTCTGGTTGTATTCTCTCCATAGCCCGAAAAATGCACAAGAACCAATGGATTCTGGCCGTGAAAGCCTTCGACTCTACGTGGGATTCAAACTGTTTACAAATTAAAATACATCACAGTTATAACATAGAACAGCTTGACTTTAAAATAGAATTAAACTATCAGCAACATTTCAGAATAATTAAAAAAATACATTGGAACACAGTGAAACGTTTAATAATGTCAGAAATGGTTGGATCAAACCTCTAGAAAATACTTTGTGAAGTAAGTGTAACTGTCATGTTGCTTTAATTTTGCTTTAACTGTTAAGTGCACCTGGGGAAGGAATGTGACTCAACCTAGTTTGTGGTGAGTCAGGCTGATGAGCACCAGGTGCAGACAATACAAGGGTTGGCCAGGATTGGTTAGGTGTCTGTATAAAGGAAGCACAATCCCAACTATCACTACACACATTGCTTGAAGTGTGTGTGTCTGCTGGGGGCTCTGCTGGGGGCTCTGCTGGGGGCTCTGCTGGGGGCTCTGCTGGGGGCTCTGCTGGGGGCTCTGCTGGGGGCTCTGCTGGGGGCTCTGCTGGGGGCTCTGCTGGGGGCTCTGCTGGGTAGAGCAAGCTATATATGCTGGATTGCTGTCTCGACTTTGTAAATATTGTATATATGTTGTAACAAAGAATAAAGAGCCTCCATATTGGAAGATTGCAACTGGGAGTGGGTGAGTGTTATGGCTTAGTGCATGTGCTGCTAGTGGTATTCTCTGCTGCTAGGCATGCTTTCATAGCTGTGTGTAGCCATCTCTGCTAATCTGTAAGGAGTTTTTCCTTGACTGTGTTATACCCTTGATACCCAAAGACCATGTCCTGAGAACATAATTATTTTATATAAAATATAAGTGAGCTATGAAGAGATACTGAAAGGACATGTAGGCAGAAGATCTCTGTTTTCTGTCTTACATCCCGAGGTATCTGACAAATGGCTAATAGGCCACTTGAAAGGAGTTTCTGCAGTGATCAGGCAACAATTACTCTCTGAGAAAGTAAACAAAGCCTGGAATGTGACACTTTGAAGCAGGCTTGAATCTCCAGAGAGAGATACTGATCTGCAGGAACTACAAGGATTCTCTCTTTGAACTAAAAAGGAAAAGGATCCGTCTCAATAAAAAGATGGAAACACATTTGGCTTTTCCAGGCATGGTCACAATAGATATCTAGACACAGTTCCTCTTTCCTTTGGAGTCCTTTTTCTTTCGGAGTCTTTTGGAGTTTGAAAGATGCATTTGGAGTGTTAAGTGAGAAATTCTCTCAGAGCTGCAAAAACAATGGAATCATAGAATCATAGAAATGTAGAGTTGGAAGAGACCCCAGGGGCCATCCAGTCCAACCCCCTGCCATGCAGGAACACCCTCAAAGCACTCCCGACAGATGGCCATCAATGGGGATGGTAACCAGCTTAAATTTACAACACAATGGACTCCCCTCCTCACAGGAGTGGCTGAAATCATCTTTTCTCCCAGCTGAAGGGTTCTGGATTGGTATCGTATGTCATCAAATCCTTTCTGTTTCTCTCTCTTAATTTTCATCTCTTTTTCTAACTTTATAGTCTTGTATGCTTGGAGTGTGAATGAAGCTGAGTGAGTGTATGAAATTTAACTTTCTATAGGCTTGTATACTTGTTATAGTGAGTGTAGCTGAGTTATTGTAGGGACTTTTACATCTGTGTTAATAAAATACCTACATTTGAACAATTGGTGTGATTTTGACTGGACCTGACCTGGTATACAATTGGGTTGCAAGATCCTGCTTAAGTTACCCTGCCTCTCGTAAAGCTAAACAGTGCTCTGAACTAATTTCCCCACAATTTTGATAGATTTTGGGAATCCCCTTAAGGGAGCCCCAAGCAATCAGTGTAACAACTGGCAATTTTTCCCCCCTTTTGTTTTTGGGGACAAATAACAGTGTGGGTAAAAATATTGAAAATAGTCCAAGATGTTTTTGTTATTACTGTTACTATTGTTGATATTATAATCTGTTTATACAGCAGCATCCATCCATGGATATGGTGCTTTATGAAAGAACCAAAATTGGTGCCTCCTGCCAAAGGTGTACAATCTAAAACATATGTATAAGCACACAAAGAGGAGGAAGGAATAATGAAACTTTGCCATAAAATGGTAAAGTAAATTATTCAGATAACATAACCCCAAAAAATTACAATGTAATGGAAAGCAAACTGATAAATATGTTTAATCAAAATATGCAAGATTATAAAACAACATCAGACTTGAACTTCAAAAGCTTTTGAAAACAAGGTTTTTAATTGAGATTTAAAGGGGAGCAGTAGTCTGCAAATGTTTAGGGAGGGAATTCCAACCACATGGAGCAGTAAGTGAGAAACGGCAAAGCTGAGCCAAGGAAAAGGAAAGCCTTGGTTGGCCGAGAAACCTGCAGTTCCTAAAAGGCAGACCTTGAGCAGGCTGGTAAAAAGAAGTAAGGACTGAAAGATAGGGGGGAAACTTGGGCCATTTCTGCACTAGACTGTTATAGCGCTATTATTTCACTTTCAACATCCTGTGGAATCCTGGGGTTTGCAGTTTAGGGAGGGGCCTCGAAGTGTTGAAAGTGGAATAATAGCATTAGTATAGTGCGGAAATGGCCTAGGTTACATAGACTTTGAATGTTAAAACAAGAAGCATGCAGTTATAGTGGGGAAGCTGTGATCCATCTGCTGACCTGACCTTCCAAAGCCCACCTTGAAAGCTGGGCAATCTCACCAACCAAGGTAGTTTTGTGTCCCTGGCAAGTGGGGTGCCGAAGGACGATGGGTCCAGCCCTCTCCGGCCAGTGAGCAGCAGTGTGGCAAACAGTGGCAGGGATCCCTGTGAGCTCCTCTCACAACTGCTCGTTGCACCATGCTTCAGTGGTGAGAGGGGGCTGCACATACCATCCCTCAGCACCCCAGTTTCCAAGACCACAGAACTCCTTTGCTCAGTTCAAATGCCTGGCTTTTAAGGTGGGTTGGGGGTCATTTGGGGACATGGGAATGATGCCACAATCTAAATGTGAATAGCAAAATTTATGAGGTCATAAGTCTAGCTTATGGCACTAGAAATACTGAGCAGGGTGGCAGCCATACTTTTTAGTGCTTTGCCTTGGGGTTCCTGGAGGGTTGAGAGAGGACAAATGAATGCTATAAACAAACAATAAAAATGGTAGAGAACGCTCCCAAATGCTCTTATAGATTCATAAAATCCTAGAGTTGGAAGAGACCCCAAAGGCCATCCAATCCCAACCCCATTCTGCCAGGCAGGAAGACACAATCAAAGGACTCCCTTTGACAGATGGCTGTCCAGCCTCTCTTTAAAAATCTGCAAAGAAGGAGGCTCCACCACACTTCCGGGCAGCAGTGTACTCCACTGTCAAAATGCTGTTGCCGTCAGGAAGTTCTTCTTGAAGTTTAGGTGGAATATCTTTTCCTGAAATTTGAAGCTGTTGCTCTGTGTCCTAGCCTTTGGAGCAGCAGAAAACAAGCTTGTTCTATCTTCCATATGACGTCCCTTCAGTGATTTAAAGGTAAGGCAGCTACCAATTATCAATGATTAAATCATAGAATCATAGGGCTGGAAGAGTCCCCAAGGAGCATCCAGTCCAACCCTCTTCTGCCATGCAGGAACCTACATCAAAGTATTCCCAACAGATGGCCATCCAGCCTCTGCTTAAAATCCTCCAAAGAAGGAGGAGACTCCACCACACTCCATGGAGGCAGCAGATTCCACTGCCGGACAGCCCTGACTGTCAGAAAGTTCTTCCTGAGGTTCAAGTGGAATCTCCTTTCCTGCAACTTGAATCCATTGCTCCTTGTCCTGGTCTTTGGAACAGCAGAAAACAAGCCCTCTCCTTCCTTTACATGGCATCCCTTCAAATATTTAAACATGGCTATCATGTCCCCTCTTAACCTTCTCTTCTGCAGACTAAACATCCCCAGCTCCCTAAGACGTTCTTCATAGGGCTTCATGGCTTCCAGACCCTTCACCATTTTGGTCACCCTCCTCTGGACACACTCCAGCTTGTCGATATCCTTCTTGAATTGAGGTGCCAGAACTGGACACAGGATTCCAGATGAGGCCTAACCAATGCAGAATAGAGTGGTAGCATTACCTCCCTCGATCTGGACACCATATTCCTATTGATGCAACCAAGAATCATCTTGGCTTTCTTGGCTGCCGCATCACACTGCTGACTCATGTTCAGCTTGTGGTCGACCAAGACTCCTAGATCCTTTTCACATGTACTGCTATCCAGCCACATGTCCCCCATCCTATGTTTGTGCATTCCAGTTTTTCTGCCTAAGTGCAGGACCTTACATTTCCCTCTGTTGAAATTCATTTTATTAGCTTTGGCCCAGCTTTCCAATCAGTTGACCCCAAAGGCTTCGGCAAGAAGCCATTCTTAAAATGTAGTGCCAGAATGAGACTGGCATTGGTGCCGGTTAAACCTCCTGGGGAGAGAGCTTTCCATAACCAAGGCACCACAACCAGGAAGATCCCACTCCTCCTTTCTCCTGTCTGTGTCTCAAGCGGTTTAGGGCTTTGATGTGATCCATCAGGGCATGTCTGGGGTTTTTTTAGCTCAGCTTGACTTTGTAGTCTGCAGCTCTTTTTGGTGATAAAGTCTTTGATGCTTTTGCAACAAAGAAATGTATCCGATAGGAATGCAATTCTTCACAGATTTCATTCTGGAAGGAAGCAGCAAGTAGTTTTAGCAATTTTCTTCCTGTAGCCATGCAGACATTTTGCAGTTCAGGACTCATTCTGTACAAAATTTATGTTTTTTTGTTCTCTCTCAGGGAAAATGGCATTTACTACAAAAGAACATTTTTCACACCGCAGATTTGCACGGAGTCCTGAACCTTTACATTTGGTTGCCCCAATTGCATTCTGCAGGCTAAAGGATATCAAAAGATGTTTAATTCAGTCAGGGGTGTAGCTACGGGGTGTTTGTGTATGCAAAATGAGGCCACTGCTCCCCAACTAAGATTCTGCCCCTGCGTAAAATTTTCCTTCAGTAGCCCTGGATTTCTAGCCTTGTAATAACTTAAAAACTTCAGGCCAGAGCTTTCCAAACTTTACATGTTGGTGACACACTTTTTAGGCATGCATTATTTTGTGATGCAGTAATTCCGTAAGTAATTCAATGAATTGACATGGCTCCTCTACCTGAGCCTGGCCCACTGCTGCCACCCTCGCTGGGGTCTTCCTCGGCCCAGGGCAGTGGCAAAGGCAGCCCCTTCACCCTGGCCTGGCCGGCCGTGGTGGCAGCAGAGGCAGCCCCTCCAACTGTTACGTTTGCGCGACATACCTACACACTGCGGCCGAGAGACTAACGTGTTGCGACACACAGTTTAGAAATGTGACTTAGACGAGAACACAGCAAATAGAAGAGTTCTTGGTGTAAATGACTTTCATTTTCTCCAAAGCTGGAAATTCGGGGCAGAGGGAAGGAAAAATCCATTGGGGGATATAATTCTTTTTTGAGGGGACAGCATCCTCATTTTGCCCTCTCTCTGTAGCTACATCCCCAAGCTTTCTTTTGTTGCTCCAGACCAATGGCTTTTTTTGCACAAAGCAAGAGTGAGATCCTGTTAGCTTGTTTCTAGCTATTTTAGGGACTGCATCTCCCTGCATGAACCTGCCTGAGTGCTAAGATGTAGCATATCTCGATTTCAGGAAGGCCTTTGACAAAGTTCCCCATGACATTCTTACGAAGAAGCTGGTAAAATGCAGGCTGGACAGGGCTACTGTTAGTTGGATTTGGAATTGGTTGACCGGCCGAACCCAAAGGGTGATCACGAATGGCTGCTTTTCACCCTGGAGAGAGGTGACTAGCGGGGTGCCACAGGGTTCTGTCCTGGGCCCAGAGCTGTTCAATATCTTCATCAATGACTTGGATGAAGGAATAGAGGGCATGCTCATCGAATTTGCAGATGACACCAAATTGGGAGGGGTTGCTGATACGCCAGAGGACAGGATCAAAATTCAAAATGACCTGGATAGATTGGAGAGCTGGGCCAAGGCGAACAAAATGAAATTCAGCAGAGAGAAGTGTAAGGTCCTACACTTAGGTAGAAAGAATGGAATGCAGAAATATAGGATGGGGGACACGTGGCTGGATAGCAGTACGTGTGAAAGGGATCTAGGAGTCTTCATAGACCACACGCTGAACATGAGTCAGCAGTGTGATGTGGCAGCCAAGAAAGCCAATGCAATTCTTGGCTGCCTCAATAGGAGTATGGTGTCTAGATCGAGGGAGGTACTGGTACCACTCTACTCTGCTTTGGTTAGACCCCATCTTGAATCCTGTGTCCAGTTCTGGGCACCCCAATTCAAGAGGGATATTGACAAGCTAGAGCAAGTCCAGAGGAGGGCGACCAAAATGGTGAGAGGCCTGGAAGCCATGAAGCCCTCTGAGGATAGACTTGGAGAGCTGGGTGTGTTTAGTCTGCAGAAGAGAAGGTTAAGAGGAGACATGAGAGCCATGTTTAAGTATTTGAAGGGATGCCACGTAGAGGAGGGAGAGGGCTTGTTTTCTGCTGCTCCAGAGACCAGGACAAGGAGCAATGGATTCAAGCTGCAGGAAAGGAGATTCCACCTGAACCTCAGGAAGAACTTTCTGACGGTCAGGGCTGTCCGGCAGTGGAATCTGCTGCCTCGGAGTGTGGTGGAGTCTCCTTCCTTGGACGTTTTTAAGCAGAGGCTTGATGGCCATCTGTCGGGAGGGCTTTGAGGGTGTTCCTGCATGGCAGGGGGTTGGACTGGATGGCCCCTGGGGTCTCTTCGAACTTTACATTTCTATGATTCTATGATCTTCAGGACAGGGTATTCTGTTGGTCTCATTACCATCTGAGACATGTTTGGTGGGAACAAAGGAGAGGGCCTTCTCGGTGGCTGCTCCTGGATTCTGGAATTCCATCCCTAGGAAGGACTAGGATTCCATCCAGTCTTTGTGTGCAGTATCTCATTTATTTATTTATTTTGCAAACAGATTTTTGCATTAAAGAAACCTTATGAAAAATACACGGAAATCTTAGTCATCTTGTCTGGTAGGGAGTGACCTGTTGGTTTGTTCTTGTATGTGTGCTCATAGTAAGCAAAAATTGATAGATGTCCCCCGCAGATTTGCAAGTTAGGGACCAGAGCACTGTGAAAAAGCAGAAACTGTTGAAGTGTGGAAGGGAATTGGCATGGTGCTGAGTTGATTGAGAGAAAAAGCAGTATACTATTGCTTTTCCATGACCCACTCTTTTCAATCACAACCAGAACCCATATATTTGAAATGTGATTGAAAGAGTGGGCCATGTACAAAATATATGGGTACTGGTTGTAATTGAAAAGGATGAAAAGAGTGGACATGGTGGCGCAGTGGTTAAATGCCAGTACTGCAAGCCACAAGGTTGTGAGTTCGATCCTGCCCGGCTCCAAGGTTGACTCAGCCTTCCATCCTTTCGCAGGTCGGTAAAATGAGTACCCAGCTTGTTGGGGGCATGTATAGAAATGTTTCGAAATACATGCTATTTGTAAGTTGTTCGCCGCCTCGATCCATATGGAGAGGCGGGATACAAATAAAAAAAAAAAAGGTCCATAGAGCAGATTGTCAAAAAGCTGGGGGACACCTGTAAATCCCCACTGAACACCCATAGCCGAGTCATAAAGGACACAGGCAACCTTGTGAAAGCTACCTTAGATCTTGCATAAGGAGAGAGAGGGCGTATAAGTCAAATGAATAAATAGATAAATGCCCAGCGTTGGTCCTTCTGGAGCTTTGGGGCAGGGGAAGGGACACGGGAAAGACCCTCTCCTCACCCTGACCTTCCAAGCCCCCAGTCTGTGAGAACAAGCAGTACCGGATGAGATGCACCAACCCTTTGATGGCAAGCGAGGCTGGTTCATGTTCCCATCCAGGGCTCCCAGCCAAGGTAGGTGGAAAGCCGAGCCACTTACATTTCGGCAAAACATCACTCTGCCTACTGTCAACAAGGTATGGATATAGACAGACATAATGCCTCTGTGCCTTACTTCTGAACAACGCTGAGTCCGGCCCCTGCCGGGAGACAGAAGTTGGCCGAGCTTCGCCGTGGGGCTTGAGCCCGGCTGAGGCCTTCTTCAGTTCCTTTAGTCCCAGACGCTTACGACTGGACCTGCGTTGGCTGCATGTCGTACTTTTTATGCCTGCGCTCGCTGGCTGTGCACCGATCTATATATAACTCCCTTCAGTGGGAGGTATTTTGGCTGATACACTCGCAGTTATGAGCTGCAGCGAGAGATTTAAAAATATCTCGCTGAGAGCACATGGTGACAGAAGCCGTTGAGAGAGGGGGCGCGTGGTAGAAACCACGAAAAGAGACGAGCAGAGGGGAGGGGGAGGCGGAGAGAGAGAGAGGCTCCCCGGCGTATGTCTCTTGGATTGTTTTGGTACTTATATCTTCTGGCACAATGCGCGAGAAGGCACGTTATTTCTTTCTGCCAGAAAACGTTTTCTGCCTCCAGCCGGAGAGCAGCTGCCTGTCTGTGCTTTCGCCTTAATTCCCACTTAACTGGTTTTGATCTCAGAGTCAGGGGGACATGGTGAAAAAGCCGAGGAATTACAGACCCGCAGGAGGGCAGCTGGGGAAGGCTACTGGGTTAATCTGAACTGGGACACAGAATCATTGAATCATAAGAGCTGGAAGAGACCCCCAAGGGCCATCCAGTCCAACTCCCAAAGTTGGCTTGACCCTTGTCAGACTGGAAGAACGACCCATCCTCCTTTTGCCCTGGTTTGGCAAGGACAGTCCCAACCAATCCTCTGCCATGCCACTTTTTCAGCTGCTTTTAAAATGTCTCCGTTTCTCTTTCTTCTTCCCATTTTCTCCCTTTTTTTTTTGTTGAGCTCACTTCAGTTGCTGCAAACCAAATTCACAATGCAAAAGGAGTTTGCACTCAGGTTAACTCAGCAGGTGGAACAGGATAAAAGGAGGTGAAATCTTGTCCTTCCCAGTAGGTTCAGGCAAAAACAAACTTCTGCAGCCTCACCTAGCCTGTGTTTTCTTCCTGATCAACAACTTTTCATCACACTCTGATGGCGCTTGGCTGCATGTGTCCCAGTTTTCGTATGTGAGATGTTGGACAGTATATAAGTATGAATAAACATTTGGGATCCCTCTGTACCTGACTTTGCAGTCTTAATCATGTGTCCGCGGGCATTCCTTTCCAAGACAGAGGCAGCAGAGACTTGAAAAGCCGTAATTCATTACATTGGAGTGTAATACAGAAGTGGTTGGAACCGGCCTGCGGCACAACCATTTAACTTGGGCAGCTCAGCCTCGCCTACGTGTTCCAGTCTGCATCTGTGAAATGCTGGAGGCCATGGAGTTTGTTGATTGTTCTTGAGAGGACTTGAGATACCAGCTGTTTCTCCCCCCGAAAAGTAGCTTTGCTTGAAATATCCAGGGCATGATGACTTGGTGGTTTCGTCTTCCCTTGGCTCCACTAATTTCAATCAAGAGGCCATACAGATGTAGTGGAAGCTTATAGCGCAACCCAGAGATATTTCATTTGGAAGGTTTTGATTTTCTTGCTTCCACCTGCCTGCCCACGTGTCCCTCCTTCTTCCTCTTCCCCCATTCCATGCATTCTAACCACATGTGCCAGTTTCTTGCGCTCATAGAAGTCTCACCACTGCACACTGGCCGTCTTAAAAGCTCTGTATTTGGTGATTTCTGGTTTTCAACAATGCTCTGGTCCCTAACCTGTCAAATAAGTCGAGGGGAGGACACTTGTATGGCTCTATTCTGCTTTGGTTAGACCATACCCAGAATACTGCATCTGGTACTGAGTGCCACAGTTTAAGGAGGACACTGTCAAGCTGGAAGGTCCTCAAAGGAGAGCAACTAAGAAGGCGACAGGTCTGGAAACCTTGAAGCCCTATCATGAAGGATCTAGGGAGCTGGGTATGTTTAATCTGGAAAAGACTGAGAGGAGTTATGGTACTCATCTTTAAATACTGGATGGGATTTCATGTAGAAGATGGAGGGAGCTTGTTTCCTGCTGTTCCAAAGACTAGGACACAAACCAATAGATTCAGGGAATTTCCACACTACACTGTTATAGTGCTATCATTCTGCTTTCAACATCCTATGGAATCCTGGATTTCCACTTTAGGGAGGGGCCTTTGGAATTCTCAGCCAAAGAGCTCTTTGGCCTCAGGAAACTACAAACCCCAGAATTCCACAGGATGCTGAAAGTGGAATCATAGCACTATAACAGTTTAGTGTGGAAAGGCCCTCAATCTCTGAGAAAGGAGATTCTACCTAAATGTTAGGATAAATTTCCTGATTGCAGAAGATGTTTGACAGTGCATCAGACCTCTTCACTGTCTTTAAACAGAGGTTGGATGGCCACCTCCCAGGGGTGTTTTAGTGGTGATGGAGGGTTGGACTAGATTGCCCTTGTGGCCACTTCCAGCTCTTAGATTCTGTGGCCTTATTTATTTGTTCATCCATTCATTCATTGACATTATATTCTGCCTTTCTGCCGAATGGGATCCAAGGCCTTGAAAGGAAGAAGTCCAAATCTCTCTCTGATTCTCACTAGCAAACAAATTGAACACACTCAGCTGTAAGAGCATCACATGTGTTGCCAAGAGTTTGATCTTGTGACGCTGTCCCCAAAATGGTTCTCAGCCATCAAAGCATTGGTGCAGCTGGTTGAAGAGATGAATAAGGGACAGAAGTGGTTGAAGGCACCGCAACTTCAGAGGTCCTTCGTCTTTGGTGCCTGGGACCTGCTGCTTGGTGACCCAGAACACGCATAGAATCATAGAAATGTAGAGTTGGAAGAGACCCCAGGGGGCATCGAGTCCAACCCCCTACCATGCAGGAACACCCTCAAAGCACTCCCGACAGATGGCCATCCAGCCTCTGCTTAAAAACCTCCAAGGAAGGAGACTCCACTACACTCCGAGGCAGCAGATTCCACTGCTGGACAGCCCTGACCGTCAGGAAGTTCTTCCTGAGGTTCAGGTGGAATCTCCTTTCCTGCAGCTTGAATCCATTGCTCCATGTTGCAGATTCTCTTGGCTTCTCTGAGGCTGTGATATAAAGTGGACCGGACACGTTGTTGTGCGTCCGTTGTGGGACTGCACGAGTTGAGCCAGGAGACGAGAGTGGGCAGGGGCAGTCTTATGTTCCTCTCTCAGGCATATAATGTAACAGACACTTAATTATGGTGACACCTGCTCCGTTGCTCAGGTTGCCGGCCTCTAGGCAAGAGGCGGGCTTGTTCGGGCTGTAAACAGGACGGGCTCCGGGTTTCCGCTTAGCTTTGTAAATGTAACCCTACCTCCTCCTTCCTCGCAGAAGCTGGCACTCAGAAATAATCTTCCTCATCATGTGCTTTGCATGAGCTCATCTCCAGAGACGCTTCTGACCTTGTTCACACCGTCGCGCAGCTCTCGCCACCAGGAGCTGAGCCCCTGACCCTGTTTTGAGCCAGTGTGCCAAATGCAGCCCTAGGAACATTTTTCTTTTAAAAAAGTTGCTTCTTTCTCCAGCTCATTATGTTTTGAGTTTTAAAGTGATGTGTCTTCTGCCTTCTGTTTAATGTTTTCTTTTATTCCCAATTAATAAATCAAATCTACTATATAAAAGTCAAAGTTTATCTGTTTGTGAGTTTGTCTGTGTCAAGGCAGGTGCAGACCTGATTGGCTGTGTGAAGCGAGAAAATCTCATATGGTTGGCTAGCTGTGAAGAGTCCGTGGAATCCTGGGGTTGGCAATTTAGGGAGAGGACTTTAGAATACTCAGCCAGAGAACTCTTGGGCCAGGCCGGTTTCTGTGGAGACGAGGCTTAGCATCAAGAAGGAGGAGGGCAGTGTATTCCCTCAGAAACCAAACCTCTGTATGTTAACAACTCTGAATACAGTTTGGATTGGGGAATATAGGGGAAAGTTACAAGTACCGAAATAGGCTGGTTGCTTTGGAGACGAGACCTAGCGTCAAGGAGGAGGAGAGAGTATTCGCTCAGGAGCCCGAACTGTGCATGTGATTAACTCTGAATACAGATTGCATTGGCAAATATGGGGAAAAGTTACAGATACTGGAGAAGACAGTTTGGTGGGTTCTTAAGAGGTAAATGAAATCCCGGGAAAGCTGGGTAAATACGCTAGTTAATAAATATAAATAAATATAAGCGTATAAATGCATTGGCTTGAATCCTGTTGGTTAGTCCAAAACACACTAGACTCATTGAATCAGTGGCTAAATGGTGAGTCAAAACATTAATAAGTTCCATTAATTCAAGATTAATTCAACATGGAAGTAGTGACAGAATTCAAAGCGCTACGGATTGAGTATCCCTTATCGAAAATCTTTGGGATCAGAAATGTTTCACATTTCTGTTTTTTTCTTTCAGATTTTGATTTGCATGTACATAAAATATAGTACTGCACAGGAGGTCTCTAGAGAACCTGTAAACGAATGAGCTGGGGTACTTCAGCTGCTGCCTTGCAGGTGGAAGTGGGTGGCTGGAGGGCTCCCTGGAAACCTCCTGTACAGTGCTGTATTTTTTTTGGTTTTCAAATGGTGGTACCAGCTCCCTTGCATCCTCAGTCTCTCTCCAGCCTCACATCTCATGCACAAATAGGAAAGCCTAGAGAGAAACACAAGGCTGGAGATGAAAGGGTTTGTGAATTGGCGTACGGTGTGGATTCGCCCCAAGCACTATGCTTGGATTCCCACCATTTCACATCTGTGAAATGGCAGGAATCCAAGCATAGTGCTTGGTGTGAATCCACACCGCCTGCCATGGCATAGATCCTCACATCTCTCTCCAGCCTTGTGTCTAATTCATTCACTACTTGTGTTGTGTATTAATTTCTGCAATTAAACAAAAAGAGTTGAAAGAGATGCTGCTTGTTTCATATTTAGACATTCAATGAGGTACATAATGGGGACTTTACCCCTCATACAAGAATTCTGCCCTACAGTAAAATTTTCTTTCCGTCCCCAAATTTCTCGCATTCTAGAGAGTTAGACATAAAAAATTGTTCCCACTTAGAACTCTTCTCTTTGCTCTGTTCACATTCCCTTGGTGACCTTGCTGGCCTCTTTGCTTTGGATTCCCAAACTCTCTTTCTAAAGGCTCAGTTTGTGGAGCAAGCTTGTTTTCTACTGCTCCAGAGACCAGGACATGGATCAATGGCATCAAACGACAGGAAAAAGGGATTCCACCTAAATGTTAGTAAGGACTTTCTGATAAGAGCAGTTGAAAAGAGGGATCCACTGCCTGGGAGTGTGGTGGAGTCTCCTTCTTTGGAGGTTTTTAAGCAGAGGCTGGATGGCCATCTGTTGGGAATGCTTTGGTTGTATCTTTCTCCATGTCAGACTGGAGCTGGATGTGATGGTCCTTGTGTTCTCTTCTGACTCTAGGATTCTAGTATTCTATGCCTCCCTCTAGCTCAATGGTTCTCAACCTTCCTAATGCCGCGACCCTTCAATACAGTTCCTCATGTTGTGGTGACTCCCAACCATAAAATTATTTATTATTTACAATGCCTCCCAGCCAGGAACGAGAAGGGGGGCGGGCAGGGAGGGAAAGAGGAGCCATGCGTCTCCCCCTGGAAAAATCTCCGAGAACCCCCCCAGGCTCTGCTTCTGCTTCACTCTCGTTTCTGCTGTGGGGGGCAGTGTGGGAAAAGTTTCCAGAGTGTCGACCCTGACCAGGGGGGAGGAATCCCAGAACCTTTGTCTTTTGCACCGGGCGCAGCTTGCCCCCCCGGAAAAGCATCACCTTGTGGCTCCCCGGCCCTTCCGCAGCGCCCCCCTCCGTGGCGAGTGGGGCAGGGGCTGTGGCGAGGAGGGGGCCTGCCCCCTGTGCTGCCGCACCCCCCCCCCAAGCTGGCCTGTCAGATGGGAGGTTCTCCTGGTAGTGGAGAAGGGAAGCGATTTCAGTCCCTTCTGAACAAGGGGCGGGAGGATGCGAGCACGTGGCTCGTGCTCGCGCACCACCACTCCTGCTGTGGCAACGCTGTGGCCTCACACACTCCTGCCAAAAGGGGCAGGAGGACACGAGCGCATGGCTCACGCTTACGCACCACCACTCCTGGACCTTTTCCGCACGTTACCTTATCGCGGAGGTGAGGGGTGCTGTTTGTGCAAGCAGGTTCTTGCGTGAGGCACTCTCTTTGCTGCTCCTTCATCCCACAGCTGGCTTCCTGTTTGCGCGAGCGCCCCACCCCGCCCCTTCCTCCCCCAGTGCAGCCTACAGCGCCAAAGGGGGCAGGAGGCGCGAGTGTGTGGCTTGCGCTTGCGCACCACCACCGAGGAGGGAATGGAGCCTAATACCATTGGAAATATGTATTTTCTGATGGTCTTAGGCAACCCCTGTGAAAGGGGTCGCGACCCACAGGTTGAGAACTGCTGCTCTAGCTGCACTCCTGCATCACTCCACATTTTTCAGAAACAAGTTTTGATTGATCAGCCTGAGAGTAATAAAACCCTCTTCCTCTGGCCACAATCCAAACACCAGTGTGAACAGGCTGAAAGTGAAACTGGGCAGAACCAGTTTGAATAGCATTTTTTTCACGTTTTTCCTCCAAAATTCTTGAGGTTGAAGAGATGACCTGAAAACTGTTGCTTCCTTCCAACAACTAAAACCATTGTTGAATGGTAAATCAACACTAAGATAAATCCCACTGTTCCACTGGGTCTGCTCTAGTTGCAACTGTCAAGAGGATTCAGATCTATAAGTAATCAAAAGAAGGAATTTTTGAATTGGATCCTTGGATGGGAAAGTTTTAAGTCTTTTAATATGCCTGGATTTCCTCCAGGGGTAGCTGGCCTGAATGTAGCAGCACAATACAGTGATGTACAACAGTGGTGATGGACACAGTGCAACGAGAATATCTCTTGCATGAGCCCACTAGAACTCTTGGGACTTGTGTGATGTCCTTTTTTTGAGGCCGACCCATAACCTAAATGGGAGACGTAACAGAGCTAGAAATCTGATCGCCGACTTAGCTAAACTTTCTCATGGGACATGTAGCGCTATTCGGGGATGCCTCCTCTTCGACTGTTTGGACACACAGTCTCGGGACAACCCGGAATGCATGTTTGCAGGGACTCTGTTGTGTTTAAAAAGCGAGTGATGAAGAGACCAGGTCACAAGCCTCACATATTTTTTGGGTCTGCTGTGCGGAGGCCTTCTAGAGGCAGATATCTCCCTGATTGCAAAGGCATTTCTCAGCTCGCTTACCATGAAGCCTGCAATGCAAATACACTTTGAGCTCAGCTCTTTAGTCCGTGGAAAACAGGCTCGGATTTCGGCATGCCTAGCTATGGGTGTTCATTGGGGAAGAAGGAGAGACCCTCTGGTTCAGTGACAGAGCACATGTCTGGCCTTCGGTACAACTAGTCCCAGTTTCCGTCCTTGATGTAGTTTCTGGTTAAGTGGTTCAAAGAGCAGCTAATGGGAAAACAACTTTGGCTGCTCTGCTTGTGACCCTGGAGAGCCACTCACAGGCAGTGGAGACAGTGCCGGGAGATATGTACTATCTACCCTGGGCCTTCATAGCTGTGGCACCCCAATTGTGAGATGATTATGAATATTATTTTAGACTGGAAATTCGTGATTGTTGTTACGAATGTGTGAGATGGCGTTAGGCATCCGTAACTGATTCATATTAACAACCATGAAGCCCTATGAGGAGCGTCTTAGGGAGCTGGGAATGTTTAGTCTGCAGAAAAGAAGGTTAAGAGAGGACATGATAGCCATGTTTAAATATTTGAAGGGATGTCATGTTGAGGTGGGACTGGGCTTGTTTTCCGCTGCTCCGGAGACCAGGACAAGGAGCAATGGATTCAAGCTGCAAGAAAGGAGATTCCACTTGAACCTCAGGAGGAACTTCCTGATGGTCAGAGCTGTCCGGCAGTGGAATCTGCTGCTGCCTCCATGGAGTGTGGTGGAGTCTTCTTCTTTGGGGGTTTTTAAGCAGAGGCTGGATGGCCATCTGCTGGGGGTACTTCTGTGTGTCTTTCTGCATGGGAGAAGGGGGTTGGACTGGATGGCCCTTGGGGTCTCTTCCAACTCTATCATTCTAACAATCCCTACATATTCACAATTGTGACAATAGTGTAGGGAACACATAGAGATTGTAAAAATTCTGCCCAAGCCTGCCTTATGAGGCAGTGGATGTTGCCAGCAGTGTGGATCTGTTCTCCTGTCAATCAAGGTACAATAAATGGGTATTTCCACCCCTCTCCTGTGAGTGATCTCTGATGTGAAGAGGAATGAATGAATGACAGGGGTCCTGATTCTGATTGTCAAACTGGAGATCATTGGTGAGAGGGGGTGCTAATGTCAATCTGCCATGTCCTGATCAAGAGGAGAACAGACCCCTGTTGCTCACTGCAGGTGATGCCTGGTAAGGCAGCCTTGTTGTTGTGTGTGTGTGTGTGTGTGTGTGTGTGTGTCAGGCCAGGAGATGCAACTTAGTTGAGTAAACTAAGTGAGTGACCTACGGTCTCAGCCAGATTCATTTATATCCTACCTTCTTTGCAATAACAGGACTCAAAGTGACTAAAAAATGATTAAAACCAGTTTAATTAAAGCATGCAGAAGCCTCAGTCGAAATTATACAAAAAAGGTTATTTTAGAAACAGTGAATTGTACATATATAGTGTGTGTGTGTGTGTGTGTATTTGTGTTTTTAATATATTTGTGTGTATATATAAATTATTCTAAAAAAACAATTAAAAACAATATAAATGTGCTTGTACATGATGCATGGGCAACTGTTTGGAGGGCAAGGATCAATTCCCCACCCAGGACCCCTATGGGATGCTGCCCCACAGCAAGCCCAAATACCTCCATTTTCCTCTGTAACCCTTCTCAAAATGGCAATAGGATGTGACATTATGCTACTTCCTATCCCCATTTTGAGAAGGATTACATTGCCATACAGCTAGCATGGTCCAGTGATTTAAGGTTTGGATTATGACTCTTGAGCGAAAGGCTCAAATCCCTGCTTGGATGTAGAAACCAAGTGGATGACCTTGGACAAGTCACACTCTCTCAGCCTCAGAGGGGAGCAAAGGCAAATGCACTCTGAACAAATTCTGCCAAGTGATAGGTTTGCCTTAGAGTCTCCATAAGTGAGAAACAGCTTTAAAAAAGGAAAATATAAAAAAGGGGGGCATTTTGAAGGTTTGGAGTTTTTTCCATGTTAGGCTGTGGGTGTTTTGAATTTGGGGGGGGGGTCTTCATGTATTTTTCAGGCAAGGAATATCAGAAAATTATGCATTTTTTTTTCTGATGGGGTATTGTAGGACGTTGGGGGACTGGCAGGACACTGTGGCTGCAATATTGGGGCCCAGTGGTCACATTTTATCCACGTCTGATCTGGAAAACCCCCAAGACTGTGGCTGCACAGTGGAGGGAGAGATTGCTGTCTTGTCTGTTGCAATTTTTTTTGTCCTTCTTTAACAGTCTCAGAAATGGGCTGGCAGATGGCTTGATTTAAGTCATTAATTTCTGGAAAGAGAAGCTTTGTGGCGAAAGCACCTGTGTCTGTTTGATCGGAGAGGAATGCTTGCTTGCTGAAAATGCTTTGGTGAGCTCGTGCAATGGTTTCCCATACTTGACTTTGAGTGCTGGCACCAAAAATAAATCTGGGGACCGACCGACCCAGAGCCCCCTCCACCTGTAACTATTTTTCTTGCAGAAAGGAAACACTTCAAGGAACTCACTGTTTGAGTCTACCTCACTGTGCTGGAGAACTTAAAGCACATTGTCATTGCTAATTAGTTTTATTATTTGTTACACTGAGGGCCCTTTTCCTTCGGGGAGCTCAAGGTGACACACCTGCTTTTCCATTTTCCCTCTTTTCTTCTCACAGCAACCCTGTAAGGAAGACCAGGCTGAATGTGAGTTCTTGGGTCTCCAAGGCTAGATCCATTAACTCACCGAGAACTAAAATTTGCATTTCCAAAGTCAGAATCCCCTATATTCTGCTGATTGTCCTGGTCTGTAGCTCACTGTTCTAATATACAGGCTGTTGGATAAAAATGCGATGACATTTGCCTCAGTGGAAAATACACCCACAGACTTAATAAAGGTTTAAAATTCATAAGAATTTGATCCAGCCCTGCTGATCCAGACCAAAGGTTCATTTAATCCAGTGTTCTTTATTGTCCGTGGTAAGACTGCCCATAGGCCAAGGGTAGGACAATATGGACACAATGTGAATGGATGCATTTGGTGTGAATACGGTAAAATATATCAATGCAATTAGAGGTGGGAACTGTAGATTTAGAAATAGGAACTTCATCAGAATAGGTTAGACTGCATTGGGTGTGAAGAAAACATACTAACTATAACTATTACTAACTGTAACTATTCTTCCCTTAGAAATTTGGATATATCTCTTTACCTATTTAAGAGCTAGATGATGTTTGGATCTGTGGGTCCTTTGGATCCAAGAGGGGCCTTTGGAAAGGCAGAAAATAGAAATGAAGGTGGGGCAGCAGAACCAGATAATAATCGTGGTATTAGTAAGGCAGGAGATCAAGTTAGATGCTGTGCAAGTAATTGAACACTCTCCAGGGTGTGACATACTTTACAAGAATGGCTTTATTTTATTGTATTTTGCCATGTCCTTTCCATATGACATGGATCTTTATAAGATTCAGTGGCCTCAATCAGAGGAGGGAGTCTGGCATTCTTCCAAGTGCAGTTGGACTACAAAGCCCAGTGGCCACTACCTCACATAGCCAAATATAAGGAATGCTACACATCCCAATCCAACAACGTCTGGACCGTTGGCCCAAAATCCAGCAGCTAATCCCAGCTAGGCACTGAATCAATTTCAGAATGGTGATTCAACATTTATGTAAATTCCATTGGTTCAGTGGGCCTCCTCTATTTGAAATCCACAGTTGGATTGAAGACCTCTTTGGCAGATGGGACACATAGGCTGGGAAAATCTGCCAAAAGCTGTATTTTGTGGCATCTGAGCAATGTCTTGAATCTTGTGTTACTGCGGTCCAGGCCTACCCGGAGATAGCACTCGATATCGCTTTGATATCAAACCATTCGGCTTTCCTCTGCCACCCCGATCCACGTGTTTGTGAGGCCACCGGACAAGCACGTAAACAGGCGTGGCCGATAATTGCTGGACATTCCATTCTCCACCCAGGCAGGCCAGACAGAGCCAGTTCGTCGCTTCAGGGACCTCTCCGGCAAACACCCTTTTGCTTATGCGCAATACTAACAAAGGCGCCCAGCCCCGAGCAGGTAACCTGACAAAGCTGTACTAAGCGCTCCGTATTTACATACTGGCTACACTATTGTTAATTTGGCTCTAAGCCAATCATGCTAAATTCTGACCTTTCCAAGGCTTTGTCCCGCGCCCCAAACGCATTGTTCTCACCGAGTAAGGTATGGCCTACGGTCACAATTCACCCTATATAAACCCCCGATTCCGAGACCCTCCTCGGGTCGCCCCTGAGTTCCAGGCCGCCTTGCCGCTGCTCTGCTTGGCGAACTTTCTCCTCAGTTCCAGCAACTGAGACTGCTCAACCCCGGATCGCTTCGCTCTCGAGGTCCAGGACTACAAGACAGGAGTCGTATCACCCATTTCCCTCTAAAAATCCCTATTCCAAATCACTCTCTGATTCCTTAGTTATCTGTGTGACTGTGGTGTCTTTAATATTTGTCTGCACTTAATAAACATCATTTTCATTACTTTAACCCGTCTGGCTGCTTGACTGACCTGACCACGTAGACGCTGGGTTGCAAGATCCTGCTAAGTTACCCTGCCTCTCGCTAGCTTTAGGGAGTGCTCCAGCTAATTTTCCCCAAAGTTGTGTTGTTGTTGTTTGGTCATTTAGGTGTCCCTCCCGGGACCCCCAGAAATCAGGGTAACACTTGAATGCTGGACTTGTACGTTTTTTAAAATTTAAATCCCTGGTTTTGATTTGTTTTCTAGGTACATTAATTCAGAAGTCTTCCTTTGCATTCCTGACACTCAGCATTCAGTTTTGGGACTGAACAGAGGATTCCAGGTAAGGCTTTCTCAGAATGGAGAGCATGAATGTTGAATAACCATGGCAATGGTTCTGACTTGTAGCAAAAACTGTTATTGTGGTACGGAAAGCCATGGGTGAGTGCAGTGAATAAAGTGTTGAAGCTTGGGTTCAAATCTTCTAACAGTTGCCTGTCACTGTTTGCATCTAAACGACCTCTCAGGGCTGTTTTGGAGATCAAATGCATGGAGGAATACATTTGTGCAGGAAGGAGAGGAATTTGTACATACTGTGTATGCTCATGTATAAGTTTAAAAATTTTAGTCAAAAAATTGACCCAAAACACCTGGATTGACTTATCCACAGGTCAATGTAAGTGCTGTACTTTAAATCTTAGCAAAAAAAGAAACCACCCCCTTCTCTAAATAGAGTGGTGAAAGGTGGGAGCTTAGTCCATCCCAGGAGAACCTGGAAGAAGTACCGTCCCCCTCTATTCTCTCCACCTCAGTATGGCTTCTGGCATTTTTTAATTCCTGGGTGGGAAAGGGACCCTTTTTCCTCAATGGAGCACAGAGAGTAGAGAGGGTCAATGCTCCTTTTAGGTTCTTCTGAGATGGACCAAACTCTTGCCTTTTGCTTCTCTACTCAGATGATGGGATGCTTCCTTTTTTATAAGAATTAATACTGTACCTTAACTTTGACCATTTCCGCACGAGAGTGTTCTAGTGCTATGATTCCACTTTCAACATCCTATGGAATCCTGGGGTTTGCAGTTTCGGGAGGGGCTGGCTGGAAACCAGGTTTTGATTCCCACTGCACCATGGAACGCCACTGGGTGATCTTGGGCGCATCACATACCCTCAGCCCCAGAAAATCCCATTTTAGGCCATTTCCACACTACACCGTTATAATGCTATTATTCCACTTTCAGCATCCTATGGAATTCTGGGGTTTGTAGTTTCCTGAGGCCCAAGAGTTCTCTGGATGAGAATTCTAAAGACCCCTCCCTAAACTGCAAAGCCCAGGATTCCATAGGATGTTGAAAGTGGAATCATCGCACTAGAACATTCTCGTGCGGAAATGGCCTTTTGTCAAAAAAAGGACCCATCCTCCTTGAGTGGAATGATGAAAGGTCTTTTTGAATGCCTGGGTGGGGAAATGGGGTGGCAGCAGTGGCCAGGGGCAGCCGGACCCTTGACTCATCCACAGGTCATAGCAAAATCCATAATTGTGGTCCCAAAGCCTGCCCTTGACTTATACACAAGAGCGACTTATACATGAGTATATAGGCAACTGAATAAAATTGTAGGTTCACCGAATGCTGTAAGTTGCTGTAAGTTGAAAATAACAACAACAGAGGACATTGTTTATTTCAAACTGGAGGCACTTGAAGAGACAGAAATGAACAGAATAGTAACAGCAAGGACAATAGCTTTACATCTTGACAAAGGAGCTGAATTGCAGCCATAGTTGTTCCCGACGTGTGTGTTTGCATGCGTGGAGAATCCCACAAAGTGTTGCAAATCTTCACCCCTGAGCAGGTTGCGTGTCGGCTACTCCAAAGCTTTGCCCTTTACGGCCTCGTCTTCTGCCCTTCCGTAGGTCTCCTTGCGGCGCACGTGTGTTCTGCTCTTTGGGGAGAGTAAATAATGCATGCAGGATGCAAGCGAGAGCTGAAATTTTAGAACAAGGGCTGACCCGACACATTTGGCTGATCAATCCCTCTGGTTCCGTGGCAGCTGATCCCTGGAGAAGGGAACAGTTTCCACTTTCGAGAAAGCACAGGAGTTATTTTGGGGCTCATTTAACTGCTTCCCTTTGCATCTGGTGGAGAGGGAGGGAGATTCTTCAGCAGCCGAGCAGGAGTGGGCTGAGGCATCTCTTGTCTCCCACGGTCCGCCCTGTTTCTGCTGGTAGGTTTTGAGACAGATACTACCAGAAGCTAGGTGAGTGTATTGCATACTTTTCGATCCGGATGGTAATGCAGTCCGCCTTCCATGTTGGTGGGTTTGACTTTCACGGATTTAGTTATTTGCAAGTTTCTTCAAATCCTAATCTCCCCCTCTCCCACAAGGTGCTTCTTTTCCAGCCTTCCTTCTTGGCAGCTCTGATCAGTCCATGCAGCCCTTTAAATCTGCCTCTGGTCCTCTTCCTCCTCCACAAGCTGCTGTCTGGCCATCTAAGAATGGATCACAGCCCAGTTTCCCAGCACCATAAACCCTCTCCCGATGCCCAACACACAACCAAGGGAGGAGATAGTTTATTTCAAATTGAAGGGACACAACAACAGAAATGAATAGAATAGTAACCACAAGAACAACAGCTTTGTGTCTTGTCAAAAGAGCTGAAGAGGGAGTATAGGGCCACTGTGCCGATTCATCCCATTTCCCTCTCCTTTTCCTGGCTGATTTAGAATCATAGAATCATAGAAATGTAGAGCTGGAAGAGACCCCAGGGGCCATCCAGCCCAACCCCCTGCCATGCAGGAACACCCTCAAAGCACTCCCGACAGATGGCCATCCAGCCTCTGCTTAAAAACCTCCAAAGAAGGAGCCTCCACTACACTCCATGGAGGCAGCAGATTCCACCGCTGGACAGCCCTGACTGTCAGGAAGTTCTTCCTGAGGTTCAAGTGGAATCTCCTTTCCTGTAGCTTGAATCCATTGCTCCTTGTCCTGGTCTCTGGAGAGGCAGAAAACAAGCCCACTCCCTCCTCTACGTGGCATCCCTTCAAATATTTAAACATGGCTCTCCTGTCCCCTCTTAACCTTCTCTTCTGCAGACTAAACACACCCAACTCCCTCAGCCGCTCCTCATAGGGCTTCATGGCTTCCAGGCCTCTCACCATTTTGGTCGCCCTCCTCTGGACTTTCTCCAGCTTGTCAATATCCTTCTTGAATTGGGGTGCCCAGAACTGGGCACAGTATTCAAGATGGGGTCTAACCAAAGCAGAGTAGAGTGGTACCAGTACCTCCCTCGATCTAGACACCATACTCCTATTGATGCAGCCGAGAATTGCATTGGCTTTCTTGGCTGCCGCATCACACTGCCGACTCATGTTCAGCTTGTGGTCTATGAAGACTCCTAGATCCCTTTCACACGTACTGCTATCCAGCCACGTGTCCCCCATCCTATATTTGTGGATTCCATTATTTCTGCCTAAGTGTAGGACCTTACATTTCTCTCTGTTGAATTTCATTTTGTTCGCCTTGGCCCAGCTCTCCAATCTATCCAGGTCATTTTGAATTTTGATCCTGTCCTCTGGTGCATTAGCAACCCCTCCCAATTTGGTGTCATCTGCAAATTTGATGAGGATGCCCTCTATTCCTTCATCCAAGTCGTTGATAAAAATATTGAACAGCACTGGGCCTAGGACAGAACCCTGTGGCACCCCACTAGTCACTTCCCTCCAGGATGAAAAGCAGCCATTTGTGATCATCCTTTGGGTTACACTTTGGGTGCCCATTCTCCCCACCGTGCCTCAGCCTCCTTCCCACAGGCACGCATTTATGCATTTGCAATTTTTCCACTTTTGTGATTTTTCTACCTAGCGGATGTGAAGGGCGAATTATAATGCAAACTCGGAAGGACATACTGGTGATCACACTTCCTGGAGATGTCCACCAGCAAAGCAGGCCTCATCCTGAATTCATCCCAGCCTTGTTTTGGCCTGTTGACGTCTCACCTGTGACAGTGAAACATCAGTAACTTTGAGCTCACCTCTTTCTCTTCCTCTCCACCTCTCTCTGTCTCCCCTTCTCATGCATTGGAATCAGAGCAATTGAAAGGCACTTAACTTTGGCCAGGTCATGCGCTAAACATCTGTACAGTGGTCAGAAAAGACCCGCTCTCCTGCTTTGCATTTTTAGGACCTGGCATTATGAATACCCCTGGGTTTCCATGGCATTTGTTTGTTGTCATTTGCCATCAAGTCAGGGACCCTATGAATGAGTCTTTTCGGAGTGCTAAAAAGACAAATGAATGGGTCCTAGAGCAAATCAAGCCCCAACTCTCCCTAGGATCCAAGAGGGCTAAATTGAGGCTGTCGTACTTTGGGCATATCATGAGAAGACCAGACTGACTAGAAAAGACAATAAGGTACGGTGTAAAGCAAAAGTAAAAGAGGAAGACCACATTACAAGCGGGTTGATTCACTCATCAGTTCTGCCTGCTGGCCGGGGCTGATGGGAGCTGTAGTCTGAAACTCTCCAGATGGCCCACCCCAGCTCTTTTCACTCCCCCTCACCCCCCCAGCTAAAAAAGCCAATGCAATTCTAGGCTGCATCAATAGGAGTGTAGTTCCTAGGTTAAGGGATGGAGTAACACTGTTCTGTTCTGTGTTGGTCAGACCCCACCTGGAATACGGTGTCCAGTTCTGGGCTCCGTAGTGCAAGAAGCACATTGAAAAGCTGGAAAACGTTGGGTGGCCAATGGAGTGAAAGGCCTGGAATCCATGAAGCCCTATGAGGAGCAGTTTAGGAAACTGGGTATGTTTAGCCTGGAGAAGAGAAGGTTAAGAGGGGACATGGTGGACATGTTTCAATATTGGAAGGGATGTCATGTTGAAGATGGAGCAAGCTTGTTTTCTGTTGCTTCAGAAACAAGGACATGGAGCAATAACGTCAAACTTTAGGAAAAGAGATTCTGTCTAAACAGTAGGAAGAACTTCCTGATGGTAAGAGCAGCTCAACAGTGGAATAGTCTTCCTCAGTGGAGTGTGGTGGAGTCTCCTCCTTCTTTGGAGGTTTTTAAAGAGAGACTGGATGGCCGTCTGTCAAAAGGAGGGCTATGATGGTGTCTTCCTGCATGGCAGAAGGGGGTTGGACTGGATGGCCCTTGTGGCCTCATCCAGCTCTAGGATTTTAGGATTCCTTTCACTCCCTCTGTGCCAAGAGAGGAAAAAGAACATCACCTTCCCTGTAGAACAATAACAAGGGGAATGCAGCTGTGGGAAAACCCTTGAAAAAGAAACACTGCCCTCCCCGTCCTCAGAAGATGCAAGTCGGCAAATTGAAAGGTGGAGAGAGAGAGTGAGCTGAAAATAGCCCACACCAGGCTTGGCTTTCGGAGTCAGGAAACCTAGAATGCTGGAGATGTTTCTGTATTCAGTCTGTTGGCTGGATTGGAGCGTCCTCTGGAGCTCAGGTCAGCTGAGGTCGCCTGTTTAATTGTGCTGGGAGTGTTGGACTCACGCACACAGGCTCACATGCGCATGCTCCAAACACGCACGCACGCACACACACACACACACACACTCACACTATTTTCCTTCCTTCTGTCCTCTTTGGGGATACAGGGCTCTTTCCTCTCACTCTCAAATGCATAACTTAAGCCAAAAACATATGACTTAGAAGTGGGATTTCAAGGAAGCCCTGAGTTCAAGTCTAGAATCAACTCTTTAGGTGGTATTAGCTATGCTCCTGCTGCAGCTTCTCCTCCCACTGCAGAACAGGGATAATGATGCTGTTCAACCTCACAGGGTCGTTCTTTTCCTAAGGCTACGGGTGTCTCCTTGCTGTTCTTTTTAAAATTGCTGTCTTGTGGCATTATGTAGACTGTGGGAATTGTGTGGCCCAGAAAGCAGCCCTCAACCACCCCTCGTGGTACTTCTCTGAGTCATCATCATCATCATCATCATCATCATCATCATCATCATCATCATCCTGGAAGGATTGTTTGCCTTAAAAAAAAGACATAGGGGTCCTCCTCTCCTTGCTTTGCCACCCACCAACCTAAGAAAGATGGGTGTTTTGAAATCAGAAATATCATACCCTCCAACTGTCCTGATTTGGCAGGGACGATCCTAATAAATTCTCTGTCATCCCTCTTTTTCAGCTACTTTTAAAATGTCCCAGTTTCTTTCTCTTCCTCCCACTTTCCTCCCTTCCTCCTGGTTTACTTCAAGTTCTGCAAGCTGAGGTCAGAGCAAAGAGTAGTTTGCACTCAATTCAGCAGCGGGGAAGAGAAGAGGAGAGGGCAGGATCTTGCCCTTCCCGGTGGGCTCAGGAAAAAACCGGTCTGGTACAGCCTGTGTGTTCTTTGTATAACTGTTGCCATCTTCACATCCTCTGCTGTCCTTATTTGGCAGGGAGACCCACTTAATCCCAATTAATTTTCAGCTGCTTTTAATATGTCCCAGTTTCTTTTCCTCCTCCCACTTCTGCCCTTGGTACCCACTTTACTTTTGTTGCTGCAAACTGAGTTCAAATTGCAAAAGGAGTTTCTACTCCGTTAAGTCAGCAGGGGTTGGAGGGGAGAGGAAGGGGCAGAATCCTGTCTTTCCCTGTTGGCTCGGGCAAAAGCAAAATGCTGCAAGGCTCTCCTAGCTTGTCTGTTCTTCCTTGTTAATCGCTTTTGCCATCTTGATCACTCGCTGACTTTGCTTGGCCAGGTGTTCTGGTTTTCATCTGTGACATGTTGGAGGGTATGAACTAAACATGTGGCCCCTTTTACAGTGCTCCTTTCACTTTTGTGAGGGTTCGGGGTGCAGAACCCTCATGAAAGTGGAAAAATCCCAACTAACTCCAGCACCACCCTGTGCTCCCTCTCGGCATTCCCTTCCAGGACTTTCCCCCCATTCCCTCGCCTTTTGCTTCGGTGTGTGTTATCGCGGCCAGAGCCACAGGCAAGGAAATGGGAGGGTGGAGCACCGGACAGGACAAGGAAGACACATGCATGGGTTGTTGTGGGTTTTCTGGACTCTGAGGCCGTGTTTTAGTAGTACTTGCTCCTGACATTTCGCCTGCCTCTGAGGCTGGCATCTTCAGAGGATCTGGAGACATGGAGGTGGAATGGAGTATATATACGTGTGTGATCCCCAGGTGGGAGGGATTTGCATTTGTGATGCATTAGTGATGCAGCTGGCCTGTAAGATAGCCCACTGTTGAGTGGACCAGCCCGCAGGGTTGCATATCAGGGGATATGCATAACAGTCATGTGTGCATTTAAGTACTTGTTAGCAATCCATTGTATTGTTTCCTATAGAGAGACCTCCTGAGTTTGGGTGGTGTTCACTGGCATATTTTCGAGTCTTTAGTGTTTTTCAGTACTGGTAGCCAACTTTTGTTTGCTTTCGGAGTTTCTTCTTTCCTGTTAAAATTGTCCAGGTGTTTATGGATTTCAGCGACCTCTCTGTATTGTCTGATGTAGTAGTTGTCTAAATGGTCCAGAATTTCTGTGCTTTCAAATAGCATTCTGTATCCAGGCTGGTTTATAACATGTTCATAGAATCATAGAATCATAGAAATGTAGAGTTGGAAGAGACCCCAGGGGCCATCCAGTCCAACCCCCTGCCATGCGGGAACACCCTCAAAGCACTCCTGAAGGATGGCCATCCAGCCTCTGCTTAAAAACCTCTAAGGAAGGAGACTCCACTACACTCCATAGAGGCAGCAGATTCCACTGCCGGACAGCCCTGACCATTAGGAAGTTCTTCCTGAGGTTCAGGTGGAATCTTCTTTCCTGCAGCTTGAATCCATTGCTCCTTGCCCTGGTCTCTGGAGCAGCAGAAAACAAGCCCTCTCCTTCCTCTATATGGCATCCCTTCAGATATTTAAACATGGCTATCATGTCCCCTCTCAACCTTCCGTTTTGCTATTGCTGATTTTTCTGGCTGGATCACTCTGCCGGGGATCACACAAGTACATGTTCTCCATTCCACCTCCATGCCACCAGCTCCTCTGAAGATGCCAGCCACAGATGCAAGCGAAACGTCAGGAGGAAATACTACTAGAACATGGCTTCATAGCCTGAAAAACGCACAAAAAACCATGGATTCTGTCTGTGAAAGCCTTCAATTTTACATCGATGCATGCATGCCTTCTCGCCACCACACTCCCTTGACTTTTGCCTCGGCCCAGGTTCTCAACACCGGGCAAAAGGCAAGGAAATGAGAGGGTGGAGCAGCAAATGGGAGACGGAAGACACACCTGTGATTTCCTCCCACCCTATTCCCTTGCCTTTTGCCTGGGCGCTCTTGCCTTGCTCCTCTGTACCTGGCAAAATACAAGGGAATGGGAAGAAGACAAGGGATGGGGGCACTCATGTGCCTTGTGAATAATCAAATTCACAAACCTGCAAATGTGGAGGAAGGACTATATTTTTTTCCTTTTCGTAGGTCCAAGAAAAAAAACAAAACCTGTTTGGTTTCTGTTGTCAGTCATGAAGACAAGAAGCGTGAAAATGCAGATTTTCCAGCGATCAAACTTTTACAGTTGTAGTATTTGTGGGTTGTTAGTCTGTTGGGAGCTTTAGAACCTGGAAAGGTTAAGCAAGAAACATCAAGTGTGTTGTTTCTTGTGAAAGCCTAGCAATTTATCTTTACCCTCCTTAGCTTATAAGAAAGATCCAGCTCTTCCAAGAGGGAGCCTCCAGCAGTTTGGATGTACTTAGCTGGTCCAACAAAAAGATTCAGTGTGTGTGTTGTGAAGCATAATTTAAGGAGCTTAAACTTGTGCACTTAGGAAGAAAAACAGTATCTGCAAATGGAGGAGGAAGAAATGATAGAGAGAAATAAAATTGTGAATGGCAGTGGTATGTCTAGGCTCAGCAGCGCCTACGACATAGGATCATAGAATCCCAGAGTTGGAAGAGACCCCAGGGGCCATCCAGTACAACCCCCTGCTATTCAGGAACACCCATCAAAGCACTCCCAATGGATGGCCATCCAGCCTCTGCTTAAAAACCTCCAAAGAAGGAGACTCCACCACACTCCATGGAGGCAGCAGCAGATTCCACTGCCAGACAGCTCTGACCATCAGAAAGTTCTTCCTAAGGTTCAGGTGGAATCTCCTTTCCTGCAGCTTGAATCCATTGCTCCTTGTCCTCATCTCTGGAGCAACAGAAAACAAGCTTGCTCCATGTTCAACATGACATCCCTTCAAATATTTAAACATGGCTATCCTGTCTTAACCTTCCCTTCTGCAGACTAAACATCCCCATCTCCCTAAGCCTTTCCTCAGATGGCTTCATGGCTTCCATACCCTTCACCATGTTGACCACCCCCTTTTGGACACGTTCCAGCTTCTCAACATCCTTCTTGAAATGAGGTGCTCAGAACTGGACACAGGATTCCAGATGAGGTCTAACCAATGCAGAACAGAGTGGTACCATGACCTCCCAAGCATGAAAGTTGTGCCCTTAGGTGCTGCCACCACCGCTGCTGGCTAAGAAACAATAGCAATAACATTTACATTTCTATACTGCTTTATAGGGCCAAGCACTCTCTAAGCGGTTTATAATAGAAGGATGGAAGAAGGCTGAGTCAACCTGGAGCCCGGCAGGATTGAACTCACAATGTTGTGGCTGCAGTACCAGTATTTAACCACTGCACCACTAGGACTCCAGAAGGACCCCAGTGGGGGGGGGCAGCCCGGGCAGGAGGGGGATTTGACTTTTTTGCACCCCCCCTGGCATTGGCCCCCAGACCATGCACCCCAGTTCCCCCACCCTAGATATGCCTCTGGTGAACAGTGAGGAGAAAATGAACGATTCTGTCTCCTATGAAGCACCTATTGACTGGCAGCAGGTGTTTGGTAAAGAAAAGACTTAGGGGTATATGAAGGTCCTGTCTAACTCATAGAATTAGTTGACACAGGGTGTTGCTATGCAGATTAGCATAAACTTTTTGTTTTTTAGAAGCAAAATAAGAGTAACAATAAGAGTCCATTGCATTGTATAAATCATTCAAAGAGGCCTGTCTGATGAAAAAAATACTCATTTTTCAAAGCTCAAAGTTTTGTTTTCTTGGGTTGTTTTTTTTTTTTTTTGGATGTCTATGTGGTCCCCAGGGTAGAAAATTGGCCCCTGGACCCTCTGCTGTTGCCCGCCCCGGTGATAACCCCTCACCCTTCTGGTTCCAGCCTATTCCTAGAGGGAGCCTGGGCTTTCCAGCAAAGACAAACAGAGTTGGAAATCTGAGCTGACCCTGTTGCCACTGGAAGGAGCCACTCGGTGACCTGGCGGTGCTGTTTTCAGCTCCATATACGGCCAGAAGCGAGGAAGATGGGGGAGCGGAGGGGAGCCGACTGTGGATGCCAGACATAGGCTGAATTCTTCCCCAGCTTGCTTCCCTCTCTCTTCCCATTAATGCAGAACATGAGCCGTGCATCGTGTACAGAGAGAATCCAATGTTCCCTTAGAGTCACCTCCAGGGAACACTTACTCGTAAACCTATGAGATAAAATTGTATTTTTTTAAAAAAAGAGGCACAGAAAGGGGGGAAAAACCTCACAGTCTAGCAAACCAACTTCTCTACGTATGCAAGCCAAACATCCCTGAATATGCATTTCATAAGCCATAGGCTGGTGTGGCCTGTGATCCTGTACTGAGTGTAACTTTACACTGGTGGAGTTATGGAGCAGTTACGCCATGCTGTCTCATCAGTCAGTTGGGAGGTTGGACAACCAATGTGCAATGCAAATGTGCCATGTTCATCACGTGCAAGGTAGGATCATGGAGAGCACAAATGAGCATCCCCACGCATAATGCAAGGCAGCTCACATGATGAAGATGTGACTAGCCTAGGCTTTGGGGGAAGGAAAAGGAGAATTCTATCTATGAACTCACCCTTGTTTCTCCCCAACTCCGACTAAGCCAAGAGCAGCAGCTGCTTCACTGTCTAAATTGTCTTCCTTCCCCACAGGTAAACTTAGAATCATAGAATCATAGAGTTGGAAGAGACCCCAGGGGCCATTGAGTCCAACACCCTGCTATGCAGGAACACCCATCAAAGCATTTCCAACAGATGACCATCCAGCCTCTGCTTAAAAACCTCCAAAGAAGGAGGAGACTCCACCACACTCCATGGAGGCAGCAGCAGATTCCACTGCCAGACAGCTCTGACCCTCAGGAAGGTCTTCCTGAGGTTCAAGTGGAATCTCCTTTCCTGCAGCTTGAATCCATTGCTCCTTGTCCTGGTCTCTGGAGCAGCAGAAAACAAGCCCTCTCCTTCCTCTATGTGGCATCCCTTCAGATATTTAAACATGGCTATCATGTCCCCTCTTAGCCTTCTCTTCTGCAGACTAAACATACCCAGCTCCCTGATTCACTCCTCATAGGGTTTCATGGCTTCCAGACCCTCCACCATTTTGGTCACCCTCCTCTGGACACATTCCAGCTTCTCGATATCCTTCTTGAATTGAGGTGCCCAGAACTGGACACAGTATTATTCCAGATGAGGTCTAACCAAAACAGAATAGGGTGGCACCATTACCTCCCTCGATCTAGACACCATACTCCTATTGATGCAACCAAGAATCGCATTGGTTTCTTGGCTGCCGCATCACACTGCTGCCTCATGTTCAGCTTGTGATCTACCAAGACTCCTAGATCCCTTTCACATGGACTGCTATCCACAGCAGCTTTTACAGCAGCAGTCTCTCCCAGGGCTTGACAGCCGTTCAAAGGGAAATCTAAGGGTGTAATGTAATGTAATGATCTGCCTGTTAGGCAATGAAGTCAGCTTCATGTTTTTGTAAGGCAAAAATGGGGAACCACAGTGGGTTTTCGGAGCCATTTTATTGTTCTTTGGGAGCCACACAGAATGCTAGATATGCTCCAAAACATCCAAAGAATGAAAAACAAAACTGGAAGGGGCTGGTTTGGGAAAGAAAACTTCTGGTTCTGGGCAGGGGGGTAATGTTAAAAATGTAGGAATGACAGGCAGCCTATTTAGAAAGGGAATTGCTGTTCCTGTACGAACAAAATGAACAAAAGAGTTGGCTCCCCCCCCCCAGAACAAGGGTGATGGAAGGAAAGTGAACAGATGAAGGTCCTTAAAAAACAGCCAGTGGGGCCACAATGGAGCCCTAGGGCCACATTTTCTCTATTTTAAGGAATCATCCTTTGTTTGTTTGATTGATTTAGAATTTGTTGCCTTCTCTCACTAGAACAATATATAACAAAATATGATTAAAACTCCCAGGAAGCCAAGGAACACAATGACTCGAAACCTGTTTGTTCCTTATGTCGACGTAAGTTTCCCAATGGAAGTAGTTGGGCATTCTTGTCCAAGTTGAGCAACTGTTTTCAGTGCAAAGTTGTGGAAGCAGAGTTGGGCTGGAGGTAGCGCTGCCCATTGTGTATTGCACATTGCTCATATAAATGCTTGTTTGGATGCTACAAAATTGTCCTCCCATTGTATGAAAGAGTCTGGTTAATTTTGTTGCAAATGCAACTGATCGTATTCTATTAAGATATCTGTGAAATGAAAGGCATTTTTTCCCCTCAATTGTGGTAGATCCATGGTTGGTTTTGCTACTTGCATTTGTTTTGGGCATGTCTATTGCAAAACCTGCAGCTGATGCTGAACCTCTGTCAGGAGCAGAATCCAGCAAGTGGATAGCTCCAGTACGAACCAATACAGGTACTGGAGGAATGGCTACAAAACAGATGATTCATTGCTAGATCTCACCATAGAGGGACTAAGGAGGGGAATACATTAAATGATAAATAAGTGTCGAAATAAAGTTGCCAATGTTTTAGGAAATCAGTACATGAAGAATAAGGTAGGCCTATGAAAGGCTTCCTCATGTCTTGTGGAAGGAGGGCCTCTCGCAAGATCATAGAATCATAGAAATGTAGAGTTGGAAGAGACCCCAGGGGCCATCCAGTCCAACCCCCTGCCATGCAGGAACACCCTCAAAGCACTCCCGACAGATGGCCTTCCAGCCTTTGCTTAAAAATCTCCGAGGAAGGAGACTCCACCACACTCTGAGGCAGCATCTTCCACTGCCGGACAGCCCGGACCATCAGGAAATTCTTCCTGAGGTTCAGGTGGAATCTCTTTTCCTGCAGCTTGAATCCATTGCTCCTTGTCCTGGTCTCTGGAGCAGCAGAAAACAAGCCCCCTCCTTCCTCTACATGGCATCCCTTCAAATATTTAAACATAGCCATCCTGTGACCTCTTAACCTTCTCTTCTGCAGACTAAACATACCCAGCTCTCTAAGTCTGTCCTCATAGGGCTTCATGGCTTCCAGGCTCCTCACCATTTTGGTCGCCCTCCTCTGGACTTGCTCCAGCTTGTCAATATCCTTCTTGAATTGGGGTGTCCAGAACTGGACACAGGATTTAAGATGAGGTATAACCAAAGCAGAGTAGAGTGGAACCAGTACCTCCCTCGATCTGGACACCATACCCCTATTGATGCAACTGAGAAGATCCCAAGGCTCCCTCAAGGTATCAGATCCCATGGGGACTCTGAAACCCATACAGATCTCAAGATGACAGACTAGCCGTGGTGAGATGAGAACTTTATTCTGCTGCTGGTGAAAGCCTGGAGCGACAGAGAGGAGGAAGAGTGGGGCTCCACCACTCACAATCCCACCAAAGGACTCCTGGCATTTGGTATATGAAGCCTGGCTGTATATCCTCCAACTGTCCTGATTTGGGAGGGACAATCCTGATTAATCCCCTGCAATCCCACTTTTCAGCTGCTATTAAAATGTTCCAGTTTCCTTCTCTGCCTCCCTCATTCCCCCTTTATTTTCTGCTTCTGTCCCTTGCTGCAAACTGAGTTCAACTTGCAGATGTAATTTGTCCTCAATAAACTCAGGAGGAGGGAGAGGAGAGGAGGGGCTGAGTCTTGCCCTTCCCAGAAGGTTCAGCCAAAATCTAACTGCTGCAGCCTGTCCCACCTTGGGTGTTTGTCCTCACAGAGAACTCATGCTCTGATGTTTCCTGGGCATACCTATCTCAGTTTTCCTCTGTGAAATGTTGGAGGGTATGTGATTGCCATTCTGGTGGGAGCACAGCTGTCAAAAGCTGTCAGATAGGGGATTGGGGGCAACACAGGATGAGACTTGAGGACCCCAAGTTGGAACGTGTCCAGACAAGGGTGACCAAATGGTCAAAGGTCTGGAAACCGTGAAGCTCTATGAGGAGTGTCTTTGGGAGCTGGGGATGTTTAGCCTGGAGAAGAGGAGGTTAGGAGGGGACGTGATAACCATGTTGAAATATTTGAAAAGATGTCAGAGGGATGATGAGCCAGTGTGGTATGGTGATTTGAGCATTGACCTGTGACCAGGTTTGTAGCCTGGCTTGGCTAAGGAAACCTATTGGGTGACCTTGGGTGCATCACACTTTCTCAGCCCCAGAAAACCCCATGATAGGTTTGCCTTAGGGTCGCCATAAGTCAGAAACAATTTGAAGATACACAGCAACACCAATCATGTTTGGAAGATGGGGCAAGCTTTTGTTCTGCTGCTCCAGAGACCAGGACATGGAGCAACCACTTCAAATATAGGAAAATAGATTTCACTTAAAGATAAGGGAGGACTTCCTGACAGTAAGAGCAGTTTGACACTGGAAGATGCTGCTGCCTTGGAGTGTGATGGAGTCTCCTTCATTGGAGGTCTTTGAAGAGAGGTCATTTGTCAGAAGTGCTTTGGTTGTGTCTTCCTGCATGGCAGAATAGGGTTGGACTGGATGCCCCTTGGGGTCTCTTCCAAATCTAAGATTCTATAATTCTGTGACCCCAGCTAGGGGATGCCCCGTAGAGAACAGGACAGCTGAGAATCCTGTTCACTCTTCCCATGAGAAAAGCTTTATTAGCTACCTCGGTCCTTGGAGAAGTACAGCGGAGAGCGAAGGTCAAGAAACTTCCAGTGGACTCTCCTTTTCCTGCCTGATCTCTCTTTCAAAGAGGGATACAGGAAGGTGTATGTGATAGAGTTAGACTTTGACCATTTCCGCACTAGACTGTTATAGTGCGATTATTCCATTTTCAACATCCTATGGAATCCTGGGGATTTGAGAACCCTCCCTAAACTGCAAACCCCAGGATTCCATAGGAGGTTGAAAGTGGAATAATAGCGCTATAACAGTTCAGTGCGGAAATGGCCCAAGAGGAAGTGGCTCTAAGTCCAGTCTTTTTTATCCCAGGATGGGCGAATCGGGCATTTACAGGCTGGCTGGCCTGTCTCTGCTCTGTTTTGCTTCAGAAGTTGGACAGGGGCTAAGTCCATCATTGCAATCCGGGCTGAGCGAAAACCCCATAGGCCCCGGCACTGTTCGAAATCAATTGAGGAAGAAGCCAAAACCTCTCATTACCGCTTCTTCCCTCTTGCAGCCACAATAGGTGGTGCGACTGTGAGAGGAAATTAATCACGGAGCCAGAATCCGTATAGCCTCTCCGTTTTACCGGAACTGCGGAAGGTAATTAGCGGGTTTGGCGATCTCCTGGGCTCCGTACGAGATTAGGGATGTGACGTAAATGGCTTTTTAAAATTATTATTTTGGTGCATCCTTCTGGGTTTAAATTTGAAGGAACAGGTCGCGGCGAGATGCAATGGTGCCGATTTTTTGTTTGAGCCTCGCAGGGAGGAAAGGACACAGGATGTATATCTGGCTCCTTTGTGGCAATCCAAAATTGAATTTCGCCTCCCTCCCCTCCGTGCCGTCTTTGCCTCACGAAAACCTTGTTTTCTTATGAATCATGCCTTCAATTCAATGCAGTGAACTTGGGAACCTTGCTTAGTTGAAGAAAGAAAATCACACACACATGCAATCCTTTTTAAAATATAATGGAGGGCCGAAACTGATTTTTTTTTTTGCAGCAGATAGGCCTCCTCGGTATGTGGTTTGTACAGTTTTCCTGTTGTCTATCTATGTAATATTCCACTTTTGTTCCAATACAGAGGAAAGAAAGTGGCTTGCAGCTTAGGCTGAAAGAAAATGCAAATGAAATGCCCTTAATCTTCTTTTTGTCAGGCTAAACATCCCCAGCTCCCTAAGCCATTTCTCACAGGGCTTCATGGTTTCCACGCCTTCTACCATTTTGGTTGCCCTCCTCTGGACACGTTCTGGCTTATCAATATCCTTCCTGAACTGTGGCGCCCAAAACTGGACACAGGATACCAGATAAGGCCTGACCCAAGCAGAATAGAGAGGTATTATTACTTCCCACGATCTTGGCACTACTATTGATACAGCCTAGAATATGTCCATATGCGCTCCGGAGAGTCTTTGCAGCGTGCACCGATAAATCAATTAACTCTTGCAAATTCTTGGAAGGTTCTGAACTGCTAAGTGAGTTGGAGATTTGGAGACAGCCTTTTCCTCTTGCCTCAGGGTCAACAGAGCAAAACTGGAGAATTTGCACCCATATCCGGAAAAGTATAGAAATGTATAGAAATGTTTCGAAATACATTCTATTTGTAAGTTGCCGCCTCGATCCATATGGAGAGGCGGGATACAAATAAATAATTAAATAAATAAAATAAAATTAAATAAAAGTCCCATGATCTGTTTGAGGTGTCCCTGAATTTTGTTAGTCTCAAGCATCCATCCTTTCCTCCTGAGTTCTGTCTGAGAAGAATTATTTCGAATGAATCAGACCC
Organism: Ctenosaura bakeri; assembly: GCA_948474755.1. Taxonomy (NCBI): domain Eukaryota; kingdom Metazoa; phylum Chordata; class Lepidosauria; order Squamata; family Iguanidae; genus Ctenosaura; species Ctenosaura bakeri. The sequence continues at coordinate 268,338 of CAOLHI010001025.1, read as the reverse complement.
AATTAAAAAGAGATAACAAGTAACATAATAAATTTAATGAAATAAAAATAAAATAAATAGCAAATAAGAATAAAAGATCCTCAGATATTTTTTTTTCTGGGTGGAAGTTTCACACCCAAGGAGCAACAAGGGAGAAAATGGAGAACTTCAGACATTTACCTTTTTTTGGACTACAGGTCACATGAATCTCTTTGGCCCACATGATCATGCGGGTTGGGGGAACTCTGGAAGTTGAAGTGCAAAAAAAGTAACTTTTCCAAGTGCTGGAAAAGGACAGAACCCTTAAAAAAAATTGGTTTCCAAAAACAGAGGCAACTGAGTTGAAACAGACATGTCAGAAAGAAAGAAATACTGATGGAAGATGTAAAGTATGTCAGAGAATGCTAATAGTCACCTTGAGTTAAAAGAAATGAATGCATAGATTATTTTTTTTAAAGGGCATATTGATTTTCTATATATTCCCCGCTAAGCGCTACACTTAAAATGCCATATCCATAAATACGAATAAGTTTCTTTGATTCCAATTTTTCAGGTAAGATTGGCTTATCATTGAGTGCTCCATCTGTTATGTGTTACACTTCAAGTTTTCATCCTCTGGGGGTTATTAGCATAATTGGGCTTCTTAAGAAACAAAATACATATTTTGAGTTGTCAAGCAGCCGCTTTCCCTGGCAATTTGTCATTCTGGGCTTTTACTTAATATCCCACGAGTCTTATTTATTATCTTGCTAAATTTGGGATTATAAATGGTTGCATCGTGCTAGATGGTGGGAGAGTGGTGCGGGATGAAATATATGTGCCAAACCGAGACTGAACACAAGATACCGGAGGAAGCTCTACTTGGTTCACGTTGCATTTTAAAACATCCATTCTTTTTTCAAAAAAGACTTGTGACTTTGAAAATGTCTGCTGACTTTTGCTCGTCCAAGTGTATTAGGGGGGAAAAAAATGCACAGAGAGACTTAATATTTTCTCATCCCAATGGTCATTCCATTCTTTGGAGAGTTATAAAAATGTCCCAGGGCCACAGCAGTGTTTGCAGGCACCAAATTCAGTGCATTCCAAAATACTCAAAGGCTTAGAAGGAGAAACAAAATGAGACAGAGGGAAAGGGTGTCTAGATCAAGGGAAGCAATAGTACCACCCTATTGTGCTTTGGTTAGACATCATCTGGAATCCTGTGTCCAGCTCTGGGCACCTCAATTCAAGAAGGACATCAACAAGCTGGAGCGAGTCCAGAGGAGGGCAACCAAAATGGTGAAGGGACTGGGACCCACAAAGCCCTCTGAGGAGCGGCTGAGGGAGCTGGGTCTGTTTAGTCTGCAGAAGAGAAGGTTAAGTGGGGACATGATGTCCATGTTTAAATATTTTGAAGGGATGTCATGGCAAGGAGGGAACGGGCTTGTTTTCTGCTGCTCTAGAGACCAGGACAAGGAGCAATGGATTCAAACTGCAGAAAAACCTCAGGAAGAACTTCCTGGCAGTCAGAGCTGTCCAGCAGTGGAATCTGCTGCTGCCTCCATGGAGTGTGGTGGAATCTCCTCCTTCTTTGGAGGTTTTCAAGCAGAGGCTGGATGGCCATCTGTTGGGAATGCTTTGATGGGTGTTCCTGCATGGCAGAAGGGGTTGGACTGGATGGCCCCTGGGGTCTTTTCCAACTCCATGGTTCTGTGACTGTATGAAAACACAGGTTCACTTTAGGTAGAACATTGTCAAATCCTCCATATGTCCTGATTCAGCAGAGACGGCCCCAATTCATCCTCTGTCATTCCACTTTTGTGCTGCTTTTGAAATATCCTGGTTTCTCTCTCCTCTGCCCATTTTTCCTGCTTTGTCCTCAGCTTACTTCAAAAGTAGTTTGCACTCAAATTAGGAAAAGGAAGAAGAATGGAGGGGAAAGAATCTTGCCCTTCCCAGTAGGCTCAGGCAAAAGCAACTTAGCTTGTGTGTCCTTCCTCTTTAATAACTTATGCCATCTTGACCACACACTGATGTGTTCCTGTATTCCTCTGTGGAATGCTGGAAAGTTCTCAGAACCATTTGTTCTGAGTAGCTCAGTATCTGTGAGCCCTCTGTATTTGCAGGAACCAGGAGCAACCCAATTGCAGGAGATTTTAATTCCACTTTATAGGCTGGATTTGAGCTCTCCTTGCTCTTCTTTCAGCTACAGGGCCATTTCCTCACTAGCCTGTTATAACGTGATGATTCCACTTTCAACATCCTCTGGAATCCTGGGGTTTGCAGTTTCGGGAGGGGCCACTTGGCCCCTCCCGAAACTGCAAACCCCAGGATTCCAGAGGATGTTGAAAGTGGAATCATCGTGCTATAACAGGCTAGTGTGGAAATCAGGTGAAGAGTTTCTGATTCTAGCAGATGTTTAGAAACTGGTGGTTTTACATGTGAAGAGCTTTCTGTTTTAGTGTCTTGTTACTACTTCTATGCTTTTAATGTTCCAAATGCTTTTAATTGTACAGACAGTGTAATACACCTTTCTTATTTTAGTTTTTTGTTTGGTGTGTTTGTAGCTGCATGTGGTTTTACTTTACATTTCTTTTTACCTGTAAGCTGTCTTTAGCAACATTCTTGGAATAGAGTGTATGTAATATCATTGATTGATTACTTGATTGATTTCTTGGGTTAGTTTTTAACCCAGCTAGTAATTTTTTGGCTTTGAAAAAAAACCAAGAAAACAAAACTGCACATGTCAGATATCTGAAATAACAGGGAGATTGGCCTAAATGCAGTTCTGCTCACTACTCGAGTAGACCCACTGAATCAATGAAACTTACATCAATGTTGACTTCCCAAGTTCTCATTAATTCATTGGGTTTCCTAAATCTGGGGCTGGAGGTACCAGGATGAAAACTAGAGAGGGCTCCTATACCTTTAATGGTTGGGTAGAAGACAGAGTTTCAGCAGGTGTTGCTTGTAACCGTTCCCAAAGGGTGATCACGAATGGCTGCTTTTCATCCTGGAGAGAAGTGACTAGTGGGGTGCCACAGGGTTCCGTCCTGGGCCCAGTGCTGTTCAATATTTTTATCAATGACTTGGATGAAGGAATAGAGGGCATGCTCATCAAATTTGCAGATGACACCCAATTGGGAGGGGTTGCTAATACGCCAGAGGACAGGATCAACATTCAAAATGACCTGGATAGATTGGAGAGCTGGGCCAAGGCGAACAAAATGAAATTCAACAGAGAGAAATGTAAGGTCCTACACTTAGGTAGAAAGAATGGAATACAGAAATATAGGATGGGGGACATGTGGCTGGATAGCAGTTTGTGTGAAAGGGATCTAGGAGTCTTCATAGACCACAAGCTGAACATGAGTCAGCAGTGTGATGCGGCAGCCAAGAAAGCCAATGCAGTTCTCGGCTGCATCAATAGGAGTATGGTGTCTAGATCGAGGGAGGTACTGGTACCACTCTACTCTGCTTTGGTTAGACCCCATCTTGAATACTGTGTCCAGTTCTGGGTACCCCAATTCAAGAAGGACATGGTCAAGCTGGAGCAAGTCCAGAGGAGGGCGACCAAAATGGTGAGAGGCCTGGAAGCCATGAAGCCCTGTGAGGATAGACTTAGAGAGCTGGGGATGTTTAGTCTGCAGAAGAGAAGGTTAAGAGGGGACATGAGAGCCATGTTTAAATATTTGAAGGGATGCCATGTAGAAGAAGGAGGGGGCTTGTTTTCTGCTGCTCCAGAGACCAGGACAAGGAGCAATGGATATGAGCTGCAGGAAAGGAGATTCCACCTGAACCTCAGGAAGAACTTCCTGACCGTCAGGGCTGTCCAGCAGTGGAATCTGCTGCTGTCTCCATGGAGTGTAGTGGAGTCTCCTTCCTTGGAGGTTTTTAAGCAGAGACTGGATGGCCATCTGTTGGGAGTGCTTTGAGGGTGTTCCTGCATGACAGGGGGTTGGACTGGATGGCCCCTGGGGTCTCTTCCAGCTCTACATTTCTATGATTCTATGATTGTTACCTGGTTGTGTGACAATCAACACCAGATGAAATCTTCTGCACAACCATTAAAGCTTCAAAAGACATCTCTAGTTTTTAGTCTGGCAACCTTAGCTTTTCTTACCTTTTCCTAGGCAAGAGATAGTCGGTTTTGCCAATTCTTTCCAGTGAAATTCAGCCTACAGAGCATGGTATTCTTTGGTGGTCTCCCACCCAAGTTCTAACCAGGTCTGACCCGCTTCGCTTCCAAGACCAGACAGAATCTGGTGCCTTAGGTCATCTAGGTCCTGTTTTCCTGGAGACCAGGGGTCAAACACCCAGTCAGCCACTGGATGACCTTGGACAAGTCACACTCTCTCAGCCTCAGAGAAGGGCAATGGCAACTTCCCTGTGGGGAAGTCTTTGGGGAAATCCGAGCCAGAGTGGTTTAAGTGTTGGAGTAGGAGTCGAGGAAGCCAGTGTGCAAATCCTTCCTCATCCATGGAAATCTGCTAGGTGACCATAAGTAAGTCACACTCTCTCAGCCTTAGAAGGCAGCAACAGCAAACCTCTTCTGAATAAATCTTCTCAAGGAAAGCTTAAGATAGAGTCTCCATAATTTAGGGTTAATGTGAAGGCAAAGCCAGAAGGATACTGACAAGCTGGAGTGTGTCCAGAGAAGGGCAACCAAAATGATACAAGGCCTGGAAACCATGCAAGCAGCTTACGGAGCTGAAGGTGTTTGGCCTGGAGAAGAGAAGGCGAAGAGGTGACTCAATAGCTATGTTTAAATATTTGGAAAGATGTCACATGGAAGATGGGGCAACCTTGTTTTCTTCTGTTCCAGAGGTTAGGAAATGGAGCAAGGGTTTCAAACTACGGGAAAAGAGATTCCATCTAAACATAAGAGCAGTTTGACAGTGGAATCTGCTGCTGCCTCAGTGGAGTGTGGTGGAGTTTTCTTCTTCTTTGGAGGTTTTTAAAGAGAGTCTGGATGGCCATCTGTCAGGAATGCTTTGATGGTGTCTTCCTGCATAGCAGAAGCGGGTTGGACTGGGTGGCCTCTTGGAGTCCCTTCCAACTCTAGGATTCTGTGATTTGATGATATGTAGTATAGAGGTTTGGATGCTGGACTAGGACTCTGGGAGACCAGGGTTTGAATTTCAAGCCATGAAAACCCCTGGGAGACCTTGGGTCAGTCACACTCTCTCGTCCTCAGAGGAAAGCAATGGTAGAAAACCTCCTCTAAAGAAATCTTGCCAAGAAAGCCCTAGGATAGAGTTCCCATAAATCAGAATTGACATGAAGGCACAGATTGACTGCAACAACAAACATCGCTTGAAATCTACCATTGCTGAGATAGTTCATGACTCACAGAGTCATAGGCCATTTCTGCACGAGGCTGTTATAGCACTGTGATTCCACTTTCAACATCCTATGGAATCCTGGGGTTTGCAGTTTAGGGAGGGGTGGGCCGGCCAGTCCCTCCCGAAGCTGCAAACCCCAGGATTCCATAGGATGTTGAAAGTGGAATCATAGCACTATAACAGCCTCATGCGGAAATGGCTACAGAGTTGTGTGGCAGTCGCACAACTCCCTCCTCCTTAATGAATTGTGATGTTGTGCAAATGGAGGTGCGTGCACACAGCTTTGCATGATGCACATAGATGTGCCATGCACACAGCATCCATGCGCAAGCATGTGCAGTGCTCATGGATGTCCTGTACACCACACACAAGCTCCTGTGATGAAATCTGGGCAACAAAACCTGAGGAGAGGATTGCCACAGATGGAGCCAGGGTGCTGTAATGGCCTCCATAGATGAATTGGGATCTAGTCTTCTGGAGTCCTAGTCCAAGACCCAGACCCCTGCACCATATTGGTTTGAGGAGAGAGCAAGCTTGCCGAATTCAGGAAGATGCAGCTAGTCCAATGCAGCATCTTTGGAGAGAAGACCGTGCAACCTACTCTTTGAGTTAGCACCACAACAGCAAAACCACAGGGCTGATGTTTTTCTCAGTTCCTTTTCCAGGTGCCCAGACTTCCTGAAATTTTCAGAAGCTGGCCTTTTCGGTTTGTTCCACAGATGCATGGTACAGCCTGCTTCGAAAGGAAAGTCAAAGCAAAAGGAAAAAAGAAACGGTGCAGGACAACACTCACAACAAACCATGCTTGTTGTGTACACACACACTTCTCCCTGGCTTGTTAGGCCTTCACATTCACCAAGAGGGGCTGGGGGAGTCTCTCACTGTTCCTGTGGGAGCAGAGTCCTTTTGCTAAGAGTTTTATGCCCAGATGAGGTTTTGCCCTTGTCCAGTCATGGTACATTTTGAGACCACGGTGGCATACTTTGGTGTCATGCATTACACTGGAGAAGACAGCCTTCCTAGGCCAATATACGGAAGGAAAGAATATTTGCAAATATTAGAACTGCTGGCCTTAAAGGGTCTCAAGTTCTTTGCTGTTGGCTCTTGGGCGCAAGTTTCCTGTGTGAGGTTTTGGGAGAGAGCAAAATGAATGAGCGAATGAATTAATGAATGAGATTTCTGCATTGGAAACTCATTTTTCTACAGGGAAATGAGATTTACTGCACAGGAACTTTTCTCCCTGAGGTGAACTCCTATTATTCTGTGGACCACCCCCAGAAAACCCTGGGTTTATATATGCACACCAACTTTGTTCCTGTTGAATGTGTCCAGATTGGCCAGTACTGCTCAAAAACTGAATGGTTTTCAATCAGTCTCTTGCTGTGGAGTGAAAATTGCATGAGATTCTCTTTCTTTCTTTCTTTCTTTCTTTCTTTCTTTCTTTCTTTCTTTCTTTCCTTCTTTCTTCCTGACATGGAAGAATAGTTACAAAACTCAGATCCCCAGATAAAATTGGTAGAACCTGGGATCTTTTGCATGCAAAATAAGCATTTTTTAACTGGACTCTCTTGTGGCCAAACGTATGCTTGGTTGAGTCCCTCAATTTTGCTGGATCACAAGAATCCAGACCACTTTCAACCATTAGCCATAGTGGCTGAGTATGTTGGGAGTTGTAGTCTGATATCATTTCATCCTAAAACTGGGATGCTGATTGAAATCTTTAGGATTATAGTCAGAAAAAAAGCCATATTGGAAATCTTAACACACATATGAACTCCAACACAGGACACCCATTTCATTCCAGGGAGCAGAGTTGGAACATTTTGATCCTGTGGCTGAGACAGAAGCACCCCCCTTTCCCCAAAACTAAGCTTCACTTTGAAAATATCCAGAGAATCTGGGACAGTCTGGAGTACCAGAGAGAAAACAAATTCCAGTGAAAATCAATTCCTGTTTTCTGGAATTCCTGTGTCTGGGAAGAAAGACTTCAAGGCTTGGCTTGGCTTTGGAAATTCTGATAGTTTTGAGCTTATTTAAAAAATGTTTTCCGTGCAGTTCATTGTGCATTGAAAACTTTTAAAAGTTCTGTTTTTCTGTGCTGGACAGTTTCAGCTGGGGAATAACTCTTTCGCCTTGTCTTACTATGCACAAGTGGGCAAGGGGGGTGTATTTCCTGTCTTATGTCTGTGGCAGCTGATGGCTTTGTATCAGTTGGGTGGTGAATCCGCTCCCAATTTCTGTCTGAACTTTAAAGGAACTCTCCAAGGTGTGGAACCCTACCCACAAATCTGGGAAAGTTTCTATAAAGTTCACTAAAACCTGGAACAGATTCACTGCACCACTGACATGGAACCACCAGCTGCCATATATTTTTCTATAACGGACTGGTACAGACAAGATGGAGCAATGACTAGGGACTAGCCATTTTTATTCGGCAGAACCTTTCATGGGCTGTAGACTGCTTTGTCAGAGGGATGCAGAACTAGGAAAGGGATCATAGAGTTGGAGGAGACCACAAGGACCATCCAGTCCAACCCCGTTCTGCCATGCAGGCACACACACTCAAAGCACCCCCAGCAGATGGCCATCCAGCCTCTCTTTAAAAATCACCAAAGAAGGAGACTGTACCACACACATAGAATCATAGAATCATAGAAATGTAGAGTTGGAAGAGACCCCAGGGGCCATCCAGTCCAACCCCCTGCCATGCAGGAACACCCTCAAAGCACTCCTGACAGGTGGCCATCCAGCCTCTGCTTAAAAACCTCCAAAGAGGGAGACTCCACTACACTCCATGGAGGGAGCATATTCCACTACCAGAAAGCTCTGAGCATCAGGAAGTTCTTCTTGAGGTTCAGGTGGAATCTCCTTTCCCGCAGCTTGAATCCATGGCTCCTTGTCCTGGTCTCTGGAGCAGCAGAAAACAAGCTCTCGCCTTCCTCTACATTGGCATCCCTTCAAATATTTAAACATGGCTATTCTGTCCCCTCTTCACCTTCTCTTCTGCAGACTAAACATACCCAGCTCTCTAAGTCTATCCTCATAGGGCTTCATGGCTTCCAGGCCTCTCACCATTTTGGTCGCCCTCCTCTGGACTTGCTCCAGCTTGACCATGTTCTTCTTGAATTGGGGTGCCCAGAACTGGACACAGTATTCAAGATGGGGTCTAACCAAGGCAGAGTAGAGTGGTCCCAGTACCTCCCTCGATCTAGACACCAGACTCCTATTGATGCAGCCGAGAATTGCATTGGCTTTCTTGGCTGCCGCATCGTATTGCTGACTCATGTTCTTTCATTAGTTCTTGTCTATGGAGGCTTGTGTGCTTGCGGTGCTTGCAAAGTGAGCTGGGGTGGTAAGTGGTGGAAAGGTACCAACTAAGCTGAGAGACTTTGCCAGCAGCACACGGGCTGTTGGTCTCAAGTGAGCCCTCAGCAGTGCTTCATGCTCCCTGCAATACAGCACATGGGTTTTCCTTTTCAGCCTATTGTCTTTTCTGACAGCGCTCCTGTCCCTAACCTGCCAGATAAGTGAGGGAAGACTATTTTTAAATGTGTTATAAGGTCACTTCTCCAAGCTAAACATACACAGTTCTCCAAGCTCTTCTTTATAAGGCTTGGTGATGTCCAGACCTTTGGACACCTTGGTCATCCTTCAGCTTGTCAGTATCCTTCTTGAATTGTGATGCCCAGAACTGGACACAGGATTCCCAGTGGGGTCTGACCAAAGCAGAATAGAGTAGAACAGCTACTTCCCTCAATCTGGACACTGTCAAGTACTCCTGTAGATGCAGCCAACATTATATTTATGTATGTTTTAAGTCACTACATGCCTGCATTTTTGTTGTTGGCATAGCTACCTTCAAGTCAACTGCAACTTATGATGACCCTCTCATAGAGTTTTCTTGGCCAGATTTCTTCACATTAGATTTTCCATTGCTCACACAATAAAGCTGAGAAAGTATGACTTTCCCAAGGTCAGCCAGTGGGTTTCCAGTGGGATGAGCATGGACTTGAACTTTGGAGCCTTACTCCAGAACGTAAACCACTACACCACACTGGTACCTCACTAGGTCGATCACAAGGTACACTCTGTTTTATCAAATCCACCAGATATTCCAAACCTCTTAGGAAATTTGTGTATGCGAAGGTGATACCCGGGTAGCTAGAAACTATCTACAGCTTACCTTAAGTTCATTTCTGCGTGCCGTCACTGAAACACATTACCTGCAGGTTGTAGTCATTTCTGGGGCCACAATTCAGCACGATGTTGTAGCCATCCAGTAGCTGGACCATCCACAAGCATCGCTAGGACGCGTTATTTGAACTATGAAAAAAAAATTAGTCTTGCACTGCCTCATTCGTATACATCCCGCCTGCTGTCTCAAGGCGGAAACGTTTAAATGCTTTACTGTGCACTAAGAAAATGGTGGGGCTGGCCGTGGGCAGGTTGTGGGCCAATCGGGGCGGTGGAGTGGGGCAAAGGCGGGTGAGGGAAGTGGACAAATGGGCTGCAATGGGGAAGAGACACTCCGTTTCTATTTGTATTAAGGCGGAGAGGTGCGGAATGCAGAGTCGCTACTGTGCTTTGAGAGAATCTGTGTTAACTACGCTACCATCCACTTATGGCGTCTTGTGCAGAAAGGGCCTAAACTTGCTTGTAGTTTCTTCCTGGGGTATTTTTGTAAACATAAATCCCATGTGGCTTTAGTGAATTGCCTTGTGTCTCATATTGTGGTATCCCAAAATATCTTTATTCATCATTACACTTGCTCACAAAACTGTACAATATACCTTTCAGCAGAGAAAGCAGACTGCGTATTGTCCTTCTGTCCATCCATCTGTTCTTCCGTCCCTCTTTCCTTTATTATTTGGAGGAAGAAGAGTAAGAGTCTCTAATTCACATGGGTCAAACACAAGGCCCTCTCACCTCTCCTGCAGCTGTGGCACTCCCCGTGCCTGGTGAGTCCGATTCCCACATTGCAGGCCCCCAGCTGCCAGTATTCTGAAGAGGGGCCCAGCAGCCAGGACTCACAATCTACTTCTACTTCTGACTGCTCCTCTGTCCAAGTCTCACCGTCAGAGCATCGCCGCAGGTGTGGCTCACGAAAGTTGGACAGAGGAGCAGTCAGAAGTAGAAGTAGATTGTGAGTCCTGGCTGCTGGGCTCCTCTTCAGAATATCTGCAGTCAGGGGCTCTCAATGTGAGGATCAGGCTCACGAGGTACAGAGAGGGGCAGGGGGGCAGAAAGAGCCACAGGGGAGTGGGGGAGAAAAAAGAACCACAGAAAGGCAATTACAGTAGAGTCCCGGTTATCCGACCTGCGGTTATCCGACGCTCCGGATTAACCGACGTCGCGGCTGCCTGGGGGCGTGGCTGCAAGCATTTCCACGCCCCCAGGCCCGCCCCAACACGCCCCCCAAATGGCAGCCTCCATGGGGCTCCGTGTCATCCGACATTTCAGTTATCCGACTCTGCGCCTGCCAGTTTAGGTCGGATAACCAGGATTCTACTGTATTTAATATGATAAAATTGTAGGTGCATTTATATAGTCTTACAGGTACAACCGGTCCTTTGAGGGCAACCAAAATGCTCGTGTGACCCAAGATAAAATTGAGTTTGACACCCCTGCTCTAATTGGTGTGGCCTCCCTCCATGATCTCCACCGTTCCTCAAAATTCTCTCACCCGCACAGCCTCATCCACCACTGGAATATTTGTGAACGTTCTGTGACGCCACAACCACCTTTCCAGTGGCTTTGGGGGCAGCCGGCCAGCAAGCAGGAGCTGAACTCATTCTATAAATGGGACTCAGAGATGCGTAAATTCTTCTAATCCATGGCTGTGGTTGAAGTGAGAACCCTGAATTATATCTGAAGCGGGCAAAGGGAAAGGAAAACTGGGCTGTATTTTACTCTGAAAGGGGAAATAAACGTAAAGGGAAGATATGTGTTCCCTGCCCCTCCTTTTTATGTCCCCTTTTTAGCTGCAGGCCTGCTGTGGATAAACCATTTTTTTCCCCTGTGAAAAGCTATTATCTAGTCCTGAGAAGTGAAGGGTGAAAAATAAAATAAAGGAAGTAAGGTAGTCATGGAGCAGATGCTGCAATGACTCAGCTGCCAATTTATGATCCTGGCCTATTTCTGTCCTATCTCTCTCTCTTTTTTTTTTTTGCAAAAACATACAGTCGTTTTCTTCTCTTAATATTAGATCACTGCCATCTAATCCGTGGCTCTCGGCTACACAAACCAAGGGCGTGTTTTGTTCCTTTCAGAAGTGTTCTTGGCAAAAGGAGGCCCGGGACGGGCAGTGGCAGGGCAGTAACCCCTCTCTGTGGACTGGCGCGATCCCAAAAAACTTCAGAGCCAATTCGTCTTCGGGCCTTTGGCTATTGATAAAAGATTCCTTTCAATTGGAGTCCTCCTGTTTTCTTAGGAAGGGCCTCTGAACAAGTGCTAGTAGCCAGTGGCGGAGCTTGGAGTGTGTGTGTGTGTGTGTGTGTGTGCGTATGGAGGGAGGGGGCAGGGGACGCAGGGGAGTGACTATGGGGTTGGATGCCCCAGAAACATTGCTGCCTGGGGCAAATCGCCCCCCACGTCCGTACACGACTGATAGTAGCTCTGGAGAGGAGCAGATGAACTTAACTAGATACAGTCCTCCCTCCACATTTGCAGATTTGACTTGCATGAATTTGATTATTTGCAAATTTGATTATTAACCCCCTCTCCGCCGTTCTTCTTCTGTTCCCATGCATTTTGCCCCGGTGCAGAGAACTCATGTGAGGCTTCCCACATCCCTCATTCCTTTCCATTTTGCATGGGAAGAGGAAGGGGGAGCTCGTGTGAGGCTTCCCCCAGCCCCCTTTCTCCACTTTCATGAGGATTCTATGCCCTAAACCCTTGCAAAAGTGGAGGGGCCACTGTGTGTAGATATTTGTACTCCTGTATCATCTGATGCCAGGCCACTGCATGTCAAAATCAGTTTGATGGATTTAAACAAAATGTTCTGGAGGTTGTAGCATCTAAGGGGACACATACCTCGACTCCATCACCACCACCACCTCCCCGGAGCTTCCATACACTTTCAGACCCCTGACTATCTACATAGAAACATAGAATCCTAGAGCTGGAAAAGACCAAGAGGCCGCATCAGCGAAATAGTTTTTATTTGATGTTTAAGGAACTATCAGGAAGGTATTGAACTATCAGGAAGGTATTGAGAACCAGCATGGTGTAGTGGTTTGATTCTTGGAGTACAACCCTGAAGACCGGCGTTCCATTCCCCTCTTGGCCGTGGAAACCCAGTGGGTGACCTAGGACAAGTCACACACTCTCAGCCTCTGAAGAAGGCAATGCCAAACCTCCTTGGAAGAAATTTGGCCAAGACAGTCCCATGAAAGGGATGCCATAAGTTGGGGTGGACTTGAAGGCACCTGAGAACAACAAAAACAATCAGAGTACTCTCACCACCCTGGTTGAAGTCAAATGGAACTGAGATGTCCAAATAAACTGTCTCTCTTTCTCTCCCCAGAAAGTCAGAGAAAGAGAAAATCCTATGATGGGGTCACCGTATTGGAGGCATTGTTGTTTAGTGGTTTGAGCGTTGAAGTAGGATCCTAGGAAACTAGAGTTCAAATTCTTGCTTAGACATGGAAACCTATTGGGTGACCTTGAGCAAGACACACTCTCTCAGCCTCAGAGGAAGGCAATAGCAAACTTCCTCTGAACATATTTGGCTAAGAACATCCTGGATGAGAGTCACCATAAGCTAGATCTAGGAGGGCAACAGGTTAGTGGTTGCAAATAATTGCAGGATGTTCCCCTTAGGGGCTCTGGACAAAATCCGGTTGTTGCAGCTAGACTGAGTACCACTTGGAATGCAACCAATCTGGTCTGGTTTCAAACTAAGCAGGGTCAGGTCTTGTTGAGACTTGAATGGAATACCTCTGAAAAATACCAGTAATTTCCAGGTGAGGCTAGGAAGGACTCTGGTCTTTAATCCTGGAGAGAATAGTGGATACCAGTCATTGTTGACAATAAGCAACTTGAATGGACACAAAAACAGTAAATGCTATATGCAGATGGATTTCATCAAAGAAGTCATGGTTGGCCTGAATTTGCAAGACTCAGGCAGGATGGTTCATTAAAAAGGGTTCCTAAAGGTAATTCACTTATAAGGTTGTGGTCAAGTTGAAGCCAGCTTGATGGCCAAAAGCAACAAATAACTACTTTGATTGCGTCTTCCCGCATGACGGAATTGGATTGGACTTGATGTCCCTTGTGGTCTCTTCCAACTCTGTGATTCTAGAAGTCTGTGATTCTGTAACAATTCAAATAGCACCACTATGCAAAGGAACACTATTGGAACATGCCACATGATTGGATTGTGCCTCATTGATTCCCAAATTATGAAAATCTGAATCCATGTCCAAAGTTCCAGTCATCTTGCACCCTGTGAAATTATCCTGTGAAGGATAGTGCTGATTCCTTGCATTACTAGTCCCTTGCATAGATGAACTTTTTTTCATTAAGCAGCAGTGTTATCTGCATACAAAGCATTTCTCGTGGGCGGGCGGGTGGGGATCACAACAAACCTGGCCATTTCCACACCAGACTGTCAAAGTGCTATTATTCCACTTTCAACATCCTATGGAATCCTATAGTTTGCAGTTTAGGGAGGGGCCTGTTGATGCAGCCCAGAATTGCATTGGCTTTTTTAGCTACCGCATCACACTGTTGACTCATGTTCAGCTTGTGGTCCACTAAGACTCCTAAATCCCTTTCATACATACTGTTTTCAAGCCAAATATCACGCATCCTATATCTGTGCATTTCATTCTTTCTTCCTGAATGTAGTACCCTACATTTTTTCCTTGTTAAAATTCTTTTTTTTAGTTTTTACCCAGTTGAGTGAGAAATATTGTCGTTATTATCATTTGCCCAAAGTACGACAGCCTCAGCTTAATTATTTTGGCTTCTGGGAGAGTGGTTTGCTCTCAGACTCATTTGTTTTATCTTTTGACAGTCCTTCGTATCAGTAGAATTCTCCCGTTCTTAAAGGCATTCTCGTCTTTCTTCTCACTTGGTGTCAAGTTGACTTTGACTTACGAGGACCCCCTGAATGGGAGACCTCCAGTCCTGCACTCTCAAAGCAACCATAGCTAACTTTGTTGAATCGATCCACCTGTAAGGTGCTCTGCCTCTTTCCCCCTGCCTTCCACTTTACCTAGCATGAGGGTCTTCTGCAGTGACCCCGCAAAGGGCCTTCTTCCCATTTCCAGGTTAGTTTTGGGGATCTGAGACACAGAAGTACAGAGTCGCTGTGAAGCTTGAAGCCAGGATTTCTGAGATCAAGCCCAGCGCTCAGTACCATGGGCCACCTTCTGTTTCTTTCCCCAAGAATTTCTCTTCAGCATTTCAACAATTCTTAACGTGGTTAGATTTCTTTTTTGGAAGCCACCTTAGGTCCCATTCTGGGAGAAAAAGCTGCATACAAGTACAATCAGTCAATAAATGGCACGGTGCAGTGTTCTGAGCCTTGGATTGTGACTCTAGAGACCAGGGTTTGAATCCTCACTTGACCACTGAGTGACCTTGGGCAAGTTCCACTGTCTCAGCCTCGGGGAAGGGCAAAGACGAACCCCCATCTGAACAAATATTGCCAAGATAGCCCCATGATAGGTCCGTTTTAGGGTCACCTAAGTTGGAAACGACTTGAAGGCATACAGCAACATTGAAAATCAGGTGTCATAGAATCATAGAATCATAGAGTTGGAAGAGACCCCAGGGGCCATCGAGTCCAAGCCCCTGCTATGCAGGAACACCCTCAAAGCATTCCCAACAGATGGCCATCCAGCCTCTGCTTAAGAACCTCCAAGGAAGGAGACTCCACCACACTCCACGCAGGCAGCAGCAGATTCCACTGCCGGACAGCCCTGACCGTCAGGAAGTTCTACCTGAGGTTCAAGTGGAATCTCTTTCCCTGCAGCTTGAGTCCATTGCTCCTTGTCCTAGTCTCTGGAAAGGCAGAGAGCAAGCCTGCTCCCTCCTCTACATGGCATCCCTTCAGATATTCGAACATGGCTATCATGTCCCCTCTTAACCTTCTCTTCTGCAGACTAAATACCCCCCAGCTCCCTAAGCTGCTCCTCATAGGGCTTCATGGCTTCCAGACCTTCACCATTTTGGTCGCCCTCCTCTGTACACGTTCCAACTTGTCGACATCCTTCTTGAATTGAGTGCCCAGAACTGGACACAGGATTATTCCAGATGAGGACTAACCAATGCAGAATAGAGTGGTACCAGTACCTCCCTCGATACTCCTATTGATGCAACCAAGAAATGGCTAATTTGACATTTGGGTTGTGTTTTCATGGTCCTTTCCTGCTTGTTCTGACAATCCTAGCCATTCTTTAGTGCCTTGAAGAGTAGGAATGGAACAAAGCAAAGCAGTGAAGGAAGGCTGGTACTTTGTAACAGTCCACATGACTCTTTTGTAACCCAAACCCTGCTGCTCTTGTTGACTAAGAGTACTGTAAAAGCCATTATTGTGTACTCAGCTCAAACCGCAGTGAGGTGCATGAAGTGGAAAAGTGTGTACGCACACATGCATGGTGGGGCCGGGGTAGGCGTGCCGCTTGTGTCAGCTGAGTCGTTCTGAGAGAACAGAAGTTGCCTCCAGCAACAAAATTATGCAAGGCGTCTGTTGCTGTCTGCTCCTTGCTGTTAAAGAGTTACCTGGCTATTTTGGGTGGGAAAGAGGGAGTGGTGGTGCATGGCATATAAATCTAGGAAAACAGAATATGTCCCATCTACAGCATTTTCTGCAGACAAGCAGTCGTGTAGGGATGGGAGGGCGATGGAGGCAGTTCGCCCTGGGCGGCAATGTTTTTGGGGTGTCCCGTCTTGTAGCCACGCCCCCGCATGCCATGGCCATGACCCCTCTTGCCTCCCCTCTTGCCCCCCTCCATGCACTCCAAGCTCCGCTGCTGCTGGAAAAACAACATTTTTGTTACAGAAATTGTGTTTTCTGCACAGAACAATGACAAATGACCTTTCCTTAAAAAAATTTTTTGCACAGAATAAGTTCAAAACTGTGAACAGTCTTTAAAAAGTGCAGTGGTGACGCAGTGGTTAAATGCCAGTCCTGCAAGCCACAAGGTTGTGAGTTCGATCCTGCCCGGCTCCAAGGTTGACTCAGCCTTCCATCCTTTCGCAGGTCGGTAAAATGAGTACCCAGCTTGTTGGGGGCGTGTATAGAAATGTATCGAAATACATGCTATTTGTAAGTTGTTCGCCGCCTCGATCCATATGGAGAGGTGGGATACAAATAAATTAATTAATAAATAAAAAAGTTTTCAAAGGCATTACTGCAGCAGGATAAAAGGTGCTCGGTTTGCTCATTGCTTGCTTTGAGAAGGAAATTAGTAAAGAAATGGATCCCTGACAAAGTCACTCTCTGCCAAGCCAAAGGGAAGTTGCTTCTTTTGCACTACAACTCCCAAAATTCCCCAGGGAGGATGACCATCCTTCTTGCAAAGTGGGGAGGATTACAGAATTTGCAGTTTTTGTTCAAAGTAACTTTTCCAAACCATGCTGATTGGGAGTGTGTTCTGGGAGTTGTAGTCCAAAAAAGTAACTTTCCCACGCTGTGCATCTCGCCAGCTGCCTGCCAGCTTATTGTCTCACTATTGGCAGAAGTGTAGAATTTCCCTGCGTCTGGTCTTTCATTGCAAGGACCTCTAATTGTTGCCTTGGGGCTCCCTCTGTTGGGATTCTGAGTTCCCCTTCCTGGCCGTTTCATGCTTCTTCTGAGCCATAAGTCATCAGGTGGCTGTGGTTTCAATTAACCCCTCCGCCAGCAGTATTTAGGAAGTGGAGGCAGGGATTTTGGGTGGAATTACATCCACTCCAATATTTTCTGAGGTGAAGACTGGGACACGTGTGGCCAAGCAAGATCAGTGTGTTGCTAAGATTGCAAAACTTATTTATGACGAAGAACACACAGGCAAGGAGAGGCGGCAGCAGCTGGCTTTTGCCTGAGCCCCCCAAGAAGGGCAAGATCCTGTCCCCTCTGCTGAGTTAACCGAACGCAAATTATCTTTGCGCTTTGAACTTTGGCCATTTCTGCACTATGCTGTTATAGAGCTATTGTTCCACTTTAAACCTCCTGTGCAATTCTGGGGTTTGCAGTTTCCTGAGGCCAAAGAGCTCTCTGGCTGGGAATTCTAAATGCCCCTCCCTCAACTGCAAACCCCAGGATTCCACAGGAGGTTGAAAGTGGAATAATAGCACAATAGCAGTGCAGTGTGGAAACAGCCTGAGTTTGCAGCAGTTGAAGAATACTGAGGATGAAAGCGGAGGTGGATACAGAAACCAAGCCATTTTAAAAGCAACTGAAAAAGTGGGATGTGAGGGGATTAATTAGAACTGTTCTTGTCAAACTGAGACAGTTAGAGGCTATGGAACTGGCCGAGGCTGGATTTTTTTAAAAGCAGTCCTGGGAAAGGTATATTCTGTGAGCCATCAGCCATGGCTTCCTATATTTCGGGACAGGGGACTGAGTAGTGGACCTTGATTCCAGACTTGATTCACAAGAGGGTCAAATTGCACAATTGCACATTAGAGGAGCCATTGTTTGTAAAAAAAAAAAAAAGGGGGGGCAAGCTACAGTTCTTCTGTAGCAAAGGGCACTTGCTGTTTTTCGAACTTTGATGGGAGAGTGTGTGGGCGTGCACGAGCTTGTGCAAGAGACAGAGGTTTAGACCTTGACTGTGGGACAAGGACGTGGTTAAATTTTCCCCCTTTCTGCTATTGTCACCTGCAAAATAGCTGAGATTTTTGTTGCAAAAGGGAGCGTGAGGGCCATATCGGGGTGTCTGGGGTGATTTTTGCAAGCTAATGACTTTCAGGGAAAGGATTAAAGCTCCGGAGAGTGGCCACCAGATCACTGGGGCAGTGACAGGGTGTGTGTGGCCCAGAGCTAGGAAAAGTTACTTTTTTGGACTTCAGTAACTGAGAGCGAGTGTGCTGCAGTGGTTTGATTATTAGACTATGATCAGGGTTCGATTCTCTCTCAGGTGTGGAAACTCACTGGGTGACCTTGGGTCTGCTGCATGCTCTCAGCCACAGAAAATCCTACGATAGGTTTGCCTTTGGGTTGCTGTAAGTCAGAAAGGACTTGAAGGCACACAATAACAACTGTAATAACTGTGCTGTAATGGTTGTCCAAGAAGTTATTTTCTTAGACTGTAACTTTTAGGCCATTTCCGCACTAGCCTGTTATAGCACAATGATTCCACTTTCAACCTCCTCTGGAATCCTGGGGTTTGCAGTTTCGGGAGGGGCCAATTGGCCACTCCTGAAATTGCAAACCCCAGGATTCCAGAAATTGCAAACCCCAGGATTCCAGAGGATGTTGTAAGTGGAATCATCGCGCTATAACAGGCTAGTGCAGAAATGGCCTTAATAATGCCAGTTATACCTGCAGAAATGATCAACAGGATGCTGGTTTTTATTATCTGCACAAAGAATAATGCTTGCACCAAGAACGTTGGTTTATCTTGCATTAATCAGAATATTTTTGGAAGTGAAACTCATCAAAAAAATGGAGCGAAGATGAAAAGAAAAAAGGTGCTGACAGAGGAATAAATCTTTGTTGGCTGTTGACGATTTTTTAAAGAACAAAGCGGGGTGTTTTGATGTGTTCAAGATACCATTCCTCACTGAGGATGAGAAAAGGTGCAAATGTTCTCTCTACATCTTAGCAATCTTTTTTTTTTTTTTTTTGGTTAGTTTTTATAACTGATTTCTCCCTTTCTGCCAGCCTGCGCTGATTTCTTTTTATTTCTCTCTGTCTCTCCTTTTTATAGAAAATCAAGGGCTGCCTTGTTGAGACTTCGTTTAGCAGCACTTCTGCTAGCTAAATGTCATCTTGTTTGGTTTCTAGGGAAGGAAGGATTCAAAATGAAAGATCTTATTGATTTCTTACTTATTAATGGTCATTTTTATGTCTTATCTCTATCTAAAGATCTCAGGGCAGCTCACAATAAAAGCAAACTGCTAATTTAAAAGAGAGTAAAATTATATATTATATATATAGAGAGAGAGAGAGAAAAGGAGAAAGAGAGATTTTTAAAAGGCTAAAAACATATTAAACAAGTTAATGTTTTAAAAAGACAAATTAAAAATGTAAAAACAGTTTAAAACCATGTATGTGTGAGGAGTTTAGTTTTACTTATTTCTTTGATTTGATCTTTCTCCTACTTTTGTATCAATATGGGAGCCAAAGTGTATAAATAAAAGTGCATAAATGGCTGGATAGCAGTACGTGTGAGAGGGATCTAGGAGTCTTCATAGACCACAAGCTGAACATGAGTCAGCAGTGTGATGCGACAGCCAAGAAGGCCAATGCGATTCTCGGCTGCATCGATAGGAGTATGGTGTCTAGATCGAGGGAGGTACTGGTACCACTCTGCTCTGCTTTGGTTAGACCCCATCTTGAATACTGTGTCCAGTTCTGGGCACCCCAATTCAAGAAGGATATTGACAAGCTGGAGCAAGTCCAGAGGAGGGCGACCAAAATGGTGAGAGGCCTGGAAACCATGCCCTATGAGGATAGACTTAGAGAGCTGGGTATGTTTCGTCTGCAGAAGAGAAGGTTAAGAGGGGACATGATAGCCATGTTTAAATCTTTGAAGGGATGCCATGTAGAGGAAGGAAAGGGCTTATTTTCTGCTGCTCCAGAGACCAGGACAAGGAGCAATGGATTCAAGCTGCAGGAAAGGAGATTCCAGCTGAACCTCAGGAAGAACTTCCTGACAGTCAGGGCTGTCCGGCAGTGGAATCTGCTGCCTCAATGGAGTGTAGTGGAGTCTCCTCCTTCTTTGGAGGTTTTTAAGCAGAGGCTGGAGGGCCACCTGTCCAAGGGAGTGCTTTGAGGGTGTTCCTGCATGGCAGGGGGTTGAACTGGATGGCCCCTGGGGTCTCTTCCAACAATACATTTCTATGATTCTATGATTCTATGCTGTTCCAGAGACTAGGACATGGAGCAATGGCTTCAAAGTGTAGGAAAAGAAATTGTACATAAACATGAGGAAGAACTTCCTGATGGCAAGAGCAGTTTGACAGCGGAATCTGCTGCTGCCTGGGAGTGTGATAGAGTCCTCCTTTGGAGGTTTTTAAACAGAGGCTGGATGGCCATCTTTCGTGAGTGCTTTGAGGGTGTTCCTGCATGGCAGGGGATTGGACTGGATGGCCTCTGGGGTCTCTTCCAACTCTACATTTCTATGATTCTATATGCAAAAGCAGTAGGGCCTGAAAGACTCTAGCAAGCAATCGTGGCCAAGATCCTGCACATGGCACGTGATTATAATCTCATAGGTACACTCCCTCTCTGAGTCTGACCTCCTAAAACCCACCTTAAAAGCTGGGCAGCCATATCTCACAGGGCAATTCGGCAGCACTGTTGAGTAGGGTGATGGAGGATGACCTCTCAAGCCCCCTCCTGCCAGAAAGTGGCAGTTCTGCAAGGGGGCATGACAACTCCTCACCTTACCGTTACTCGCTGTCAGGAGGGGGCTGGATGAGTCCAGCCCACCGGTGCTGCAGAATTCTTTCCCTTGCTATGGCTGCCTGGCTTTTAAGGTGGGTTTTAGGGGCATTTGCAGTTACGGCAATGGTGAATGTGGATATGGAACAGTTAAGAGTTAACTGGCAGTCTAGCTTACAACAGCGTAACTGCCAAACAGGAGTCCAGCCCGTGTTTTAACTCAATGGTACGATGACAGCGATGTTGGCACCAGTGGGGTCTCCAGGGGGTGGGCATTCCAGAGCAGAAAAACTGTCTCCTGTGTCCTCCACTAGCATATTGCCCCGACTGATAGGACACAAAGGAGGGCCACTCAAGGAGGGCCCATTTCTCACGCAGACATTTATCTTGAATCATAGAATGCTAGAACTGGAAGAGACCCCAGGGGCCATCTAGTCCAACCTCCTTCTGCCATGCAGGAAGACCCAATCAAAGCATTCCTGACAAATGGCCATCCAGCCTCTCTTTAAAAACCTTCAAAGAAGGAGGAGACTCCACCACACTCCAAGGCAGCAGCATATTTCATGGTCACACTCCCTTTACCATTAGGAAGTTCTTCGTAATGTTTAGATGGAATCTCTTTTCCTGAAGTTTGAAGCCATTGCTCTGTGTCCTAGTCTCTGGAGCAGCAGAAAACAAGCCTGCCCCATCTTCCACAGGATATCCTTTTCAAATATTTAAACATGGGCTGTTATGCCACCTCTTAACCATCTCTTCTCCAGACTAAACATACCTAGCTCCCTAAGCTGCTCCTTGTAGGACTTCATGGTTTCCAGGCCTTTTGTTATTTTCGGTTGCCCTCTGCTTGACATTTTCTGGCTTGTCAATATCCTTCTTGAATTGTGGTACCCGGAATTGGACATAGTATTCCAGGTGAGGCCTGACCAAAACAGAATAGAAGAGTACCATTGCTTCTCTCAACCTGGAGAGGGGCTCCTTCAAGTGCTGAAGTTGCAAGCGTGGGGAATTTTAATGTCAATACTAGCACCTTGAATTCAGATGAGATGTGTATTGGTGTGGGTTTATGTTTTGCAAGAGACAGCTTTTCTGGCTTAATGCACTTGGCCAAGTATATGTGCCTATATGTAACCCTGAGTACATATACACACCAGTAAATTCCCCAACTTATACTGCAGTCCTGTACCTGCAGGGCCGACTGCTTGGTTCACAGCAACTCACTCCATGAAGAAATACATCGTGAGCTGTTTTACTATGGTTTATCTATCTATTTGTGCAGTTCATAATCAGTGTAATCTATATATCTTTTTAATTAATTGATTTTAGGCCTAGTTCTTTTCAGAGCTCCTGGCACACAGTGACATGAAGAACCTCTCCTACATTATTTATTTTTAAAGCAGAATATTTAAAAGTATATCATGTGTTAAATACAGCAAACCGGTTGTTGTATCCTGGGGGAGTCCTGGGCTTTTCCATACCTGTCACGTGCATGCATGTTTATCCTTTCCTAAGGCGATTGAAATGCTTTTCTGGGTGATGCATATTTTGGATGTACCTCTACACATCAGCCTCCAAAGATATCACACTCTAGTCCTAAGACTCAGGTGCAGCATAGGCCATTTCCGCACTAGACTGTTATAGCGCTATTATTCCCCTTGCAACCTCCTATGGAATCCTAGGGTTTGCAGTTTTGGGAGGGGCCTTTGAGGATTCAACAGGAGGTTGAAAGTGGAATCATAGCACTATCACAGGCTAGTGCAGAAGTGGCCTGTGTGTCAGTATAGATGCGGATTTGGACTTCTCATTTGGAGAGGGAGGAAAGCTTGAATTCCAAAGTTTTTCATTTCCCCCCACGTTTTCCCTTTTCAGAAAAGGATGCGGGGGGAGTTCTGGCCAGCTTGGAACCTATTTGAATGACCATGTTCTTTTGACTGGGACTTAGAGTTTATTCCAGTTACCCTCCCCTTGGGTCCAGGCAATAGATGTGCCAAACTCAGGGCCGTATCACGCTGCACGGTTATAGGGCTATTATTCCTTTTCAACAGCCGTGGCAACCTCCTATGGCATCCTGGGCTTTGTAGTTTAGGGCATGTAGTGTTCTCAGCCAGAGAGCTCTTGGGCCTCGGGAAACTGCAAACCCCAGGATTTCACTAGATGAAGTCATGGCAGTTAAAGTGAATAATAGCACTATAACTGTGTGTTGTGATAGGGCTATTAGATCAGCGGTTCTTAAAACTGGTCTTCCAGATATTTTGGACGTCAGGTCCCAGAAATCTCAGCCAAGCATAGACAGTGGGAGGAATTCTGGGAAATGAGGTTCCAAACCTCTGGAGGACTGAAGTTTGAGAACCACTGGTTTAGATTACTTCCCATGAGCACACACCGTGGTTCTCTGTAGGCCCCCTTCCAGGAGATTTTGGGGTAGAGTCGGAACCCTCCTGTGCACGGTTGAATCTGAGAAGGCTGATGAGCCCAGAACGTGCCCCTCCTGGAACCATCTGAATGGAAGTATTAATTTTGCCAGGTTGTAGACACTTCCAGTGTGATCACGGTTGACATCATTAACCTGGTGAGAGAGCCCAGAGGATGGTGACCAAAATGTTAAAAAACCTGGAAACCGTGACATCTTCTGAGAAGCAGCTTAGGGAGCTGGAGATGTTTAGCCTGGAGGAGAGAAGGTTGAGAGGAGACATGATAGCTGTGTTTAAATATTTGAAGGGAGGTCATATGGAAGATGGAGCAAGCTTATGTTCTGCTGCTCCAGAGACTAGGACACAGCAAAAAGGATTCCACCTAAACACGAAGAACTTCCTGGTGGTAAGAGCAGTTTGACAACAAGATATACTGCTGCCTCAGTGGAGTGTGGTGGAGTCTCCTCCTTCTTTGGAGGTTTTTGACCAGAGGCTGGATGGCCATCTGTCTGAGGGAGTGCTTTCACTGTCCTCCTGCCTGGCCAAGTGGGGTTGGACTAGATGACCCTGGGGCTCTCTTCCAGCTCTAGGATTCTAGAATTCTTCGAGGTTGCTTTCCTGCTTCCGAATCCAGTATTGCCACATCTTTTTCTCCTATAACAAGCCCCCTTCCAATCATTCCACCCAACCTGCCCCTTTCATTCCGTGCAGGTCCTCCGAAATTAACATTCAGTTCATGGCATTTGTAATGTTGATCCTCATTTACACCACATTTAATTGCAGGGAGAGTTTGCCAAACACAAAGGCCAAAGAGAAACAGATGTTCCCTTTTGACAACTCCCCAGTGAGCAACTTGAGGAGATAGAAAAGAAACACTTTCTCTGGTGCTCTCAAAGCAGCTTGTAGTCCCCTTGATCACTGCCCTTTGGCCGCCCGCCCTACGGCACTGCCACCCATCGCCCAGGCTCCCCAGCAGTCAGGAGAGGGGTTTACAGGCTTAGCCCAATTTTTGTTTAAAGTTTTATTAAAATATTGAAAACAATAGAATAACAAATTCAAAAATAAGTTATATAGTCACTTACATTTAGAAAACATGTTCCATATCTTGCATACATATTAATCCAAAATACTAACTTCGTACAACAAACTATATAACCTATATCTGTTGCATTGATTTCTGTCTTCTTATTTCTTAACGTAATATATTCCACAGAACAAAATAAAATAAGTTTACTTCCTGCCTATCTTTTTTCAGTTTATTTGTGTACTATTATAGTTACCTCTATATCTACTTTACATTCCAGTTTATTTTAACCCAAAATTCAACCTACGCTCTCCTTGTCCTAATGTTTGACCACTCTGATAGATCAATATTTCACTGTTACCCTTTCCCGTACTAACCCCGGTTAGGGTATGTCTAAAAGTTATTGAGCCACTGTTCTGGCTTTCTTAATATTATATTATTACTATGACCCTTTTCGCACGGGCTTTCTCTCGCGAAATAGCCCCGTGAGCCTCGCGGGAGTGGGAGCGTCGCTCTGCACGACGCACTCCCACTTCCGCGTTGCTCACGGGGCTGAAGTGGTGCGAGCGCGGATTTTTTTATTTTCAGCTTGAAGCGAAAATAAACGGCGCTCGCGCAAGGCTCCCGGCAGCGTTCCGCACTTACCGGAGTGCGGAGCGCCGTCGCAGGCGGGCCTGTCGCGCTTCCTCCCCACTTCCGCCCCCGTGGCGCCTACAGCTCCCAGGGGGCGCTGCGGAAGCTGGGGGCGTGGCTGAAGAGCACCCGTCGCGCAAGAAGACTCCACGTGCGGTAAGGAGGCAGGGGAAGCGGCGGCGTTGCGGGAGAGGCTTCTCGCGTGAGCCGCCCTCCTCCGTCGCGCAAGCGCCGGCACTGTGAAAAGGGAGAGAGTCTCTTAATTTTACATAATTTTATGAAATTACAATATCTCCATATCTTTTTTGCAGGTAACTTGATATTAGTTTCCACTCTGTATCATATATTACTTTTTTCTCTTCTTTAAGTGATTTTGCAAGTTGGTCACAGTTCTTCATTTCATTGTGCTTTGAGAGGCTTGGCCCAATTTAAACGGACTTTGGTGTCTTTGGGTGAGCAGGTGGGTCCAGCTGAACTCCTCCTGCCTTTCCCCACCCAGGGGAATCTCAGCGGCTGATAAGCTCCTTCCAAGGGCAGAGGGAGGTTAAGAGGATCAGTAATGGGATAGGGAACCTTTCAGCCTCTGCTTCGCGGATTCAGATCCCGTCTCCAGTAGCCGAGAGCGGCCTGTCGGAAGGCCTTCACGCTGCCACCGGTGGTGCCGAAGCAAGCCGATCAGCTGCCTTGAGTCCCACTTTTTTTTATAATAGATAGATAGATAGATAGATAGATAGATAGATAGATATAGTTTTATTAACGTTCCAACAAATAAAACAAACAATTATTTCTGCAATGTTTACATGCAATATTATTTCTTCTTCCTTTCCTTTCTGGATTACAATTACTAATATTTCCTCTATTTATTATACCACGTATTGCAATAAAATGTTAGTAATCAATTGTGATTAACAAGTAATCAATGTGTCCAGTTCTGGGCACCCCAATTCAAGAGGGATATTGACAAGCTGGAGCAAGTCCAGAGGAGAGCAACCAAAATGGTGAAGGGTCTGGAAGCCATGAGGCCCTATGAGGAGCAGCTTAGGGAGCTGGGGATGTTTAGTCTGCAGAAGAGAAGGTTAAGAGGGGGCGTGATAGCCATGTTTAAATATCTGAAGGGATGCCACGTAGAGGAAAGAGGGGACTTGTTTTCTGCTGCTCCAGAGACCAGGACAAGGAGCAATGGATTCAAGCTGCAGGAAAGGAGATTCCACCTGAACCTCAGGAAGAACTTCCTGACGGTCAGGGCAGTCCAGCAGTGGAATCTGCTGCCTCGGAGTGTAGTGGAGTCTCCTTCCTTGGAGATTTTTAAGCAGAGGCTGAATGGCCATCTGTTGGGAGTGCTTTGAGGGTGTTCCTGCATGGCAGGGGGTTGGACTGGATGGCCTCTGGGGTCTCTTCCAACTCTACATTTCTATGATTCTATGATTCAATAATTTGTTAGTTCCTGCTATATTTCTCTACTTTACTTGTTACATGATATTTCAATGATTATTACCCTATATAGAATTTGGTATCATGCATCATGTATTGCCTTCTGTCTACACCCAACCCAAATCAGTAACAATCTTCCACTCTTTATTAATATCTTCATCTGATTTCCCTTTTAGTCTTTGCATGAGAATGTTGGCATTTCTTTTTTCCGTAAAACTTGTCCACCACTGTTCAATAGTAGGTGTAGTTTCATTTTTCCAAAGTTGTGCGTACGCAATGCGGGCCGTTGTCACCGTATATAATATTATTCTCCGACCTTGAGTCCCACTTTTAAGGAGACGCCGGGATAGGAATAAAATGATGGATCGGGTGATTTTACAGAAGTAGCTGTATTAGTCTATTGCAGCAGAAAAAGGAGGAGGAAACAAGGGAACAGGGCAGCACCTTTAAGTCTAGCTCGTCTTTACTTACCATGAACTTTTGTGGATATAAACCCACTTCTTCAGATGTAGGACAGAGTGATGATAAAAGGAATTTCGTGGCTGATAGGAGCAACCTGCTCTCTCAAGGGCAACTGATTTTTTTTTTCAAATATTTTTATTAAAGTTTGAGATGAAAATTAAAAAAAAAAATCTTCCCCACTTCGAAGCTTTTTGCTTTTTTCCAGTTGAGTCTGCTTGTTTACATTCCATTTATACATAGTTTCTGATTAAAAGATAATCTTAAGCCCTTTTCGCATGGGCTTTCTGTCGCGCAACAGCCCCGTGAGCCTCGCGGGAGTGGGAGCGTCGCTCTGCACGACGCACTCCCACTTCCGCCGGGCTCACGGGGCTGCAGCGGCACGATCGCGGGTTTTTTGATTTTCGCCTCAAGGCGAAAATCACCTGCGCTCGCGCAACGCTCCTAGTGCCCACGCGCACTTACCTCCTGTGCGGAGCGTCGGGGAGGCGGCTGGGTCGCGCTTCCTTCCCTCCGCCCCTGCAGAAGGAAGGGGCGGGGCGCTAGTGCGACGGACGCAACACCTCCTGCTTCGCGTGCGCGCGCGGGGGGGATGGGCACGACAGGCTCCTTTTTCGCACGCGCGGGGGGCAGACGCGCGAGCCTCCTGCTTTGTGGGGGGCAGACGCGCAAGCCTCCGGCTTCACGGGGGGCGGACGCGCGAGCCTCCTGCTTCGTGGGGGGGTGGATGCGCGAGCTGCCGCCACCGCCTCTGGGAGGCTGCTGCTTTGCCGCTCCTTCCTTCGCCTGTGGAAGGAAGGAGGGGGAAGCGGCAGCCTCCCGGAGAAGGCTTGTTGCGCGAGCCGCCCTCCCCTGCTCGCGCGAGAAGCCTTAATGCGAAAAGGGCCTTAGATTGATGCATCTTACATTGCTGCTTTGTTATATTGCCTGATTACATTGTTGTCTTACATTACATACCATCTTGCTTTATTCTTTTTTTCTTTTCTTGTACTATATCTTTATCCAATTCAAGCCTTGTCTCCATTCCCTTTCAAAGTTCTGGATAGGCTTATTTTTCAACAAAAACGTTAGCTTTTCTATCTCTATCATATCCACAACTTTTAATTTCCATGTTTTTGTATCAACACAATTCCTTTCTTTCCAATATTGTGCATACAAGGGCAACTGAAATTGAAGGCCTTTCCGCACTACCCTGTTATAGTGCTATTATTCCACTTTCAACATCCTTGGGGGAATCCTGGGGTTTGTAGTTTCCTGAGGCCTGAGAGCTCTCTGGCTGAGAATTCTCGAAGGCCCCTCCCTAAAGTGCAAACCCCAGGATGTTGAAAGTGGAATAATAGCACTATAACAGGTTAGCGCGGAAAGGCCCTGATTGTCATTGAGAGGATTGCCTCCAGTCCTAGCAGTTTACAAAGCCTTAGTCAGGAACAGTGGAGCAACAGTTGCACATTCTGGCCGTTGCCAAGACTAAAAGTCCTATTGGAGTTGCATGCCCATTCCGCACTGTACTGTTATAGCGCTATTATTCCACTTGTAACATGCGATGGAATCCTGGGGTCTGCAGTTTCCCCCCGCCCGAAACTGCAAACCCCAGGATTCCATAGGATGTTGCAAGTGGAATAATAGCGCTATAACAGTCCAGTGCGGAAATGAGCCCCAGTGTTTTATAGGGCTCTTTAAAAACCTCCAAAGAAGGAGACTCCACCACACTCCTAGGCAGCAGCGCATTACACTGTCAAACTGCTCTTGCTGTCAGAAAGATCATACGTACTGCAAACCTCAAACAATCATATATAAAGCTACTGTGAACTTTTTGCCTTTGGCGAGATGCAGCTGAAGGAGGGACAAACACATTCCTCAAGAGGTTTCTCTCCTCTTTTTGTATATCCCTCAGTTTCCCTGCAGCAAACCCACTTGTGGTTTGCATGAATCAGATCTGTTAAACGACACGTGTGGTTTTCCTTGTCGAAGAATGTCCCGAATCCCGTGGATGTCTTATGCGGCGATGGGAAGTATGTTTGAACATTCTTGAGAAATGGTTGCAAAGCTTGCTTCTTGAGTCCCAAGAAACCCTGGGATGAAAATCCTGAACTGGTGAGAAACTTTGGAGTCTGAGGGATATTTCACACAAAATTCACACCTGCTTGTTTTAGATAGGAAACAGAATTTTCTGCGCAGGAAACAACATTCCCTGAGCAGAAAATGCTGTTTTCTGTGCCGAAATACTGTGTGTGAATTTTGTGCAGAATATGTCCTGAACAGTGAGTAGTCTTTGAGAACTGTTCAGCTAAAAGGAAATTTGAAAAATTACTTATTGCTTCTCTTGGGACAACATTAGTAAAGAATTACATCCCTAGTCTTATGCATTTGCAAATTCTTTTATGGAAGCAGTTGGATACTTTTGGTTTACGGAAGATGATGTTATTCACTTCAAGGTTGCGGAAGCCGAGGTATGCTTGTAGTAGTATTGTGCACAGAAATGCATTGCACCTAGTGTGTGCCATGTGCAGGTGCATTTGATGTCGCAGTTTACTAACAAGGTGGTGCTGTGTAGCTCTGTGGCCGGAATTCACATAGGGACATGGGCACATGTAAATTATGCTATGCATGCTAGGCCAAAAAGTTAGCATTGTGCAATGGACGTATTCTGTTGATAACAGTGGAAGCAGAGTTGCATGGACTGTTCATCTGTTCCTCAACTTTTTGGAAATTGTTCACTGTGCTTTGTGGTTGTGCGTCCAATACTTTCTGCTGTGGTGTGTCATAGAGTCATAGAATCACAGAGTTGGAAGAGACTCTAAAGGCCTGGTGTTTTATTTTATTTTATAGGACAGGGGACACATGGCTGGATAGCAGTACATGTGAAAGGGATCTAGGAGTCTTCATAGAACACAGGCTGAACATGAGTCAGCAGTGTGATGCGGCAGCCAAGAAAGCCAATGCAATTCTCACCTGCATCAATAGGAGTATGGTGTCTAGATCGAGGGAGGTAATGGTACCACCCCACTCTGCTTTGGTTAGACCTCATATTGAATACTGTGTCCAGTTCTGGGCACCCCAATTCAAGAAGGACATGGTCAAGCTGGAGCAAGTCCAGAGGAGGGCGACCAAAATGGTGAGAGGCCTGGAAGCCATGAAACCCTATGAGGATAGACTTAGAGAGCTGGGTATGTTTCGTCTGCAGAAGAGGAGGTTAAGAGGGGACATCATAGCCATGTTTAAATATTTGAAGGGATGCCATATAGAGGAGGGAGAGGGCTTGTTTTCTGCTGCTCCAGAGACCAGGATAAGGAGCAATGGATTCAAGCTGCAGGAAAAGAGATTCCACCTGAACTTTAGGAAGAACTTCCTGATGGTCAGGGCTGTCTGGCAGTGGAATCTGCTGCCTCCATGGAGTGTGGTGGAGTCTCCTTCTTTGGAGGTTTTTAAGCAGAGGCTGGATGGCCATCTGTCGGGAGTGCTTTGAGGGTGTTCCTGCATGGCAGGGGGTTGGACTGGATGGCCCCTGGGGTCTCTTCCAACTCTATGATTCTATGATTTTATTTTATTTATTCTACATTACTTATGCTACAGTAAGGCAGTATTGGATTGAAGCCAGCAAGTATAAACTGTTGTTCTGTGTCCTGGATGCAAAACCTTGGCCTGTTTGAGTTGCAGGGGAACCAAGATGCTACTGGCACCTTGTGTTTTGATTCACGCAAACTCTCTTTTCTGTGGTTGTCACCCATCCAACTCTGCAGTTTTGCATGATGTCTCCACTTTTACTCTATGGTTTAAAAAAAAGGGAAAGAAATTCTAACCTTCCCTGCCACCCACTTTCATTTTCATTCAAGTGAGAAGTGAGAAAGTGCCTTTACAGTAAGTCTTCAGGTTTTCAGTGACTGAAACCCAATTGCTCGAAGTCATTGGGTGCTCTTGCAGAAATCGCCTGCTTTCACAACTTTTTAAAAACAAAACAGGCTGACGTTGCAGCTCTCTGCAGGGCATCTTGGAAACCACAGCAAGTGGAACAGAGCTGCTTTATTTTTTCAGTTAGGTTGTTCTCACCCTTTTTTTTTTTGAACCCCAAAATGTTAATAGATAACATTTTAAAAAAAATGTGAAGGGCTTTCTCCTCCTGCCTGGAGTTGGCTGCTAAATTGCATCCGAAGGAAAATTTCTAGAATTTGTACACTCCTTCCTCAAGGGTTTTAGCTGAATGTTATTGGTGGGGGGGGGCTAAAATTTGGGCATTGTTCTCCCCAAACAAGAATTCTGCCTTCCAGTTTACTTCAACTTCTGGATATTTGCTCCTAAGATTTTTTGGGCAAGATTTCTTCAGAGAAGTTTTGCCACTGCCTTTCTCTGAGAGAGTATGGCCCTTTTTGCAGCGCCGGCGCTCTCGCGACGGAGGAGGGCGGCTCGCGCAAGAAGCCTTCTCCGGGAGGCTTCCGCTTCCCCCTCCTTCCTTCCGCAGAGAGAAAGGAGCCTGTCCCGTCCATCCCCGCCCCGCACGCGCGCAAGAAAGGAGCTTGTCGCGTCTGCCCCCCGCGCACGTGCGCGAAGCAGGATGTGTCGCGTCCGTCGCGCTAGCGCCGCGCCCCGTCCCTTCCTTCCGCAGGGGCGGAGGGAAGGAAGTGCGACCCGGCCGGCTCCCGGACGCTCCACACGAGAGGTAAGTGCGCGTGGGCGCAGGGAGCGTTGCGCAAGCGCGGGTGATTTTCGCTTGGAAGCGAAAATCAAAAAACCCGTGCTCGCGCCGCTTCAGCCCCGTGAGCCCGGCGGAAGTGGGAGTGTGTCGTGCGGAGCGACGCTCCCACTCCCGCGAGGCTCATGGGGCTGTCGCGCGAGAGAAGGCCCATGCGCAAAGGGCCTATGACTTGCCCAAGGTCACCCAGTGGGTTTCTCTTTATGAGCAGGGATTCAGATCCTGGTCTCCCAGATTTTGAATCTGGCACTCAGAGCACTAAACAACATTGGCTTTGCCTTCAAGTTGAATCTGGCTTAACTGCCATCATTGGGTTCTGTTGGAAAGATGGATTCAGAGGAGGTTTCCTGCTATCTTCCTCTGTGGCTGAGACAGTGTGCCTGCTGAATGCCACACAGTGGATTTCTATGTATAAGTGGGGATTTGAACTCTGGCCTCCCAGAATTCTCTTGCAACAGGAAAAGAGTTTCTATCTAAGCATTAGGAAGAATTTTCTGACGGTAAGAGCAGTTTGACAGTGGAACACGCTGCTGCCTCAATGGAATGCGGTGGAGTCTCCTTCTTTGGAGGTTTTTAAAGAGAGGCTAGATGGCCATCTGTGAAAGAGAGTGCTTTGGTGGCGTTTTCTTGCATGGCAGAAGGGAGTTGGTCAGGATGGCCCTTGGGGGTCTCTTCCAACTCTATGATTCTTTGACAACGGTATTGTAGGATTTTATTGGCAAGATTACTTCAGAGGAGGCATTCCTTTGCCTTCCCATGAGGTTGAAAGAGTGTGACTTTTGTTCAACTTGATGCAAGAGGGATCTTGACAAACTGGAATGTGTCCAGAGGAGGGCAACCAAAATGGTAGAAGGCTTGGAAACCATGAAGCCCTGTGAGGAGTAGGTTAGGAAGCTGAGGGTGTTTAGCCCAGAGAAAAGAAGGTTAAAAGGTAACATGATAGCTGTATTTAAATATGTGAAAGGATGTCGTATGGGAGATGGAGCAAGCCTGTTTTCTGCTGCTTCAAAGACTAGGACACAGAGCAATGACTTCAAACTACAGGAAAAGAGATTCTGCCTAAGCATTAGGAGAAACTTCCTGATGGTAAGAGCAGTTCGATAGTGGAATATGCTATTGCCTCGGTGGAGTGTGGTGGAGTCTCCTCTTTTTTTGGAGGTTTTAAAAGAGAGGCTGGATTACCGTCTGTTGGGAGTGCTTTGATTTTGTCTTCCTGCGTGGCACAAGGGGGTTGGACTGGATGGCCCTTGAGGTCTCTTCTAAGTCTCGGATTCTGTTATGTAATGAACTATCAAAGCAGCACACCATTCTGGTTCTCCATGCTATGTATTATGTTGTTGTGGTGTGCCTTCAAGTCACTTCTGACTTATTGCAATCCTAAAGCAAAAGTATCATGGGGTTTTCTGGGGCTGAGAGGGTGTGACATACCCAAGGTATGTCCTACAGGGTCATAGTCCGGTGCTCAAACCACTGCACTGCATTGGCTCTCTCTTATAGCAGTTTGGGAATGTAATATAATTATTCACTCTGTGATATAATTTTGCTGTATTTCATGCTGTAGCGGTTTGGTACCACTTGAAGCACAATCATTCCATCTTATGAAATCCTGGTATTTGTAGTTTTGTGAGCTATTTAGAGTTCTGTGCCAGGGAGTTCAAGCATCTCACAAAACTAATTCTCTGGATTCTATAGGATGCAACCCTGGCAGGTAAATGGAAGCAAGCTACTATCATTTACAGAGTGTGAAAGGGACCCTGCAGGGATGCAGTTGACCCAAAGGACCCCAGTTTGCCTGGTGATAGATTGATAAATCTGATCTCTCATGGAGAAAGCATTTTTCTATGTGCCTCGAATCTGCTGCACATTCATTGAATGGGTCAACCCACACATTATAGTTTTATGAGAGAGTAATGACTTTTTTCCTTCCCTCTCCTCTTTAGGATTCTGGATCAAGATCGTAACATGTAATTATCTTATTTCTAGTCTTGTGAAAGCAAGTAGTGAGCTCCTCAAAAGACAAATGCCAGAAGCATGACCTTTAGGAGAGTAGTTCTTTGAAGCCATTTGGTTCCTCCTTCTAATTTTTCCCGGTGCCATTTCATGGCTAAAAGCAACTCCAAAAGGCCCAGATATTTGTAGGAAAGGTCACTTGAAGAGGAAAAAGCAAGGAAGTTTGGAGAGGGTTGCACGCAGAAGAGGGGTGGTGATGGTGGGGTGGGAAGAAAGAGGTGAAATTTTCCAGATCCAATTCTGTAAAAATAAAATAAAAAAGAGCACACCTCAAACTACAGTGTCCTCTTAGATGAGGCTGCGGAGAGTCATAATCTCTCTCTGAATCATGCTCTGTTAATCACAGCTTGCCTTCTCTTATTTGATTAAGTCACTTGAAAAGCTGTAAGTGGCTTTTCTTTCAGCTGAGATGTCACGGAGATTTGAACTGGTGAAAATAACACCTTGTAGATTGGGCAGAGATTAGTCCCCCCCTCGCCAAATGGAATGGCTAGGTTGTGTTGGTCGTTCCTCCCTCTTTCCTTCTCTCTCCCACCCACCTCTCAAATTTCCACATGCTCCCATGCATCGAAAACACAACAATGAATCCACTGATCCAGAATTCATCCTTTCAGAAATACCAGGAGCCTGGTGGATTTATGTTCTCGCCTGTCTGTCATCAGCAGGGAGCAGTTGACATTTCATGGATCTGAAGGTCGGCAAAGTAGACTGAGCTGTCTCATCAGTCTTTGCACTCTTCCTTGTAGTGCTCTGGGGCACGATGATGCTCTCTGCCCCCTAAGGTTTTCCAGGAAAGGTTGATGAGGCTCCATCAGATGAACGTGTGTACTTTCCTGATAGCCAAGATGGTTAAAAGGGTCTGGAAACCAAGCCGTGTGTCGAAGGGTTGACAGAGTTGGATGTGTTTAGCCTGGAGAAGAGAAGATTAGTGACCAGGTACATGATCTTTAAGGGCTGCCATGTAGTGGAAGATGGAGCCAGAGTGTTGTAGGCACCGGCTGTTGCCAGGCAATGGAGTGCAGAGATAGCAGAAGGCCATTCAGCAAGCAAACTGAGACAACTTAGCAGTTCAGTGGAGCTTGCCTGTTCAGCGTGGAGAAGAAGTGTAGTCAAGAGTTGGTCCAAGAGTTCAGGAACCCAGCGGGCAACAAGGACAGACAGTCCGAGGGTCAGAGAATCCAAGCAGACAGTGAGCAGGGAATCCATAGAACAAGGCAAGGGCCAGCAAACACACGTGTTGTTTCTAGTGCTGAGCCTCCGCCCTCTGCCTTTCTTAAAAAGGCTGGAGCCAGCTGGCTCCCATCCCAGCCTGCTGAGCTCCCAGTGCGCTTGCATCTGCTTGTCCTACTTCGAGACTGCGGTTCACTTAGGGAAGCTGATTCCTGGCCCATGACACTGAGTTTCTTTACTGCTGCTCCAGAGGGTAGGACCCCAAACCAATGTATCAAAATGAGAAGGAAAGAGATTCCAAATAAACATTAGGAAGAACCTCTTGGCAAAAGGAGCTGTTTGAAAGTGGAGTAGCCTGCCTCAGACGGTGGTGGCTTCTTGCTTCATTAGAGGATTTTAAACAAAGTTTGGATGGCTACCATGTAGGGGTGGCAGAATCCTGCACTAGCAGGGGTTGGATTGGACAGCCGTTGGGCCATTTCGTGCTCCGGGAGTTTATGATCTTCCTCCCTGCCTTTCTTCTGTTGATTCTGTAGGTCTCCAGGGAAACTTATATATAATATCTTTTAGGCCTTCATCCATACAGTTTTTGAGGCTCAGTTTGATTAATTGCAACATTATCTGGCATAAGTATATTAAAATGTACGTGTGTGTATGTGTGTGTGTGTGTTCCTTTATGATACTCTTTTGACTTTACATTTATATATAAACACAGTAAAAATACATGCAAAATCTGTTGGAACCAAAGAGACATCAACGCTTGTATAAAGTGGTTAGTGGGGGGGGGGTGCTGTAGAGAGCATACCTGTCCTTTCGTTTCACCTTTCTGTCTCTTTCTTTGATCTATGTACTCCATCCTTTTTGCCGCCTTCCCACCTGCAGGAGTTCCTTCTCCTTCTTCCAAAAGTAGTCAGTCTTCCTGTCTCCCTTTGTCTGGGAAGGTGAGGGTCCTGCCTCAGAATGACATACATCTGCATATGGGCTCTTCTAATGAAATTTGAGTGATCTGCTTTTGTTTATCTCAGTGGTTCTCAACCTTCCTAATGCCGCGACCCCTTAATACAGTTCCTCATGTTGTGGTGACCCCCAACCATAAAATCATTTTCATTATTTATTTATTTATTATTTAGTTAGTTAGTTAGTTAGTTATTTCCAACACCAAATAGATTGGAAACACTGCCCTAAATCACTGCTCTGGACAGACTTCTAATGCCTAAAAACTGGTAACTCCCCCCCCTTTTTTAAGCACAGAAAGCGTCCATCAATGCCAGAATTAAGGCAGTAGTTCCAGTTCTGAATGTTGGGTTTCCACAGTTCAAAAAACCAGTCAGTCCCAAAGGCAAGGCCGAAACAGCCCACATTTTACACGAGGCGCAGGGAGGAAAGGACAGGGAGAGAGGAAAGATGGCGGCGGCATAAGCAGACGTGTTTTTTTTTTACTCCCTCCCTTCCTCCCTTAAAGGGAGTGCGGACGCTGAACATACAAAAAGCGAGGAATGGAAGACAGTCAGGGTGAAGAACACAACATGTGCGTGTGGCAAGCGCCAAGGGTCCAGCACAACAAAAGCGAGAGGAGAAAGTCATCCTGGCTATTTCTGCACTAGACTGTTATAGCGCTATTATTCCACTTTCACCATCCTATGGAATCCTGGGGTTTGCTGGTCTCCTCTCCTCACCTCCGCCTTAACGTTCCGGCTCCAGCTCTCTCCTCCTGCTCTCCGCACCTCCGACTCCACCTTCGGCTCCTCCAGTGCTTTCGCATCAGGAAGGGAAAGACGGGGAAACGCGCAGCATGCCTCCTCTCCCCTCCTCCCAGCGCAGGGGTCTCAGAAGCACTGCTCCCACTGGCTGTGAGGCCACCTTCTTTTAAAGGGGGGGCAGGATTGAGGAGCGGCGACCCCTGTGAAATGGTCATTCGACCCCCAAAGGGGTCCCGACCCCCAGGTTGAGAACCACTGGTTTATCTCTTTTTCTATCCCAAGATGGATTTCCTGAAACAATGAATGTAATTTGTTTTTCCCCCTTTTTAACCTTATAAGAGTATCTTGTTCCTAATTACACTGGCTACACCATACTCTGCTTGATATAGATCCCAAATATTCCTACAAAGTCATTGGTAAAACTACATGTTCAAATTGTTTTCATAGAATCATAGAATCATAGAAATTCAGAGTTGGAAGAGACCACACAGGCCATCCAGTCCAACCCCCTGCCATGCAGGAACACCCTCAAAGCACTCCCTTTGACAGGTGGCCATCCAGCCTCTGCTTAAAAACCTCCAAGGAAGGAGACTCCACTACACTCCGAGGCAGTATATTCCACTGCCGGACAGCCCTGACTGTCAGGAAGTTCTTCCTGAGGTTCAGGTGGAATCTCCTTTCCTGCAGCTTGAATCCATTGCTCCTTGTCCTGGTCTCTGGAGCAGCAGAAAACAAGTCCCCTCCTTCCTCTACGTGGCATCCCTTCAAATATTTAAACATGGCTATCATGTCCCCTCTTAACCTCCTCTTCTGCAGACTAAACATACCCAGCTCTCTAAGTCTATCCTCATAGGGCATGGCTTCCAGGCCTCTCACCATTTTGGTCGCCCTCCTCTGGACTTGCTCCAGCTTGTCAATATCCTTCTTGAATTGGGGTGCCCAGAACTGGACACAGTATTCAAGATGGGGTCTAACCAAAGCAGAGTAGAGTGGTACCAGTACCTCCCTCGATCTAGACACCATACTCCTATTGATGCAGCCAAGAATTGCATTGGCTTTCTTGGCTGCTGCATCACACTGCTGACTCATGTTCAGCTTGTGGTCTATGAAGACTCCTAGATCCCTTTCACACGTACTGCTATTTAAAATGCAATTCAACATCATGCATTAATGACACGTGATTTATCCAACAGAGCCCTTGCGTTGAAGGGCAGCATTGTGTAACTGAAGCAAGATACCCTGTTTGTTGTGCATTTCTAATTCTGGATAGTGGAGGACCTGCACAAGAGTAGTAATGTAGACAATCCCTGTTGCTTTTGATAGGCTTGGAGAAGGCCGTGCCTTAGCTGTTTCTGCCTCGAAGTTACATGTATGTTAAAATCTCTCCAAGCATCTATCCAGGGCATCAGCCAGTCCCTATGTGGGGCGGAGGGGGGACTCTTAAACATACATGGCCTAAGATGTTACAAATTAATGACAAGAAATGGTATATAAGCCCATTTTTGGAGAGCCCCAATTAATGCAGCCAGCCTGTGATTTGAGCAACTTTACAGAAAAAGAGAACTGTGCTCCAGTTTGATGAATGTGATTCAGAAAGTTTTTACACAGACAGAGGGTAAGGAGACTAAATATAAACACAGAGAGCAGCGGAGTTTCAAGTCAGCCTTGCAAGCGAGGAGTGAAAATTGCGTCTCGGATTCGTTCTTAGTCATCAAAGGACAGCTCATAACAACGACGCAGAGGCTGAGCCTGCAAGCATGAGGTTGCCAAGACATGGAGGATGGTGTCCTTTGCAAACCCACATTGTGGCCGTTTTCCTCTTGTTGTCCCTTTCAGTTCTGTTGCTCGTTCCATGCTAGGACAGTCTGGAGACTGGATACGCGACATGTCCGATGCAGGCCCACCATTTCTGACAGGGATGGGTAAAGTACTGGCTACAGCAGCGGTTCTCAACCTGTGGGTCACGACCCCTTTGGGGGTCGAATGACCCTTTCACAGGGGTCGCCTAAGACCATTGGAAAATACGTAGTTCCAATGGCCTTAGGCTCCATTCCCTCCTCGGTGGTGGTGCGCAAGCGCGAGCTGTCCTCCTGCCCCCTGTTCAGAAGGGACTGAAATCGCTTCCCTTCTCCGCTACCGGGAGAACCTCCTTTCTGAGGGGCCAGCTTGGGGGAGCGGCAGCAGCATGAGGGGCAGGCCCCGTCCTCGCCACGGCCCCTGCCTCACTCGCCACAGAGGGGCGCACTGTGGAAGGGCTGGGGGGCTGCAAGTTGGCGCTATTCCGGGGGGCGAGCTGCGCCCGGTGCAAAAGACAAAGGCGCTGGGATTCCTCCCCCCTCCGGCCAGGGTCGACACTCTGGAAACTTTTCCCACACTGCCCCCCCCAGTGGAAACAAGAGCAAAGCAGAAGTAGAGCCCAGGGGGGTTCTCGGAGTTTTTTCCCGGGGGAGACGCGCAGCTCCTCTTTCCCTCCCTGCCTGCCCCCCACCGTTCCTGTCTGGCGAGGCAGCCTTGCTGGCGGGGGGAGGCATTGTAAATAATAAATAAATAATTTTATGGTTGGGGGTCACCACAACATGAGGAACTGTATTGAAGGGTCGCGGCATTAGGAAGGTTGAGAACCACTGGGCTACAGGCTGAATACAGCCCCCAAACACCACCTTTGTGTGGCCCCCAAAGCCCCCAAGTGTCTCCCAAGGCTCCTGAACCCCTCCTTTGGACCTTTGTGTGGCCCCCCAAAGCCCCCAACTGTCTCCCAAGGCTCCTGAACCCCTCCTTTGGACCTAACTCTCCTCTATCTCTATCCCTGACTAAGGCCATTTCTGCACTATCTGTTATAGTGCTATGATTCCACTTTCAACATCCTATGAAATCCTGGGGTTTGCAATTTAGGGAGGGGCCATTTGAATTCTCAGCCAGAGAGCTCTTGGGCCTCAGGAAGCTACAAACCCCAGAATTCCACAGGAGGTTGAAAGTGGAATAATAGCACTATAACAGCCTAGTGCGGAAATGGCCTTAATAGACCACAAGCTGAACATGAGTCAGCAGTGTGATGTGGCAGCCAAGAAAGCCAAAGCAATTCTCCGCTGCATCAATAGGAGTATGGTGTCTAGATCAAGGGAGGTACTGGTACCACTCGACTCTGCTTTGGTTAGACCCCATCTTGAATCCTGTGTCCAGTTCTGGGCACCCCAATTCAAGAAGGACATGGTCAAGCTGGAGCAAGTCCAAAGGAGGGCGACCAAAATGGTGAGAGGCCTGGAAGCCATGAAGCCCTATGAGGAAAGACTTAGAGAGCTGGGTATGTTTAGTCTGCAGAAGAGAAGGTTAAGAGGGGACGTGAGAGCCATATTTAAATATTTGAAGGGATGCCACGTAGAGGAAGGAGAGGGCTTGTTTTCTGCTGCTCCAGAGACCAGGACAAGGAGCAATGGATTCAAGCTGCAGGAAAGGAGATTCCACCTGAACCTCAGGAAGAACTTCATGACTGTCACGGCTGTCCAGCAGTGGAATATGCTGCCTCGGAGTGTAGTGGAGTCTCCTTCTTTGGAGGTCTTTAAGCAGAGGGTGGATGGCCATCTGTCGGGAGTGCTTTGAGGGTGTTCCTGCATGGCAGGGGGTTGAACTGGATGGCCTCCGGGGTCTCTTCCAACTCTACATTTCTATGATTCTATGATTAATGACAGTAGGCGTGAATAGCTTGCACTTGCAGCATATTGCTTCCTAGTCCCCTTTGAGTTCTCTGATTGAGAAGGTGGCTGTAAGCAAAAGCTGACTTGGCTGCAAACA
This sequence comes from Ctenosaura bakeri, assembly GCA_948474755.1. Taxonomy (NCBI): domain Eukaryota; kingdom Metazoa; phylum Chordata; class Lepidosauria; order Squamata; family Iguanidae; genus Ctenosaura; species Ctenosaura bakeri. Next base: position 228,180 of record CAOLHI010001025.1, on the reverse strand, counting down.
ACAACAAAACAACAGCAAGTATACTGAACAAGCCCTTCCCAGATTTGCAGCTCATCCTTTTCTTGCCAGCGGAGGAGACCAGCTCCAGTTCTGGCACCCTGTGACTTTCACAAGAACATTTTAGCTTCTGGGTCCAGAGCTTAAAAATATTATTTTTTTTAACTGCAGTTCCTGCATTTTGATGGACGGCGGCCACATCCATGCTGGTTGGGGGATCTGGGGAACTGTGGTCCACCAAAGTATCTTTTTAAAGCTCTGGTTATGTGTCAGATTTCCCAAGCCATTTCTTCTTGTGGGCTTCCCAAATCAGTTTGATGCTTTGCTGATAAGACTCAGTCAGTGGTCAACTTCAGAGCTGTAGCAAAAGCCAGATAGTTCTGGTGTCTCTGTTAAATCTAACATCCAAAGTTTCAAACACTATTTTTCAGATTTACTGTATTTATGTAGTTTACTCTATATAAATCTTCTCATTTCTTTAAAGTTCTTATAAAGCAACATTCTCTGAAAACATAAATCTCACTTGTCAGGGTGACCTCTTTTTTCTTTAGATATGCTACTTCTGTTTTTGTTTTTTTTTCTCCCTGAGTTCTGCTTCCATTAAGATTCATCTCTTGCATTTTAAATATATAAATAGATATATCTTTTCTCTTTGAAAGAACACACACACACACAGACACACACATACATATACATGCACATAATTTTAAATGTTTTCATTGAAGAAGCTTTGGAAAGTTTAAAAATACATGCTTTTTAAAATGCCGTACATCAATATATTTACCAATAATTCTCATCAGAAAGTTTACAGCAAGCTTGACAATTTTCCTATTTTAGAAGTACTCCTGAATTATTTTGCATGTGTTGTATCACCCTTTTAGGTGGACGTATGACTCCAAATTGCCTGTCAACTTATGGTGACCCCGTGAACTTAATAGGGTTTTCTTAGGCAACGGGTCCTCAGAGGTGCCAGTTCCTTCCTTTGAAATATAACCTACAAGACCTGGTATTGCTTGGTGGTCTTTCATCCAAGTGCTAACCAAGGCTGACCCTCCTTAGCTTCTGTGATCAGACAGGATCTGGTGTCTTCAGAGTATTTAAACGAGTGACATTATATCTGCCTTTAAATATCTGAAGGGGTGTCAGATAGAAGATGGAGCCAGCTTGTTTTCTCCTGCTCCGGAGACTAGGACACAAACCAATAGATTCAAATAAGAAGAAAATAAATTCCATCTAAACATTAGGAAGAACTTTTTCTAACTATAAGAGCTATTCGACAATGAAATAGATCGCCTCAACAGGTTGTGAACTTTCTTTTTTGAAGCTCTTTCAGCAGAGGTTGGATGGACATCTCTCAGGAGCATTGTGGGTTGTATATTCTTGCGTGGCTGAAGGGGATTGGATTAGGAGGCCTTTGTGTTAATATTCTATGGTTGAAAGTGAGAGTCATCATACTGATCAGTGGTTTCGAGTAGTCAGTTGGTAAATTTCTCCTCTTCCTTACTTTCTGAAATACATTCAGCCCTGTACGTTTGCTACGGTTAGGGGTGCAAGACCTCCCACTGAAGTGGAAGAATCACATATATCAAAGTGTGTGTGTGTGTGTGTGTCTATAGGAAGATGTCTGAGGCACGGTGGGGAAAGTGGGCACCCAGGGTCCCAACTAGGTCAGAGAAAGGAGAAGGAAAGGTGGTCTTAGACTTCCTCTCTCTTGCCCATAGAATCATAGAATCATAGAAATGTAGAGTTGGAAGAGACCCCAGGGGCCATCCAGTCCAACCCCATTCTGCCATGCAGGAACACCCTCAAAGCACTCCTGACAGATGGCCATCCAGCCTCTGCTTCAAAACCTCCAAAGAAGGAGGAGACTCCACTACACTCCATGGAGGCAGCAGCAGATTCCACTGCCGGACAGCCCTGACTGTCAGGAAGTTCTTCCTGAGGTTCAGGTGGAATCTCCTTTCCTGCAGCTTGAATCCATTGCTCCTTGTCCTGGTCCCTGGAGCAGCAGAAAACAAGCCCTCTCCTTCCTCTACATGGCATCCCTTCAAATATTTAAACATGGCTATCATGTCCCCTCTTAACCTTCTCTTCTGTAGACTAAACATACCCAGCTCTCTAAGTCTATCTTCATAGGGCTTCGTGGCTTCCAGGCCTCTCACCATTTTGGTCGCCCTCCTCTGGACTTACTCCAGCTTGTCAATAGCCCTCTTGAATTGGGGTGCCCAGAACTGGACACAGTATTCAAGATGGGGTCTAACCAAAGCAGAGTTGAGTGGTACCAGTACCTCCCTCGATCTAGACACCATACTCCCATTGATGCAGCCGAGAATCGCATTGGCCTTCTTGGCTGCCGCATCACACTGCTGACTCATGTTCAGCTTGTGGTCTGTGAAGACTCCTAGATCCCTTTAGCACGTAATGCTATCCAGCCACGTGTCCCCCATCTCCTTCCTTGGGTGTGGGGGACATTGGGAGCCGGTTTGTGGTGCTGAGAATTGGGCTACAATGCACCCTTAGGTGACCCAACAGCGGCTGGTGGAAAAGAAAGAGGACCAGAGGTAGGTTTTTAAAAGACTATATGGCTTGACTGTACCACAAAGAGGGAAGATTCTCCTGGAAAAGGAGCATCTGAAGTCGGGGGGCAGGGACTGGAGATATACACAAGTAAGCAAAACCATGAAAGTAAACCAGCAAATGTGGAGGATGACTGTGTAGTAATCCTAGCTTGTTAGTTCATGCAGCAGCGTTGTACAGACGGAATATAAGCAATGCCACGACAAAGTGCTTGGAATGATACCTTGGAATCCATGCCAAAAAGTTGTCTTTTCCTACCCACAAAGAAGTAGTGGGGGCATAAGCCTGAAAAACAGTGAGTAAAAATCTTCTGAGGCTTTTAAGATTCAGACTGATAACTGATTAGACCATAAAATGCCAGAGATGATTGTGGTTGAGAAGGAGAACACGTGGCTTAAAACAGTGACGATCCCCAGGGACGGCAGCACAGAAGACAAAGCGAGAGAAACGATTATGAAACTCCAAGGCCTCCGAAGGAGCGTTTATTGCTTCAGGAAAAGAAAACAATTGCGGTTCCACGGGTCAGAGGTGGGCTGACAAAACCCACAAAACAAAACATCCAAATGGAATTGCTGGAGATGGGATCACAGTTTTTTGTTTTTTTTTTCCAGATGACTTCAACTTAGGGTGACCCGATGGACGAGGGACCTCTAAGGCCCTGCTCATCAACAGTCCTGCTCAGGTCTTGCAAACTCAGGGCCAACGTGGCTTCCTCAACCGAGTCTGTTTGCCTGTAACGTGGCCTTCCTCTTATCCTGATGGCTTCCATTTTACTTATCTTTATTATCTTTTCCATTTAAAAAGTGACGTTGCATGGAACAGGCCTCATTACCCAATGATATCTTACAGATTGCTAGGTTCTTTGGATAGAATCTGCATCACTGATGGTCCAAAACTCCAGTCAGTAAGACCTGATTAATTATGAAACAGATGATGGTGATGACGATAATGATGATGATGATGATGATGGTCCAACCCCCTGTCATGCAGGAACCCACATCCAAAGCCCTCCCAACAGATGGCCATCAAGCCTCTGCTTAAAAACCTCCAAGGAAGGAGGAGACTCCACTACACTCCGAGGCAGCAGATTCCACTGCCGGACAGCCCTGACCGTCAGGAAGTTCTTCCTGAGGTTCAGGTGGAATCTCCTTTCCTGCAGCTTGAATCCATTGCTCCTTGTCCTAGTCTCTGGAGCGGTAAAGGACAAGCCTGCTCCCTCCTCAACATGGCAGCCCTTCAAATATCTAAACATGGCTATCATGTCCCCTCTTCACCTTCTCTTCTGCAGACTAAACATCCCCAGCTCCCTAAGCTGCTCCTCATAGGCCTTCATGGCTTCCAGACCCTTCACCATTTTGGTCACCCAAAATATATATTGTACATTATAATATAAGGTATTGTAACTGTTCAGTGCTCCAGGTACTAACATTCAGTAAATTGTGGAACTGAGCTGATTATCATGATCATGGTGGTGGTGGTGGTGATGATGACGACGACGACGACGACGATGATGATACCAACAGGAGTGTGGTGTCCAGATCAAAGGAGGTAGGAGTGCCACTCTAGTCTGCTTCGGACAGATCTCACCTGGAATCCTGTTTCCATTTTGGGGAACCACAGCTTAAGAAGAATATGAACAAACTGGAATGTGTCCAGAGGAGGACAATCAAGATGGCTAAAGATCTGGAAACAAAGACATGAGAGGAAAAAGTTGGGGAGATGCTTATGCTTATCTTGGAGAAGAGAGGACTGAGAGGTGACATTGATAACTATCTTTTTAAATATCTGAAGGGATGTCATGTAGAGGATGGAGCCAGCTTGCTTTCTGCTGCTTCAAATACTAGAACAGCAATTCTTAATCTTTTCTTCACTACAGACCCTCTTTAAATGTCTTTTGTTGCTCTGGAGCACCAAGACTTAAGATTTAAAACCATAAAGTGTGTCAAGTATTTATTTAAAGCTGCTCATCAAGGGTCTTCAAATATGTGGAGAAGGGAGAAATGAGTAAATGATCACAGTCCTATTATATTTTTATTGGAGGGATTCTGTACAAATTTGTGTTTCTTTCTTTTTTCCTCTTTTTCTGTTTTAAGTGTAAAAGCTCATAACATTTCTTCAAGTCTCTGCGGACCCCCTCTGAAGACATTGCAGCCCCTTGAAGGTCCATAGATCCCTGGTTAAGAACCAGTGCACTAGAACACAAGCCAATGGGTTTAAGTTACAAGAGAAGAGAGCCCACTTTAAAAATCAGGAAGAACTTCATCGCTGTAAGAGCTATTCAACCGTGGAACAGGTTGCCTTGAAGGATGTTGGCCCCTAATTCTTTGGAGCTCTTTAATCAGACTTTGGATGGGTATCTAGTTCTGGGATAATACAAGCAAAGATACAGTAGAGTAGGTAAAGCCAACGTGATTGTTGGCTGCATCAATAGGAGTATGATGTCTAGATCAGGGGAGGTAATGGTACCACTCTATTCTGCTTTGGTTAGACCTCATCTTGAGTCCTGTGTCCAGTTCTGGGCACCCCATTTCAAGAAGGACATGGTCAAGCTGGTGCAAGTCCAGAGGAGGGCAACCAAAATGGTGAGGGGCCTGGAAGCCATGAAGCCCTTTGAGGAGCGGCTTAGGGAGCTGTGTATGTTTAGTCTGCAGAAGAGAAGGTCAAGAGGGGACATGATAGCCAGGTTTAAATATTTGAAGGGATGTCATGTCGAGGAGGGAGCGGGCTTGTTTTCTGCTGCTTCAAAGACCAGGACAAGGAGCAATGGATTCAAGCTGCAGGAAAAGAGATTCCACCTGAACCTCAGGAAGAAATTCCTGACGGTCAGGGCTGTCCGGCAGTGGAATCTGCTGCTGCCTCCATGGAGTGTGGTGGAGTCTCCTCCTTCTTTGGAGGTTTTTAAGCAGAGGCTAGATGGCCATCTGTTGGGAGGACTTTGATGTGGGTTCCTGCATGGCAGAAGGAGGCTGGACTGGATGGCCCTTGGAATCTCTTTCAATTCTGTGATTCTATGAGACATTTCATTTTGAAAATGCCATGTTAATTAAAACTGGTCTGGGAAGTAGGACTGAAAAGTTTTTTGTAATGCTCGGGAGTTCCTAGGAAATACATCAGGATAAAGAAAATGCCATATCAATCTCCATAATAAAATCAGTTTGTGCACTTTGGGGCACCACATCTCAGGAGGGATATTGACCAGCTGGAAAGCATCCAGAGGAGAGCAACAAAAATGGTAGAAGGCCTAGAAACCATGAAGCCCTAAGAGGACATGCCTTAAGGGAGTAGGGGATGTTCAGCCTGTAGAAGAGAAGGTTAAGAGGCAACATGATGTCCTTGTTTAAATATTTGAAGGGGTGTCATATGGAAGAGAGAGAGCAAGCCTGTTTTCTGCTACCCCAGAGACTAGGACATGGAGCAATGGCTTCAGACTTCAAGAGAAGAGATACCCTCTGAACGTTAGGAAGAATTTACTGACGGCAAGAGCCATTTCATACTGCAATACGCTGCCAGAATGGAGTTTGTTGGAGGCTCGTTCTTTGGAGGTTTTTAAGCTGAGCTGGATGGCCATCTTTCAAAGGGAGTGCTTTGGTTGTATAGTCTTGATGGCCATTGGTTGGACTTGATGGCCCTTGTGGTCTCTTCCAGCTGGGTGATTTTATGTCTTTCAGGAATTCTTTAGTTATGTCTTCCTGCCTGGGAGAATAGGGTTGGACTAGATTGCCCTTGGAGTCATATCTGTCTCTAAGAGCCTATGATTTTTTGCTTCTGTACTCAGCACAGCCCTGTCCTAAAACCAAGGAACCTCCTTAAAGAATGTCAGCCCATCTTAAAGAATTTCAGCCCATCTGTAAAAACATACGGGCCTGTCTGTAGATTCTGGAAACATGTTGTGAGACTTATTTTTTAACACTTCAAGGACATCTTCGATTTGTTTACTGAGCAAAGATAAATAGTATTTTTTTTCTCTCTTTTCTCTGTCTTTGGGACTGGGTTTCAAAGCGATGCGTGAGATGAAGCGGCTTGGCAATCGGTACCTTTTCGTCCCTTCTTCCAAAAAAAGGACGTAACCTTGTTATTTATCCCTTTTGCCTTTAAGACACTTCGGCCTCTATCAAAGCCACGGCAGCATCAGGAAAAATTGCTAGCAAAAGGAGTATTGTTGTTCATACCACCCTGGGGAAAAAAATAAATAGATATGCAATAATAAGTGATATTTTTCTCCCCTAAACTCTTGCCAGAAGCTGTCATTCATCTCTATAAAATTAATTTCCTTGAGCTCCCAAGTAAAAATCAAATTCCCTTTTGGAAAAACATAGGAGCCTTTTGTAGTACCAGGGCTGGAAAGAATCTTTGAAAATATTTCAAAAAATGCAAAAAATAATTGTTTTTTCATCATCAGGTGTCAATATATTGAGTATCTCAAGATATTGAGAAGGATCCTGGATGGACAAGAATTTTTTATGTTTAGGATTTACTCTGCACAAAATTCAGATGCTTGTTCTGTGCAGAAAACAACATTTTGCGTGCACAGAATTTTCTGTTCAGGAAGCAACATTTTCTGGACAAAAATGTTACTTTCTGTAAAGAAAATGTTGTATCCAGCACAGAAAATGCTGCTTTTATCCACCAAAATATATATATATATATATATATATTTAAAATTCATATTTGCCAATTTTATGTAGAATTAATCCCTCAAACTGTGAGAAGTCTTGGAAACTATGCAGTCTTCAAAGACTTTCTCATAGTGGGAAGCAAATTGCTAAAATTACTCATTGTTTCTTTCGAGAATGAAATTAGCAAAGAAATACATCCCTAGAGCAGCTGTACCATTTCTAAAATTGGATCACCAATTTGAAATAAAAGCTGTTCACTGCAAGACTTCTTGAGAGCCCATTGAAAATAAGGAATATTCTTAAATTTATTTCCTGTTCTCAGGAGGAAAGAGTATCTCAAGATATTGAAACACCTTATTGAAAAAAATTAATTTGTCATGAGGTTTTTGTGGTTTGCATCTCCAACTCCAAAGACACAGTATTTGGCAAGAAAAAAATCTGTCCAGCACAAAAGCTCTTGTATTTTAGACACAGATACAGTTTTGTGGTGGTCTAAGGCACCAGATCCCTTCTGATCTGGGAAGCTAAGCAGGGCCAACCCTGGTTAATACCAGGATGGGAGACCACGAATGAATACCAGGTACTGTGGGCTATGTTTCAAAGGAAGGAGCTAGCAAAGACACCTCTGAGGATTCCTTACCTAAGAAAAATCCCTAAGAAATTCAAGAGGTCACCATAAATTACCTGGTGACTCTGAAGGCACATATACCCATAGTATTTGTCCAAAAAATGTTGCATCTTGTGAGCAAGAAGTAATTATGTCTTATTTTTTTGCCTTAAGTCCTCACTTTTTTTCCTTTTTTTAGAAAAGAACAATTCCTGATGTGCAGAGATAATACTAGAATTAAATAATAAATGAAGACTTACAATCTTGATCTAAAGATAGTGCAAGAGGGAGATGGTGATTGTGGGAAAATGATTCAGCTCTCAAATATGGGAATTTTTATTAATATTCATAAGCACGCATAGATCATGGTAGAGTAGGGTTGCTTCCCATTACCCGCTCCCTGTTTACAACATCCGTGCCTTTTTGGTATCATATCATTCAGAGGGACCCAGTGGCCACCTAATTCACACACACCCTCCACAACCAGTGAAGGAATCCCCTGCTAAAGTAGCCATAAGTGATGGGCAACCAACATCTGCTGAAGGACTTCCAATGAGGGAGAGACTTTCAGCCTCCAAGGCTGTTCTTCCACTGTTGAGCAGCTCTGAGCAATCGGGAAGTCCTTCCTCTTGCAATTTGAATCCACAGGTTTGTGTCCTGGGCCATTTCCGCACTAGACCGTTATAGCACTATGATTCCACTTTCAACATCCTATGGAATCCTGGGGTTTGCAGTTTAGGGAGGGGCCTTTGAGGCGCTTCCCTATACTGCAAACCCCAGTATTGCATAGGATGTTAAAAGTGGAATAACAGCACTACAGCAGTCTAGTGCAGAAATGGCTTAACAGTGTTGTGCGGAAATGACCCTGATATCTAGAGTTTTAGTCTAATGCTCAGACCGTTACACCACACTGCCTCGCTGCCTGGATATCCCTAACTGTAACATTTTTTTTTAAAAAAAAGAACTTCCTGACGGTCAGGGCTGTCCGGCAGTGGAATCTACTGTTGCCTCCATGGAGTGTGGTGGAGTCTCCTTCTTTGGAGGTTTTTAAGCAGAGGCTTGATGGCCATCTGTCGGGAGTGCTTTGAGGGTGTTCCTGCATAGCAGGGGGTTGGACTGGATGGCCCCTGGGGTCTCTTCCAACTCTACAGTTCTATGATTCTATGAAATGTTAGATGTGGAAAATTGGGTGTCACAGAGAATGTGGGGCCGGGGTTTTTGTAAGAATTTCACGTGGTGAAGCAACCATTCCATCGGATGGAATCCTGCCCAGTCTGCAGTGTGTTGTGATAGCAGTGCTGCAGTCAATCGAGATGCATCAGTTTCTCCAGAGGTGCAAAGAATATTCTCCATTACTTGTTTTTCACTTGAAAAATGGGTGGTCAGGAAGAATAACAGCAAAGTGAGAATTTTACAGAGATTTCAAAACACATCGCTGTCATGTACAGGGCTTTTAAAAACTGGTTTAGTTTGCAAAGTTTCCTCCACCATTGCAAGAAGACTCTTTGAAAACTCCTCTTTCTGGGGAGTATTTACAGTGCAGGATTTTGTTTGCATGAGAATAAGAGTGATTTCGTGTGTGTGTGAGAGAGAAGGGGGGGGAAATTAGTTTTCTGCACAAGAAACTTCTCTACATAAAAGAAGTTGTTTGCAGAAAAAAAGCCAGAACTTTTCCCCATAGGAAGCAAACCTTCTGTATAGAATACCTCATTTTTTTTGCACAAAAACAAGTTTCCTATGAGAAGACCCTTCAGCTTTTTGTGTGAAAAAAAGAAGAACCCTAAACCATGAATTTTGGCCATTTCCGCACTAGGCTGTTATAGCGCGATGATTGCACTTTCAACATCCTCTGGAATCCTGGGGTTTGCGGTTTCGGGAGGGGCCGGCCGGCTCCTCCCGAAACTGCAAACCCCAGGATTCCAGAGGATGTTGAAAGTGCAATCATCGCGCTATAACAGGCCAGTGCGGAAATGGCCTTTGTGTTCCATGTCAAAGAATCTTGTGGATTCCAGAATACTACTCACTGGGTTTGCAAAAAGTCAAGAACATTCTCTCTTTTTTATTTTATTTTATTTATTTTGGGTCAGCATTTCAAATATTTTTAAATGTTCTTTTTATCCCAAGAGTAGACACGAACCATTCCGATGCTGTCTGCACAGGAACATTTGCTCCCATTTTTTCCGTTCCTTCTCAGAATGCGGGAATGTCTCTCACTTGTGCACAGAGACACACCAGTGTTTAGCAAAAACTGTCAGTCTGTCCATCTGTCACCCCTCCATTTTTTGCGTTCACTCCGAAACACCTGTAGCTCGAAGCCATCGGTAACCATGGCAATAAGAGGTCTCAGGTGGCGTTGTCTTCTGAGTCAGTCTTGCGCTGTTGACAATTAAATAAATACCGGCCCCGTGTGCGAGAGCCGTCAGTCTCCCCTTGGTTGTCTTGACAACCGGGTATATTTAGAAATATAACAAGGGGTTCAGTCACACATTTGCTTCAGCCGAGTTTCGTGGCTCGGAAATTGACTTTGCTGCATCGAGAGAGAGCTGGAGGTGTGTGTGTGTGGGGGGGTTGTGAGCAAAGTGTTGTGTGTTCTTGTGTCCCCCCCCCTCTGCTTTTGAAATGGAGTTCTCCTGTGGGAACTCAACCATCAAGAGTGGGGACTGAGAAGAGCTTCCCGGAGAAAATTTTACGTCTTGTGCATTAGACATCACAGTTTAGTATTAAAAGGACCATAACTTTAACAACAGCATCAGTACTGGCTGGTGGCTGCAAAGTCACTGGAGTGGTGGATCTGCTCTAGGTTCTGAAGAACAGGTGCATGGCTCAAGGCTCCGTTTAGATCCATCCCAGATGCTGGGGGCCCAAATGGTCCTCTGGCTTGGGCCAGGTTTGATTGGTGCACCAGCTGTGGCTTTTCCTAGACAGAGATAACTTAGCCACAGTAGCCCGTGCCTTCTGGTAACTTCCCAGTTAGACGACTGTAATGCGCTCTACCTGGGGCTGCCCTTGAAGACAACTCAGAAGCTTCAGTGGGTGGAAAATTCAGCAGCTTTGCTGCTGACTGGAATACCCAAACCATGCCGTTGCCACACTAGGTTGTTATCATGGTATCATTCCACTTCCAACATCCTACGGAATCCCGGGGTTTGCAGTTTTCAGAGGGGAAATGGCCTGAGGATCTGAGAGATCATAGAATCATAGAGTTGGAAGAGACCCCAGGGGCCATCAAGTCCAATCCCCTGCTATGCAGGAACACACATCAAAGCATTCCCAACAGATGGCCATCAAGCCTCTGCTTAAAAATCTCCAAGGAAGGAGCCTCCACTACACTCCAAGGCAGTAGATTCCACTGCCGGACAGCCCTGACCGTCGGGAATTTCTTCCTGAGGTTCAGGTGGAATCTCCTTTCCTGCAGCTTGAATCCATTGCTCCATGTCCTGGTCTCTGGAGCAGCAGAAAACAAGTCCCCTCCTTCCTCTACGTGACATCCCTTCAAATATTTAAACAGGCTATCATGTCCCTTCTTAACCTTCTCTTTTGCAGACTAAACATACTCATCTACCTAAGCTGCTCCTCATAGGGCTTCATGGCTTCCAGACCCTTCACCATTGTGGTTGCCCTCCTCTGGACACGTTCCAGCTTGTCGACATCCTTCTTGAATTGAGGTGCCCAGAACTGGACACAGGATTCCAAATGAGACCTAACCAATGCAGAATAGAGTGGTACCATTACCTCCCTCGATCTAGACACCATATTCCTATTGATGCAACCAAGAATCGCGTTGGCTTTCTTGACTGCCGCGTCACACTGCTGACTCATGTTCAGCTTGTGATCTACCAAGACTCCTAGGTCCCTTTCACACTTCCTGCTATCCAGCCACACATCCCCCATCCTATACTTGTGACTTCCATTTTTCCTGCCCAATGCACGACCCTACATTTCTCTCTGTTGAAATGAAGAAGCAAGAGCAGAAGTGAAGCTGCTGGAGACAAAAATGTTTGGTCTTTGGATGTTTTCGGATTTTCTAGATGAGGGAGGCTCATCTGTACTGTCTTCTGTTAAGTAGTTGTTGTGGTGTGTCTTCAAGTTGTTTCCAACTTAGGGTAGCCCCAAAGCGAACTTATCACAGTGTTTTCTGGAGCTGAGAATGTGTGACGTGCCCAAGGTTTCATGACCAAGCGGGGAATAGAGCCCTGGTCTCCAGGATCGTAGTCCAGTGCTCAAGCTTCTGCATCCATCTGTTTCTCTATGGCCATTTCCGCACTAGCCTGTTCTAGCGCAATGATTCCACTTTCAACCTCCTCTGGAATCCTGGGGATTGCAGTTTCGGGAGGGGCCGTCTGGCCCCTCCCGAAACTGCAAACCCCAGGATTCCAGAAGAGGTTGAAAGTGGAATCATCGCGCTAGAACAGCCTAGTGCGGAAATGGCCTATGTTAAGTTACTGAAATACAAAAAGCATGGAAATCAGCATCTTCTCTGTTGAATGTTCTTGGGTTGTGCTGCTTGGCATCTTGGAGTGAGCAAGGAGAATAAACGTTTATTGCTGTGTGGTGTTTAAAACCTGATTTTACTGTATTTGCTGGTGTATAAGACTCACTTTCTTCCTGAAAAATAATGTTTTCCCGAAAAATAATGCCTCTTATACGCTGGTGTGTCTTATATGCCAGCAAATATTATTTGCCAATGTATAAATGTGGTGCATCTTATACGCAGGTGGGTTTTATGCACCAGGAAATATGGTATCTTTTTTATCATATAAAATCTTTTTTTAACTATGTTTTAAATTGTGAATTGTTTTAAAGTTGTGGGGTTTTTTTTAACCGATAACATTTAGTTTTTTAAAACTTTTGTTTGAATAATTTTTTTCACCATACTGTGTGTTTTCAAATTTTTAGAAACCATCTTATATCCTGCATAAGGAAAAAAGTAGAGCATAAATTCAATCTACTATATAAAAGTCAAAGGGCGTTTCCGCACTACACTGTTAGAGTGCTATTATTCCACTTTCAACCCCCTATGGAATCCTGGGGTTTGCAGTTTAGGGAGGGGCCTTTAAGATTCTCAGCCAGAGAACTCTTTGGCCACAGGAAACTACAAACCCCAGAATTCCACAGGAGGTTGAAAGTGGAATCATAGCACTATAATAGCGTAGTGCAGAAAGGCCCATTGTTTGTGAGTTTGTCTGTTTGTCTGCATTAGGCAGGCCAGGACCTCATACGATTGGCTGTGTGAGGGGAGAAGACCTCATATGATTGGCTGGTTGTGAAGATCCTATGGAATCCTGGGATTGGCAGTTCAGGGAAGGGCCATTAGAATTCTTAGACAGAGGCTGGTTGCTGTGGAGACAAGGCCTAGCAGCAGGAAGGAGAAGGCCAGCATATTCCCTCAGAAACCAAACCTCTGTTATGTTAAAAACTCTGAAGACAAATTGGATTGGGGAATATGGGGATAAGTTACAGGTACTGGAATAGGCTGGTTGCTATGGAGACGAGGACTAGCAGCAAGGAGGAGGGCAGTGTATTCCCTCAGGAACCCAAATGGGGATGTAAATAACTCTGAATACACATTGCATTGCGAAATATGGGTAAAGGTTACAGGCACTGGACAAGACAGTTTGTTGAGGAAAATAAAATCCTAAGCAATGCCAGCTAAATATGCTGGGGGGAGTTAAGAATGGGTTTTTAATCCAGTCCAGAGAGCCTGACCTTAATCTGGCTGTATTTCTCTTCCGCTCACAGATACACTGAAGAGTTGCCTGTAAACCTTGGCCTTCCTGGATTGAGACCCTGTGCACTAAGGTAAGATGAGCACCCGAAGTGTCTGTGAACACAACGACTTGTGTTGAGGAATCTGAATTTCTTGGGGAGTCCAATTCTGGCAGCCCAAATAATGGAACAAGCACTCCCCCTTAAGGGACGTGAAGAATATGTATTTGGCCCTGCTTTCTGGTTGCAATATTGGTTGTTTATTGTACAACAGGGATGGAAAGAACGTTAGAAAAATATCCAAGTCATAGAGGAGAAAATGGGTTTCCCGTGTGTTGTGAAATCTGAACGCGGATAATGCTGACATGAATCTTTGTGGACGCTTTGAGGATTTATTCTGCAGATTATTATTCTGGCGGGATTAGATGTCCCTTGGAGTCTCTTCCAACTCAACCCTATGATTCTATATTTTTTACACAGAAAATCTGGTTTGTTTAATTTATATCACACCTTTCTTTGAATATGGGACCCAAGGGTCTAACAATCGGAGTTAAAATCAAATACAGTTACAACTACGGAAAGTATAATTTTTTAAAAAAAAATCTATTAAGCAAAAAGTCACATTAAAAAGGGTCTCCCCTGCTCCCAGGAGTAAATCCTAAGCTACAAATAGTTTTGAAAAACTCTGCAGTTTTGAAAGACTTTTTTTTTTTTGCAGCAGCAGCAGCAGGGAGAAAAATGGTAAAATATATTTGTTCTCGGCTATAAGGACATAACTGGCAGGGATTCACCTTTATCCTGCAGATTGTGTTGGAAAGACTCAGGTTAGGAGCTGGCTGGATATGGTGTGAGGCCCATGGGTGGAAATCCCTGTCTCTCCACCCCAGTGAAACTGGGAAAAGTTCTTGTATTTGTGGCTTTGCATAGTTTACCATCAAGATTCACTGGGTTGATTTGCTGCTCCATTTTAGTGGCACAAGAAGTCCCCAGGGGAACATTGGACCTTTAGATCTGACTGGGTTGTCCACCCCATCCTAGCATCTAACTCCGTGGTTCCCAACCTTTGGTCCACCAGATGTTTTGGGCTTCATCTCCTAGAATCCCTGGCCATCAGCCAAGCTGACTGGGACTTTTGGTGTCCTGTACAGAAGGCAGCAAATGGGATGTAGGAGTGATTGAGTCACAGAGAAGCAGGAGAGTGGTCTTTAGCCTCTTCAGGTAGTCCAAAGGTATCAGGCGTCCAGGCACCTGAGCCCGCAAAGGATACAACAAAATAGTCCAGAACAAAGACAGTCCAAGGTCAAAACAAAACGGGCACCTGGTAATGCTAGGCAACCAGGAAAGACAGTTGCCAGCACTAAGCCTGGGAGGCTACTTTCATGATACTTACGAGCAGGTCCTTCAAGGTCAACAGGTGTCTCATCACGGCTAATTGGGTCTGTGTTTATTACTTAAGCAGCTCTGGGTTCTGTGGTTTTCCCTCCGCCTCTCAGTGCATGTTACCGTCAGCATCTCAAGTCTCTGACATGTTTTGCTGAGGAACAGGATCTTCATCAGGTTGCATCTCCTTGGACTCAGAAGGAGCTGGAGCCTCCTAGCAATCTGCCTGCTCCTCACTATCTTGAGTCCTCTAAGGGGTGAGTCATGACACCTGGGAGCCGAAGTCCAAAACACTCTTAATCATGGAATCCCGGAGTTGGAAGAAAGCACCAGGGCCATCCAGTCCAATCCTATTCTGTCATATAGGAATACACAATCAAAGCTCTCCCAACAGATGGCCATCCAGCCACTTCCAAAGAAGGAGACTCCACCACACTCCATTGAGGCAGCAGAGTATTCCACCATAAAACTGCTCTCACCCTCCACCTTTCTTCCTAACGCTTAGGTGGAATCTCTTTTCCTAGTGTTTGAAGCCGTTGCTCCGTGTCCTAGTCCCGGGAGCAACAGAAAAGAAGTTTGCTCCATCTTCCATATGAAATCCTTTCAGGTATTTAAACATGATCACCTCTTAAGAGAGTCACTTGGAGAATCAAAGTTTGGGAATTGCTGACCTAACTCATTGCTCAGCACAGATACAACTCACAGTGTCTCTGACAGATGCCCCCCCCCAAAAAAAGGGGCTGTTGAAATCCTTCCAGCCAAGGAGAGCTGAGCAGCTCCCCAAACCTGTTAATCATTC
Organism: Ctenosaura bakeri; assembly: GCA_948474755.1. NCBI lineage: Eukaryota > Metazoa > Chordata > Lepidosauria > Squamata > Iguanidae > Ctenosaura > Ctenosaura bakeri. Next base: position 212,498 of record CAOLHI010001025.1, on the reverse strand, counting down.
AGCATCTTGTCCTAAAGTTTAGCCAAAATCTGCTTATCGAGACACTGATTCTAGCGCTGGACCAACAGAGAGCCGATCTGCCTTGTCTCCTATGGGACAGCCCTTCCAGTCCTTGAGAGTTGGAAATGTGTTTCCCCCAAGTTTTCTCTTCTTTACTGCAATCTGTTTATTTATGATTTCAGTTTATATCCCACGTTTCCTTTTGTTGCAATGAAGACAGCAACAACTAAAGCTGTTTCTATGTTAATATTTGTTTATTTGTGTTTTAATATTATGGAGGGGGGTCCTATACCACTTTGGTCAAATCTGCTTGTGAGGCACCTTGGAAGCAAGACCTGGAGATAAAACAAATATATTTGCTATGCAGTCAGCCCTCCAGATTCACTAGGGTTGCAGGCAGAGGACCCCTGCAAAGGAAAAATTGCAAATATCAAATGTGTGTGTGCATCAGTGGGAAGGAGGGGTGGGGCATGTTTGGGGTAAGGGACATCTAGGGTCCAAACCAGGGCCATTTCCATGCTGGACTGTTATAGCGCGATAATTCCACTTTCAACCTCTTATGGAATCCTGGGGTTTGCAGTTTCGGGAGGGGCTAGCTGGCCCCTCCCGAAACTGCAAACCCCAGGATTCCATAGGAGGTTGAAAGTGGAATCATCGCGCTAGAACAGTCCAGCACGGAAATGGCCCAGGTCAGGGAAAGGGGGAGGATCAGCATAGTGCCCCTGTATGTTCCTTCTCTTTCGCCCCCTCCTCCCTTGAGTGTGGGGGGCATTGGGAGAGGGTTTGTGGTGTTAAAAAGTTGTGCTGTGATCCATCCTTAGCAGCTGGTAGAGAAGAAGGAGGACCAGAGGTGGGTTTTTAAAAGGGCTGCACAGCCTGATTGAAGCCACTAAGGGAGGAAGGTTCACCTGGAAAAGAAGAACCTGGGGGGGGGGAGGCAAGGGTTAGAGAAACTCACAAATAATTAAATCCATGAAAGTCAAACCTGTGAATGTGGAGAGCTGACGGTGCTTGCCCGTCTCCCACGCCTGCAACAGTGAAATGAGTGGGTAGCCTTTGAAAGTGTTACAGAGAACCACAAAGTGTGAAGGGACCTCAAGGGCTGTCTTTTCTGAACTCTTGCCGTGCAGGAATGCACAGATCAAACGCACCTGTGTGGTGGCCGTCCCCCCTGTTTAAAAGTCTGCAATGAAGGAGAGGCCACTGCCATTTGGCCATTTCAAAACTACACTGTTATAGTGCAACATCCCGTGGAGTCCTGGGGTTTTGCAGTTGAGGGAGGGGGGTTTAGAATTCTCAGCCAGAGAGCTCTTGGGGCTCAGTAAATCCCAAACCCCAGAATTCCACGGGATGTTGGAAGTGGAATAATAGCACTATAACAGGGTAGAGTGGGAATGGCCTTGGAGGGAGTCCATTCCACTGTTGAATAGGTCTGACTTTCAGTAAGTTCTCCCCAACATTTAGCCAGAATTTCTTTTCCTGTAACTCAGATCCATTGCTTTGGGTCATAGTCTTTGGAGATTATGGCTGGGAGGGAGGAGACCAGTCCATAGAACACAATCTGTTGGGAATTTTTCTGGCCAGAAGTGATGCAGGAGAATCTTGTACTGGAATATCTGTTGCAGTTTTCCTCAACATTATTGTCACTGGCCCTTTTTGCACCGTACCTTGTCGTGGCAGTGGGGAGTGGCGCTTGTGTGAGCAGCCACTCGCACGAGCAGCTCAAGACAGCCCTTCTTCCTCCCGCATCCGGCTTCCTGTTAGCGTGACCGTTGCGCTAGCGCCCCGCCCCTTCCTTCTGCAGTGCAGTCTGGGAGTTGTAGGCTGCGCTGGGGGAAGGAAGCGTGACTGGGCCGGCTTGCCGACACACTGCACACAGGTAAGTGCGTGAGGGTGCTGTGAGCATTGTGCGAGCATGGAGTATTTTCGGCTTAAAGCCGAAAATCAAAAAATGCACGCGCGCTCCGCTTTAGCCTCGTGAGTGTCGCACGAGTGGGAGTGCATCGTATGGAGCGACACTCCCATTTGCGCGATGCTCAAGGGGCACTCGCGAAAGAAAAAAAGCATGCAAAAAGGTTAACTATCTCCCAAAAGACAATTGGCCCAACAGGAGATCAAGCCTGAACTCTTCCTGGAAGCCTCAATGACTAAAGTGTGACAGTCATACTTTGGACATATCATGAGAAGACGTGAGTGTGACGGAGTTCTGGGGGTGTGGCTGTTTGGAGTGCTGGAGCAGCCTGGAAACAGCTGGCCAGGCAACCAGAATAGGGGAGAAACCCAGCCCAGTAGTGTGTGGGATGGGCTGGTGGCTGAGAGAGAAAGATATAGGAGCCTTTGCAAACACTGATTATTATTGGCAGTCCTTCTGTGAGATTTTTAGTCAGAGAAAGCTTTGGAATAAAGTTCCTCAGTCAGCCAGGGAGGGTGACTGTGTGGGAAGGGTTTAATTCTCAAGGGAAGCCTAGTGAGAAGTAGAAGAGTAATTAAACCATTATAAAGTCGGGTCAGAAAGGGTGACCTTGATTTGGGGTTGAGCCTTTGGTGAGAGCGTAGCCCAAGGGCTATTTTAGATACTTGTGTTTGTATGAGAGTTTGAAGATATAAGGGAACTGCCTAAAAGTACTCAGAAGAACTGTATTAATTTTGACCGACATATGAATGCCGATACTTTATTCTGTATGTGATCTTAATAAATATTGCAGCTTATTTTTATCAATACTGACATGCCTGGGTGGTATATGGTATTTAAAGACACACAGAAAGCACACTACCATAGAACTATTGAGGGGTTCTAAATGTCAATGTCAGGCGGCGGCTTCATCAGATACAGAGGCAGGAGCTGAGTTTATGGCTTTAGTAATAAAGAAATCAAGAGGTTACGTCACCAAAACAAACAGAGGCAGCAAACTCTACAGCAAGGATTAGCCTGGAACAGAAAGCCCATGGCACAGGATGCAGATTCCCAGGTGGTAGGCGGTTGTTGCCCCGTGCCCAACTCCCCCAGCATCTGTCTTAAATACCCAGTCTTTAGCCCACCTGGGGCTGATCAAATGTCAGTTGGCCCAGCTCACAGCTGGATCCCCTCAGACTTCAGGGCCGATTCAACAGGCACTTCTCTCGCAGCCACTGTGATCTCCGAACCGCCCCCTTCTCCAGCCGCCTCTGGAGGAACGTGGGGGAGGGTCTGCTGCAAACTCCGGGCTGGAGTCAGAAACAGCAGCCTCTGTCGAGCCAGCAGCACTGGTCTCATCTACTGCAGGTACTGGGTCAGGATCTGGCCCCGGGACAGCCGTGGGGTCTCTGGCAGGCCCCTCCCTTGGCTCCGAAGGAGCCCCCTCTCCCTCCAAGGGATCCTCCCCTGGCTGGGAGTCCAAGTCTAACTCGGAGTCCCCGTCTGAATCGGCAGCACGCTCAGCCTGGCTCATGACACTAAAGAACCGTTGAAAAGCCTCACCCTTTTACCCAAAGGTGGTGCTATAAGGGGGAAGGCAGAGTTGTGTGTGAAGTGACAGGGCGCCTTCTCGGATCGAGAGCTTCCATCCCAATCTGGGAGAGAAAGAAGTCAGGGACTGTCACAGTGACTGCCTGGAAGAGACAATAATGCTTGCCAAGTTTGTAGGAAAAGAGGAAGACCTCATTGTAGGCAGATGGATTCAACCAAGGAAGCCATGGCTGCTCTTCAGTCTGCAAGACCTCCAGGAACCCCAGTTAATTACAGCCCTGCTGAGGTCTTGCAAACTCATTTGGAGGGTACTCTCCACATCAATAAATGGATAGCCTTTGGGTGCTCCACCTATGGCACCGGAGTATTTCTTTTTTGGGAGAGGGGGTCTTGAACTAGCTATCTTCTTGCCCTTTGCCTTTTGGGGGAGGTGGAAGTGAGACCTCCCTGTCCTTTCCTCCAGCCTGCAAATTGCAAAGAGAAACAGACCTCCCCCCGCCCACCGCGCAGGCATCCTGTTTATCACAAACACTTGTGAACATTAATAAAGGGCAAGACGGAAAGGCAGACAGGGAATTAATAAAAGTGCGTCAGAATTCGGTTCAAGGCTGTCTCTTCCTAGTTGCTGGGAAACCAACATTTAATGGCTTTGATGCTCTCGCTAATTTTGCCCTCTCGACACTCGCTCTGAGAAGGACCGAGCGGAGCAGAGACGGCAAGGAAGAGACCTGTTGCCAGTCGCTTCACTTTCTTGCAATGGCCGGATTTAGATGGAGACTGCTGGCCTAAACCCTTTTCTCTCTCTTTGCTCTTGAGTGCATTGTTGTTGTTCACAGCATTACAGTTTGCAAATCTCCGTTGTTGATGAGCTTTCATGTTGACTCTGACTTAGCTGCTGGGGTCCTAGTTGAACACTCAGAATTCGGACCTGTCCTAGAGTTTCGTTTTTATTTTAAGATTGTTTTTCTTTGCAATAGCAATATATAGCAATAGCATTTATTTCTATACCGCTTATCAACTGAGTGTTATCTAAGCGGTTTACAATGTATTTTAACTAATTGCCTCCAACAAGCTGGGTACTCATTTTACCAACCTGCAGAAGGATGGAAGGCTGAGTCAACCTTGGAGCCCGGCAGGATCGAACTCACAACCTTGTGGCTGCAGTACCAGGATTTAACCACTGTGCCACCAGGGCTCCAAGAGTTCCTTGGAGGTGTTTTGCCATCTCCTTCCTCTGAGGCTGAGAGAGTGTGACTTGCCCTGGGCCAGCCAGTGGGTTTCCATGGCTGAACGGGGACTCGAACCCTGGGGTCCGAAACAAACACTCAAAATTCCAAAAGCTTATGAAAACAAGAAGGGTTTTTTTTTAAATAATTTTTTTCACATTTCAACAGATAAACAATAATTTTTGCAATGTTTACATGTAATGTTATTCCATCTTCCTTTCCTTTCTGGATTACAATTATTGATATTCCCTCTATTTGTTATACCACGTATCACAATAAAATGTTAATAATCTATGATTTGTTAGTTCCTGCTATATATCTCTACTTTACTTTATAAGAAGAGTTTTTTTTAAAAAAATTGAGATTTAAAAATCCTGCTAGAAGGAGCATATTATTATTAATGTTATTAATACAAGTAATATTAATCATTACTAATTAGGTTATCATTAATTATTAATGTTATTAATGAGATTTTAATTTATAGTTTAATTGGCTGTACTTGGGTCTTGTTGAGGGAAAGAGCGGGGGTAGGGGGTAGAAATTAAATTTAAAAAGGGATGTCCTGGGAGTCATGGTGTTTAGCCCCTCTGAAGGATTGAAATCTGCAGTGGAAGTTTTCTGCTTCTTTTTCTTTTCTTTTCCTATTTGTTTTCTACTTCTTTTTCTTTTCTTTTCTTTTTTCTAAAGGGGAGGCAGGTTACAGAGTAACTAACAAAAATAGTTACCAAACTATTCTTTTTCTTTTCTTTTCTTTTCTTTTTTCTAAAGGGGAGGCAGGTTACAGAGTAACTAACAAAAATAGTCACCAAACTATTCTTTTTCTTTTCTTTTCTTTTCTTTTTTCTAAAGGGGAGGCAGGTTACAGAGTAACTAACAAAAATAGTCACCAAACTATTCTTTTTCTTTTCTTTTCTTTTCTTTTTTCTAAAGGGGAGGCAGGTTACAGAGTAACTAACAAAAATAGTTACCAAACTATTCTTTTTCTTTTCTTTTCTTTTCTTTTTTCTAAAGGGGAGGCAGGTTACAGAGTAACTAACAAAAATAGTTACCAAACTATTCTTTTTCTTTTCTTTTCTTTTCTTTTTTCTAAAGGGGAGGCAGGTTACAGAGTAACTAACAAACATAGTTACCAAACTATTCTTTTTCTTTTCTTTTCTTTTCTTTTCTTTTTTCTAAAGGGGAGGCAGGTTACAGAGTAACTAACAAACATAGTTACCAAACTATTCTTTTTCTTTTCTTTTCTTTTCTTTTTTCTAAAGGGGAGGCAGGTTACAGAGTAATGAACAAAAATAGTTACCAAACTATTCTTTTTCTTTTCTTTTCTTTTTTCTAAAGGGGAGACAGGTTACAGAGTAACTAACAAAAATAGTTACCAAACTATTATTTTTTCTTTTCTTTTCTTTTCTTTTTTTCTAAAGGGGAGGCAGGTTACAGGTTACAGAGTAACTAACAAAAATAGTTACCAAACTAAAAACTTAATACAGCACAGTGGCAATAAAAAGCATTGTTTTATGCGTAGAAGCAAGAGCAATCAAACGGGGGCATAAAGTATTAACTGTTTTTAGAAGGATTCCAGGCTGCATCAATGGGAGTCTCATGTGGAGATCAGGAGAAGTGATAGTGCCACTCTGTTCCCATGTTCAATGTTTTCAACCTTATCAATTTATAAATAATGTTTGTATTTATACTCTTATTGAAGCTTTAATCTGTAACATTTTAAAATATGCTCTCAGCCTCCTTGAGCTGGCCATCCGATCTCTGATGAAACACCCCAACAGAGGAGAATCCACCACGTTTGGACCCCGTCCACTCCACTGTCAAACACCTCTTGCTGTGAGGAAGTCCTTTCTGATGTTTCATCAGCGTCTCCTCTCTTGAAGCCATTGGGTCAGTTCCCTGCACTCCAAATAGGAGCCCTGGTGGCGCAGTGGTTAAATGCCAGTACTGCAAGCCACAAGGTTGTGAGTTCGATCCTGCCGGGCTCCGAGGTTGACTCAGCCTTCCATCCTTCCGCAGGTCGGTAAAATGAGTACCCAGCTTGTTGGGGGCATGTATAGAAAAATGTTTCAAAATACATGCTATTTGTAAGTTGTTTGCCGCCTCGATCCATATGGAGAGGCGGGATACAAATAAATAAATAAATAAATAAAAAAGAGCAGAGAGTACAATCTTCTCAAGCCACTTCTCTTCATATATATAAAGATGGCTGTCATACCTTCACTCATTCTTCTCTAGGCTAAATATACCCAGCAGTCCCAATTGTTCCTCATAAGAGCTGCTTTCTGGATCTTCTATCATCTTGGCTTTCTTCCTCCAGACACATTCGTGCTTGTCGACGTCTTCCTTGTGTAGTGGTGCCCAGAGCTGGACACAAGACTCCAAAGGAGGTCATGCAAAGCAGAATGAATCATAGAATCATAGAATCATAGAAATGTAGAGTTGGAAGAGACCACAGGGGCCATCTAGTCCAACCCCCTGCCATGCAGGAACACCCTCAAAGCACTCCCGACAGATGGCCATCCAGCCTCTGCTTAAAAACCTCCAAGGAAGGAGACTCCACTACACTCCAAGGGAGCAGATTCCACCGCCGGACAGCCCTGACTGTCAGGAAGTTCTTCCTGAGGTTCAGGTGGAATCTCCTTTCCTGCAGCTTGAATCCTTTGCTCCTTGTCCTGGTTTCTGATCAGCAGAAAACAAGCCCTCTCCCTCCTCTACGTGGCATCCCTTCAAATATTTAAACATGGCTCTCATGTCCCCTCTTAGCCTTCTCTTCTGCAGACTAAACATACCGAGCTCTCTAAGTCTATCCTCATAGGGCTTCATGGCTTCCAGGCCTCTCACCATTTTGGTTGCCCTCCTCTGGACTTGCTCCAGCTTGACCATGTCCTTCTTGAATTGGGGTGCCCAGAACTGGACACAGTATTCAAGATGGGATCTAACCAAAGCAGAGTAGAGTGGTACCAGTACCTCCCTCGATCTAGACACCAGACTCCTATTGATGCAGCCGAGAATTGCATTGGCTTTCTTGGCTGCCGCATGACACTGCTGACTCATGTTCAGCTTGTGGTCTATGAAGACTCCTAGATCCCTTTCACACGTACTGCTATCCAGCCACGTGTCCCCCATCCTATTTTTCTGTATTCCATTTTTTCTACCTAAGTGTAGGACCTTACACTTCTCTCTGTTGAATTTCATTTTGTTCACCCTGACCCAGCTCTCCAATCTATCCAGGTCATTTTGAATTTTGATCCTGTCCTCTGGTGTATTAGCAACCCCTCCCCATTTGGTGTCATTAGTACCATTAGTACCATTACTTCCCTTCATTGGGTATACACTGTAGTTTCCTTGTCTTCAAGGTGCACAAAATTTGACCCGGACAGACAAGAGTAATGAAATTTCACTCCCATTACTGCTGGTTGAGGAGGAACCAAGACAGCATCTAAATTCCATAAATCATTTTCTGCTCAGATATCAAAGCTTAGGCTGTTACAAGTTCCTGAACTTTTGAGGTGGGCCTGCAGTGGCCAGTCCCAGACAGCTGGTGATAACCAGGCCATCCTGAGGTCAGTCTGGTGGTCACCTGGAGTTAGGCTTGACCATGCAAAAATGTCCTTTCTGACCCATGAGCCTCTGCTCTTTTCCTTCTCAGGCTCTGAGTCCTTCCAGTGAGGAGAGCATTACAGAAGCCACGTGGTTGAACTGCTCTGTTCTTCTCTGTCTGATTCCCCCTTCCTTCCCCCTCCTCCCACTGCCAAAAATCCATCTTGCTCAGTGGCTCATGACTAACAAAATATTGCTGTTTCCTCTTATTTATTTTTTCCCCCTGAAAGCATATGGGGAGCTCCAGGGAAGCATATGGCCCTTTTCAGGAAAACATATTGATGAACGGACAAATTAGAGTGCTTGCCAATCTGCTTTGGATGTCTGGCTAGACCACCACAGCGACTCGGTTTGCTTCTCCTGCAAGATTCTCCAAGGTGGCAGGCGGGCAGGGAGACGCACGGATGAAAGAGAGTTTGCATGCAGCTCACTGTGGAAACAGAGGCAGGCTGGGAGAGCATAGAATCGTAGAGTCCCAGAGCTGGAAGAGACCCCAGTGGCCATCCAGGCCAACCCCTTTCTCCCATGTAGGGAGACACAGTGAAAGCCCTCCAGACAGATGGCCATCTGGCCTTTCTTTAAACACCTCCAAAAAGGGAGACTGTATGGCACTCCCAGGATGTAGCATATTCCACTGTTGAACCACTCTTACCATCTTACCAAAATGGTGAGTGGCCTGGAAGTCATGCCTTATGAGGATAGAGCTAGATATGTTTAGTCTGCAGAAGAGAAGGTTAAGAGGGGACATGATAGCCATGTTTAAATATTTGAAGGGATGCCATGTTGAGGAGGGAGTGGGCTTGTTTTCTGCTGCTCCAGAGATCAGGACAAAGAGCAATGAATTCAAGCTGCAGGAAAGGAGATTCCACCTGAACCTCAAGAAGAACTTCCTGATGGTCAGGGCTGTCCAGCAGTGGAATATTCTGCTGCCTCCATGGAGTGTGGTGGAGTCTCCTCCTTCTTTGGAAGTTTTTAAGCGGAGGCCGGATGGCCATCTGTCGGGAGTGCTTTGAGGGTGTTCCTGCATGGCAGGGGGTTGGACTGGATGGCCCCTGGGGTCTCTTCCAACTCTACATTTCTATGATACTATGATCAGGAAGTTCTTCCTAATATTTAAATGGAATCTAGACTCTGGAGCAGTAGAAGACAAGCTTCCCCATCTTCCATATGACATCCTTTCAAAATATTTCAACGTGTGTATCATGTCAAAGATGGCCATCTGGCCTCTGTCTGAAAACCTCCAAAGAAGGAGACGTCACCACACTCCCAGACAGCCGTGTCAAACTGCTCTCACCATCAAAAAGCTTTTCCTAATGTTTAGGTGGATCTCTTTTCCTGTAGTTTGGATCCACTGCTAGTCCAGGTCTGTGAAACAGCAGAAAATGGGCTTGTTCCATCTCCCATCTGACATGGTTTCAAATATTTCAACATAGCTGTCATGTCACCTCTTAACCTTTTCTTCCCCAGGCTAACCATGCTCAGCTCCCTGGGAATGTTGTTAAATAACTGCAAGATGCAAGATGGAATGTTTGATCCTGTCTGTGTAGTGTTAGGTTTCCAGGAAGAGGGCTAAATCACCATCATCATCATCATCATCACTGATTTATTTTATTACTGCTTTCTTTATTTCCCCTCTTTTCCTGAAAATCCAGACTCAAGGGAAATTAAAAAATTTGGACAAATGCAGTGCAGTTAAAATATACATTAAAACATTTATAAAATGCTTCGTAGATGGTATATGACCCCAGAAAGATGACAAAAAAATAACTAAAATTGGGAATGCAAAGTGTTGGAAATGTGATGAAAAGATGGGGTCATTTTTTCATATGTGGTGGACATGGAAGATAGCAAAAAAATTTTGGAAGGGGGTGCATGATGAAATTCAAAAAATTTGTAAGCTGAACTGTGAAATGAAACCGGAGCTTTATCTGTTAAATATGCTAGGGCAACAAAGGGAGATAAGAAGTCATCAGAATATATTATTATATTTAATAACTGCAGCAAAGTTGACATATGTGCAATATTGGAAAGAAAAGAACTATATTGATATAGCAGAGTGGAAGTTAAAAGTTCTGGATATGGTAGAGATGGAAAAATTAGCATTTTCTTTGAAGAATAAACCTATCCAGAACTTTGAAAAAGAATGGAAAGGAGTATTGGATTGGGTAAAGATATAAATGTATAAGAAATCAAAGAAAGAAATAATACAGTTGCTCTTTTCTCTGTGAAATGGAAATTATGTTTGTACGTAATGGAAATAAGCAAATTGGGAAACTTAAGCTTGGAAGTGTGTGTGGGGGTTTATTTTCGAAATTAAACTTTCAATAAAAATTATTACAAAAAATATATATTAAAACATTAATGCCAACATTAATATGGAAATTAAACTATGAATAACATTGTATTTCTGGGTATGGTTTTGGAAGCTGGATGGTGAACAAAGCTGATAGGAAGAGAATTAGCTCATTTGGAACGTGGTGCTGGCGGAGAGATCTCTGTCCAGGGAAGGCTGTAGCTGGTTTATCGGTCAAAGCTGGCGGCAAGCACTCCAAGCCATGGGGTCTGCTTGGGCCTCCAGGGTCAGAGATGGACCTAGGAGCACTCCCAAGCCAGAGGGGTCATCTTGTGGAGCCACCACCAAGAAAGCACTGCTTCTTTGTGTTCATCTGCTCAACTACAGTAGAGGAAGGAGCTCTCAGCACAGCCTAAATTGTGTTTGTATCCGGGTATGGCTACGATTCCCAGATCTCAGGGCCTCAACCAGGCATGGGCAACTTGGGGTGTTACCCTGTGTTTTGGGGGTTCCCAGGAGTGACGCCCAGATTGCCAAAAAAAAATACCAAATTGGGGAAAATTAGCTGGAACACTCTTTTGGCTAGCGAGAGGCAGGGTAACTTTGGAAGGATCTTAAACCCAATGTATACAGCGGCGGGTCAGAGAGCAGCTAGACCAGGTTTCAAAGCAACAAACAATATTTTATTAAAGGCAAGAAACACGAGAGACAAGACATTAACTAGCTGAGAAATAGAAATGGAGGTTTGTTTGGAAAAGGCAATGCAACCTGTCTTGTAGTCCTGGAGAGAAGAGGGGTTCCGAGGGGAGAAAGCTCAGCGTGGGGAGCTGAGGGGACAACCGGCAGCAAGGCGGGATGGCAGTCCAAAGTGATCAGAAGTCTGTTTGGAAACGTGGGGTTTTTATTGGGGAGTTTGTGCCGACCGGCTATGGCAAACCAGGGGAGAACAAAAGGAGTTCTGGTGTTGGACAAAGGAGCTGGAAAGGTCAAGTTTAACATGATAGGATTTGTGTTTGAAGACAATAGCGTGGCCGGGACGTTGATGGCCCAACATAAAAAAGTAGCTCGGCTGAGAGCCGCGCGACTATTGTGGAGTTTGTGTCTGGAAGTCCCCTGAAGCTGGGAGCGGAGTTTAGGCTGCTGGCCTCAATAGGGTCTGGAATGCAAAACCATTAGTGGCCGCACTCATGTCTGTGCTTGTCTGGAGGACCTCGCAAACACGTGGAGTGTGGTAACTGCAAGCCAGTCCAGCTCAGGCTGAATTGTTGATATCAAAATGATATCTGGGGGTCCTCACCCAGGGTGCCATACTGGAAGTAACAGGGGAGGCTAGTGGTCCACATTACCCCTCTAGGAGACATAGAGGGCTGCACTCCAATGCAAATAATAATAATAATAATAATAATAATAATAATAATAATAATGCCCCCAATGCCCTCAAGGGGCTGTGAGAGGCATTTTTCTCTATGTTTTTTGGCTCCTCTGGGCCATTTTTCAGAACAGGAGGTGACCAGAAGTTATTTCCAGTTTACTTCTAGTTTTAAAAAAGGCCTCCCCAGATTTAAAATGGCCCAGAGGGAGCAAAACCTAGGCCATTTCTGCACTACACTTTCAACATCTATGGAATCCTGGGGTTTGCGGTTTAGGGAAGGGCCTGTAGAATTCTCAGTAGACCACAAACCTCAGGATTCCATAGGATGTTGAAAGTGGAGTAATAGCACTATAACAGTGTCGTGTGGAAACGGCCCTTGTGGTAATGCCTCCCCCAGACCCTGAGAGGGCATTTGGGGGATAGATGTTCTGTTTGACCCCAGGAGGGCCTGAGGGCCATGAAAACAGCTCTGGGGCCCCCATGGGGTTCACACAGCACACTTTGCACACTTGTGCCCTAGAACGTCACTCCCAGTTCTCAAGGCAATGGGGAGCATGGCCTTGAAATATGTGTGTGTCTGTTTGTGTGTTCACCATTACTGTTCCTTAATTTGAATGGTGTAGCCTGTGTAATTGTGGTTGATGCTTAGTTTATGATGCTTGATGACAATTCAGGCATGAAAGGAGGCTGGGCTCGATGGCCCTTGTGGCCTCTTCCAGCTCTGTGGTTCTATGAATCTGTCACCGGTGGCTGCCCCGTATAATGTCAATCTTGTAATACCATGATATCCCACCTCCTGTAGCACCCAAGGGCTCAGCCATAGGGGCTCAGGTTTTGGCCCAGAAATCTTGAGCCTGGGATAATCCTTATTTATCAACTGCGTATGTGTGTGTGTGTGTGAGAGAGAGAGAGAGAGAGAGATGATACGGACACAGGACAATCTTCCCAGCCTGTCTCACCCTGTTTCTCTGCAACAAACAAATCTTTCATGTTACTCCTTCAACCCATGTGTCTACATAACTCTCAGATGGTTTCTGGGGGGTGGAATTGACCCACTAGTAGCAGTAGCAGTGGTAGATCTGTCCTGTCTTAGTCAGAGCAGCTCAGCTGATAACACAAACAAAACAACCTGAATAGCTCCTGGCTTGTTACCTACTTTTAGGCAGTATGCATGAGGTCATAAATGAAGTCCAACAGAATTCTAAGGCAAGCTAGTCCAAAGTCAGTCAGGGTAATCCAGAGTCAGGCACGGAGTTCATCAAGATATCCAGCAGGACAGAAGGGCAGATAAGTTCTGAGAACTCCTGGAGGGGAAGAACAGCACCTATATAGGTCAGCAGCCTAACACAACTGTTGCCTGATTAATTGTTGGCAGTTATAAATTCTCTGGGATTGACATAGGTTTTCTCTTTGTTGTCTGTGCTCAGCAAAGGTGGGTACTGGTAAGTTATCTTCTGTGTCTGAAGGCGCAGGATTCTTTGCTGGAGCTGGCATTGCCCCCTGTTCTGTCTGTGGCACTGTAACCACTGTAACCAGTAGCAATGGTAGATCAAAATGAATTTGAAGCCGTGTTAGATTCACTTAGAAATGAATGGCTGGAATACTCTCGACCACTTACACGTGCATAATTTCCCCTACAGAAGCAACTGGTAGTTTTTCCCAGATGTGGAACATACACATTTGGTCTAATATTGTACAAATGAAGTTAGATATGCGCTGCTGTTATGCTTGCACATTGAAACTTATGCATCTGGATGCATGTCTTCTTTTGGTTGCACAGTTTTGTGGCATTGTGTTTCGCTAGTGAGACAGATTTGCTGCATAGCTCTATGATTGTAAAAGTGTGCTCTTTGCTTAAAGTAGTTTCTTGACCAACGTCTGGCCCTTTGCTTCGTCATTCTCCGCCTCTCACCCCACCTTGTTTATGTACAAATTTCTTCTTGGGTAGTAAATTTTCGGTACAGCTGGGCAGCCAGTTGGGAAAAAAAAATGTGCTGCATTCAAAGTAGCAAGGACCTTGCCTTGCAGAATTATCCCCCATGCGTTAAAAAGCTAATGTGAGATATATAAATATATAAAAATTCTGGTGAATCCTAAATGTTACAGAGCATTTTTTTTTTAAAAAAAATCTGCTCTGTTCTTTGTCACAATATTGAACATGGGCTGCTATTTACAGTAATGAATCAAAATGTCAGTTATAAAAATACGAAGTGGCAGAGTGTTCCCACTTTGCTGAAAAAAGTTTGATATGACAGCTTTGTTAATCATATGACTATTACCTCAAATGTATTTCTAAGCCCTGTCTGCCTCAAAATGTGTTAGTTGTCTTCCCTTTCTCCCTACCCCCCTGCTCTTAATTTGCAGTTTGTCTCTGGGGAGCTGGACAAAAACACGAAACTCAATCCGCCCCCCTCTCCCCAGAAAATTACCTTTCAGGGGTACTGTCCCTCTGATACGGCAGACACTAGCTTCAATTGGTCTGTATGTGCAAGTGTGAGTGCAAGATCAGGTGTCAGTGTGCGTGCAAGATCAGGTGTCAGTGTGTGTGCAAGATCAGGCGTCAGTGGGTGTGTGCAAGATCAGGCGTCAGTGTGCGTGCAAGATCAGGCGTCAGTGTGCGTGCAAGGCCAGGTGTCAGTGTACGTGCAAGATCAGACGTCAGTGTGCGTGCAAGATCAGGTGTCAGTGTGCGTGCAAGATCAGGTGTCAGTGTGCGTGCAAGGCCAGGTGTCAGTGTGTGTGCAAGATCAGGTGTCAGTGTGCATGCAAGATCAGGTGTCAGTGTGCGTGCAAGATCAGGTGTCAGTGTGTGTGCAAGATCAGGTGTCAGTGTGTGTGCAAGATCAGGTGTCAGTGTGTGTGCAAGATCAGGTGTCAGTGTACGTGCAAGATCAGGCGTCAGTGTGCGTGCAAGATCAGGCGTCAGTGTGCATGCAAGATCAGGTGTCAGTGTGCGTGCAAGATCAGGTGTCAGTGTGTGTACAAGATCAGGCGTCAGTGTACGTGCAAGATCAGACGTCAGTGTGCATGCAAGATCAGGTGTCAGTGTGTGTGCAAGATCAGGTGTCAGTGTGCGTGCAAGATCAGGCCATTTATTCAAGTGCTAATGAGGATGCTTAAATGGACATTTTTTAGACCATTTCTGCACTACACTGTTATTGTAGTGCTATTATTCCCCCTTCAGGCTCCTAGGGAATCCTGGGGCTTGCAATTTAGGGAGAGGTATTTAGAATTCTCTTTGGCCTCAGTAAACTACAGATCCCAGAATTCCGCAGGAGATTGAAAGTAGAATAATAGCACTATAACGGTGTAGTGTGGAAATGGCCATAATTAGATGAGAGGATGAAGAGTGAATGGACCATTGGCTGTATCCATGGTCCATGTAAGGCCATTTCTGCACTGGACTGTTATAGTGCGATGATTCCACTTGCAACATCCTATGGAATCCTGGGGTTTGCAGTTTCGGGAGGGGCCGGCTGGTCGCTCTCGAAACTGCAAACCCCAGGATTCCATAGGAGGTTGCAAGTGGAATCATCGCGCTATAACAGTCCAGTGCGGAAGTAGTTTAAGAGGTGAGATTGGGGCAGCCTTCCCAGATTATGTATGGAGCCACTGCCGTATTAACTATTATTATTAATTTATATCCCACATTTCTCTCAATAACAAAACTCCAGGAGGCAAAGAATATGTTTGAAAACATTACAAATTGAAACTATACAGAAGCTTCAATAACATGTAAACATTATTAAAATTATAAAATAAAGTTATAAAAACAAGTAAACAATTGAT
This sequence comes from Ctenosaura bakeri, assembly GCA_948474755.1. Lineage (NCBI taxonomy): Eukaryota > Metazoa > Chordata > Lepidosauria > Squamata > Iguanidae > Ctenosaura > Ctenosaura bakeri. Next base: position 196,773 of record CAOLHI010001025.1, on the reverse strand, counting down.
AAAGTTAAAAACATTAAACATGGGAAGCATTCAAATTCATTAAAAGGTTCCATACATAACTTAAAAAAGGACCTTACAGCATTAAAGGCCTACTTCAGTCAGTTTATGAAGTCCTGATGGCATAAAAATGTTTTAATTTGCTAAAGGAAGGAAAGCAAGGATGGGCCCATCCTGGTCTCTCTAGAGAGGGAGTTGCAAAGACTTTCACAGAATCATAGAATCATAGCAATGTAGAGTTGGAAGAGACCCCAGGGGCCATCCAGTCCAACCCCCTTCTGCCATGCAGGAACACCCTCAAAGCACTCCCGACAGATGGCCATACAGCCTCTGCTTAAAAACCTCCAAGGAAGGAGACTCCACCACACTCCAGGGAGGCAGCAGATTCCACTGCCGGACAGCCCTGACCGTCAGGAAGTTCTTCCTGAGGTTCAGGTGGAATCTCCTTTCCTGCAGCTTGGATCCATTGCTCCTTGTCCTGGTCTCTGAAGCAGCAGAAAACAAGCCCTCTCCTTCCTCTACGTGGCATCCCTTCAGATATTTAAACGTGGCTATCCTGTCCCCTCTTAATCTTCTCTTCTGCAGACTAAATATACCCAGCTCTCTAAGCCTATCCCCATAGGGCTTCATGGCTTCCAGGCCTCTCACCATTTTGGTCGCCCTCCTCTGGACTTGCTCCAGCTTGTCAATATCCTTCTTGACTTGGGGTGCCCAGAACTGGACACAGGATTCAAGATGGGGTCTAACCAAAGCAGAGTAGAGTGGTACCAGTACCTCCCTCGATCTTGACACCATACTCCTATTGATGCAGCCGAGAATTGCATTGGCTTTCTTGGCTGCCGCACCACACTGCTGACTCATGTTCAGCTTGTGGTCTATGAAGACTCCCGGATCCCTTTCACACGTACTGCTATCCAGCCACGTTTTGGGAGTTTCAAAGTCTGGGAGCAGCCACCAAGTTAGGATGGCAGTAGGACATCAGATGTGGAGGGTGGGATTGTGCATGAGCAGAAGCTGGAAAAGTTATTCTGGGGGAACCCCAAGCCCCCATTATTAGTAGGCTGGATGATGCTGGGAATTGTAGTCCCAGAAGTAACTATGTACCTACAATGGCAGCTGATGGCTTATATGACAGCAGGGCAGGAAATCAGCTCTATGTTTCAGACTAAACCTTTTTTAAAAAATTTTTATTAACAATAAAACATTAACATTCATAGTGGCTCATATGAAGTCAAATATACATATAACGTCAGATATATATATATATATACACACACACATACAGACATACATCCACACACATATTTATGAGCTTTTTCCATATTTGGTACATCTAACAATCCTAACTTCGCCCTGAATGAGAGGTAATAAAATTTCCGAACAATATTTCAAATGTTTGTCAGTCGAACATGTTTCAGACTAAACTTTAATGGAACTCTCCTAGGTGCTGAATTCTATCCCCATAATAGAGCTTCAGCACCTTGCACAGCTATGTTAAAAATGGGACTAAAACATGAAGAACACGGAAGTTGCCAGCTTCCACTGTATTGATGTGGAATACAGTGCCACAGGTCAAGGAGTATAAGATAATACAGGGACATGGATTGGACCCTTGGACATCCTTCTTTCAGAGGAAAAGTAAATGTTTGGTTGATGTTGACTTAAGATTAGGGATTTAAATCCTCAACTGCTTCAGTCTAGTGGATGAGGGGAATGAATAATTGCAATACTTTTATGCTCACTGTAGGGGAAGCATACTTTCCTCCTTGTCATTTCCCACATCTCCAGAAATCCTGAAGGGTTACAGAGGAGATATGCTGCAAAGAAAAGTATGGGGACTCTTTTAGATGCACAAACCCATGTTTCTGCATGTAAAACCCTCCCACCTACCCATGTATCCTGCTCAGAAATCAATGTTCTTGCACAGAAAACAGTGTTTTCTGTGTAGGAAACATGTTTTCTGCACAGAAAACAGACACTCGCCCCCCCAAAAAAGGTGATTTGTTTTCTTCCAGAGAATAATTTCCCCTGCGTCACTTTGAGATGTTTGAAGAGGAAGAGAAAATTGCACAGATTCCTCACTGGTTTGTTATCTTTCCTAGTGGGTTTCCTGATGGCGAGGAAACCGGTTTTGACCCAGGAATAGAATCATAGAATCATAGAAATGTAGAGTTGGAAGAGACCCCAGGGGTCATCCAGTCCAACCCCATTCTGCCATGCAGGAACACCCTCAAAGCAATCCCGATAGATGGCCATCAAGCCTCTGCTTAAAAACCTCCAAGGAAGGAGACTCAACCACACTCCATGGAGGCAGCACATTCCACTGCCAGAGAGCCCTGACTGTCAAGAATTTCTTCCTGAGGTTCAGGTGGAATCTCCTTTCCTGCAGCTTGAATCCATTGCTCCTTGTCCTGGTCTCTGGAGCAGCAGAAAACAAGCCCTCTCCTTCCTCTACATGGCATCCCTTCGAATATTTAAACATGGCTATCATGTCCCCTCTTAACCTTCTCTTCTGCAGACTAAACATCCCCAGCTCCCTAAGTCTATCCTCATAGGGCTTCATGGCTTCCAGGCCCTTCACCATTTTGGTTGCCCTCCTCTGGACTTGCTCCAGCTTGACCATGTCTGTCTTGAATTGAGGTGCCCAGAACTGGACACAGGATTCCAGATGAGGTCTAACCAAAGCAGAGTAGAGTGGCACCAGTACCTCCCTTGATCTAGACACCATACTCCTATTGATGCAGCCGAGAATTGCATTGGCTTTCTTGGCTGCCGCATCACACTGCTGACTCATGTTCAGCTTGTGGTCTATGAAGACTCCTAGATCCTTTTCACACGTCCTGCTATCCACCCACGTGTCCCCCATCCTATATTTCTGTATTCCATTCTTTCTACCTAAGTGTAGGACCTTACACTTCTCTCTCTTGAATTTCATTTTGTTCGCCCTGGCCCAGCTCTCCAATCTGTCCAGGTCATTTTGAATTTTGATCCCGTCCTCTGGCATATTAGCAACCCCTCCCACTTTGGTATCATCTGCAAATTTGATTAGCATTTGATTAGGATTTTTTTGTACAACCCTACTTAAGTTTTCCTTGCCACGGAGAAGCCCAGGTATCTTTCCAGAGAGAGAGAGCCATGAGAATCATATCAAACAACTGGCATAAGGCGGTTTCCTTCGCTGGTTTTGAGCAAACTGCTGAGGGAAGAACAGCAGGCTCTGGCTCCTGTGCAAGCTGAGAACAATCTAGACTAAAAATTGCTTCCAGAAATTAATTTGCAGTAGATTTTTCTCCCCGGGAGAGCAATTAGGAGTATAATTTTCAACCCCTGGGGTATAAGTCCAGACCAGCTGAGGGGAGGGGAGCAACGGATAAATTCTAACAAACTCAGGCCAGAAAGGGAGTGTCAACCTGTAAATCAGGGTGTGTTAACTCTCTCCAAATTTGACTTTTTGATGATGGAGGATTTGAATGCCAGATCTGTTAGGAGGCCACTTGGGGGTATTTGGGACTGAAAGGAAGCTGATAACATTTTCAAGCCATAAATGGGAGCCAGTGCTTTTTTGTGTGCAGTATTTAGCATTAGGGATGTAAATCTTTCCCAAATTAGTTCTCCAAGGAAGCACTGAGTAATTTTAGTGATTATCTTCTGCCCCCATTAAACTTTCCCCCCAAATTTGTGGTACCTTAACACTTCAATTGAACATATAGAATCACAGAGTTGGAAGAAACCCCAAGGGCTCTCCAGTCCCGCCCCCTTCTGCCATGCATCAAAGCCCTCCCTTTGACAGTTGGCCATCCAGCCTCTATTTAAAAACCTCTAAAGGCGACTCCAGTACGTTCCATTGAGACAGCAGGATATTCCACTGTCAAATTGCTCTTACCGTCAGGAAGTTCTTCCTAATGCTTAGAGAGAATCTTTTTTCCAGCAGTTTGAAGGCATTGCTCCGTGTCCTCGTCTCTGGAGCAGCAGAAAACAAGCTTGCTCCGTCTTCTCTGTAACATCCCTTCAAATATTTAAATACGGCTCTCATGTCATCCCTTAGTCTTCTCTTCTCCAGGCTAAACATACCCAGCTCCCTAAACCAGTCTTCCTAGGGCTTCATGGTTTCCAGGCCTGTAGCTATTGGGAAAGACCGAAGGCATAGCTCAACAATCAGAATTCTGCACCCCATTAAATTTTCCTTTGGTTCATAAATTTCCAGCACTGCAGTCACATAACACTTCACTTCAGCATATAGATACACAGCTTAGGCCATTTCCGCACTAGCCCGTTATAGCGCGATGATTCCACGGCCGGCCCCTCCTGAAACTGCAAACCCCAGGATTCCAGAGGATGTTGAAAGTGGAATCATCGCACTATAAAACTCTAGTGCAGAAATGGCCTTAGTTATCCAAAGAGGAGAGGAGCCTGAATCACCAATGGAAACCAGGCACAGCAGATCAAAGAGTTCTGGATATTTGGGAAAACTTTCACGTGGAGGCAAAAACTGTAAATACTGTGGACCACCACCCTATTTTGCCGCTTTCCCCCCAACGAAACCCCCAAGTCAGTGTGAAGCAAAGCAGGCTGTACCAGTTTACACTGTATTTTTGAGGAAAGTAATGTCTCTGGGCTCGTCTGAGAAAAATGATGTGTCTGGTTACTGTGGAAACTGAAGTCCCTTGCTTTCTGTGGGCAGAATGATTCTCAAGAAAGGAGAAAAGGTTTGTGCTGGACTTCACACGTTTAATTAATTAATTAATAACTTGCAGCTCAAAGATGATGATTAAGACAATGACAAAAATAAACCTTTGTATTAAGAATGGTGAGCGCCAGCGTGGTGTAGGCATTTGAGCGTGGGACTCTGGACTTGGAGACCAGGGTTTGATTCCGACTCTGTCATGGAATCTAGGGATCTAGGAGTCTTCATAGACCACAAGCTGAACATGAGTCAGCAGTGTGATGCGGCAGCCAAGAAAGCCAACGCAATTCTCGGCTGCATCAATAGGAGTATGGTGTCTAGATCGAGGGAGGTACTGGTACCACTCTACTCTGCTTTGGTTAGACCCCATCTTGAATCCTGTGTCCAGTTCTGGGCACCCCAATTCAAGAAGGACATGGTCAAGCTGGAGCAAGTCCAGAGGAGGGTGACCAAAATGGTGAGAGGCCTGGAAGGCATGAAGCCCTATGAGGACAGACTTAGGGAGCTGGGGATGTTTAGTCTGCAGAAGAGAAGGTTAAGAGGGGACATGAGAGCCATGTTTAAATATTCGAAGGGATGCCATGTAGAGGAAGGAGAGGGCTTGTTTTCTGCTGCTCCAGAGACCAGGACAAGGAGCCATGGATTCAAGCTGCAGGAAAGGAGATTCTATCTGAACCTCAGGAAGAACTTCCTGACTCAGGGCTCTCCGGCAGTGGAATGTGCTGCCTTGGAGTGTAGTGGAGTCTCCTTCCTTGGAGGTTTTTAAGCAGAGGCTGGGTGGCCATCTGTCGGGATTGCTTTGAGGGTGTTCCTGCATGGCAGGGGGTTGGACTGGATGGCCCCTGGGGTCTCTTCCAACTCTACATTTCTATGATTCTATGGAAACCCACTGGATGACCTTGGGTGCATCACACACTCTCAACCCCAGAAGACCCTGTGATAGGTTCACCTTAGGGTCATCATAAGTTGGGAATTACTTGAAGGCATGCAACAACAACAATTAAAGACGGCAGCAATTTAAAACATTTGGAGAACATTTTAAGCGTGGCATAGAGGCTGAACGTACAGCCTCCGGCATTTTAAAATCTATCAGTTAATAGGCAAAAGCCTGTCTAAACTGGAAAGACTTTGTCCACAGATGGAAAGAGAGCAGAGAGTGGGACTGCCTGGCCTCTGGTGGGAGGGAGTTCCACAGGCTAGGAGCAACCACAGAGAAGGCCCTCTCCTGAGTCCCCACCAAGCATGCCCAAGAGAGCAACAGGAGCAGGAGAAAGCCCTCACCAAGGATTTGCAAACTCAAGCGGGTTGATACAGGGAAACAGTTTGGATCCACCTTGCCTAGAGAAGACAAAGTTCATGTGGCTGATGGCTGGGACTCTTTTGTGGGATTAATATGCCCCCGAAAGACATTTTTCTGTGTTTTTGTTTCCCTGAGAACCAAACTGGGTGCTAAACAAGCAAACACTGTGCATCGTCTCGGGCACAAACCCCTCCTTGTCGAGCTTGTGTGTGTCCAGAACTAGATTATTGGTCCTCAGAGAAGGACTAAGCTTAGAGCTTGATGGAAGTCAAGGTCACATCATGGAGAGAGCTATACATCCTTCCTTGTAAGGAGCAGCTGGTGCCTGCTGTGCCAGAGGGATGGCATATCTGATCTGGGTTTTAGTGTGAACTCTAAAGGAGCTATCCAAGGTTCTCGTCTTGGGCTAGAACTCAGTTCCTTTGATCGGTCCCTTCAAGTTTCGGCCAAGCTACTGAATAGATTTCTTGCTTTCCTGATCCAGAAGTGACAAGCCATTGCTGGCAAGGAAGCTATTTGAGACTGGGAGATTTTGAGAAAGGAGTGGGCGCTATATGTAATTTCCCCCACCTGCATTCTGAACTGGTATGGTTGTAGGAAGGCCTCCGTGCCTTCCGGTTGCCTGTTGACTTATGGCAAACCCATGGATCTCCTGGGGTTTTCTTAGGCAAGGAATACTCAGAGGTGGTTTTTCTAGTTCCTTCCTCTGAAAGAGAGCCAACAGCACCTGGTATTTGCTGGTGGTCTCCCATCCAAGTACTAACCAGGGTTGACCCTGCTTAGCATCCAAATCAGATGGGATCTCGTGCCTTTAGGTTATTTAGGCCCTGTCGACTCATGGTGACCCCCGGAATTTCATAAGGTTTTCTTATGCAAGGAATACTCAGAAGTGGTTTTCCCAGTCCCTTCATCTGAAATAGCGCTTCCAGCACCTGGTATTCCTCGGTGGGTCTCCCATCCAGTTAGTACCCAGAGCTGATCCTGCTTAGATTCCAAGATCAGACAGGATCTATGTGCCATTTTGAACTAAATGCTTCAGTGCAATCAAACCCTGAACACAGTTGCTTTTGTTGGGGTATTATTGTTGTGGACACTTCCTTGAGAAAGTAAGTATGGTACAGAGGTTAGACTGTTCACCTAGGACTAGTAAGACCTGTGTTCAAATCCTCACTCAAGCATGGAATTTGCTAGGTGACCTCTGCCAACCACTGTTTTTCAGCATTGTCCTACCCCATGGGGTTGTTGTGAGAATAAAAATGGATAAGGTAGACTTGGTAGCTCTCCAGGAAAAAAACAGCAGTAATAACAGAGGAATTTATTGTCTCCCACACAATAAGATTAACGTAGGTTTTGGATTCCTTAAATCAGATTTTAACCGTTAGCAGTGCTGTGAAATTGTGGAATGTGCGGATTGTGAATGCCGGCAGATTTCTGTCCCTTGACTGCTTATTTTGATGTTCCACAGTCAGACGATGGCTTTGAAAGAACCAGCTACAGATCCAGAATAGTGCACCAAGTTCTGAGTTATTCAGAACACTTCATCAGGTCAAGTGGTGAAAAATAAATGGAATGAAATACAGAAATCAAATTTTTTATATATAAAAATGGCTAGACATTTTAGCTATGAGCTCCAAATGGCTTCCATTATGGTTGGTTAAAAAATGTTGCATTTAGCCCTTCCTGGCAGAATCTTCCACTCATGAGAGCAGATCTTCTCCTGCCTGGAGAAGGGCTGAACTAACCACTAGTTAATACTTATTTCAGCCTCAATGGACACCCTCAAGTTGGCTGTCCTGCTTTGCTTGTGCAAAGACTATGCTGTTTCTTTATATCTCTGCTGTTTGCCTAAGAAATCTGTTTATTTTAACTTGGGGAAGAGGCAGGATTCTCACCTGTTAGAGAGAGATCTAGTATTTCCTCTGAATCCCAGCAGACACTACGAGGAGTCGGATGACACTTGTGTGGGTATCCGTCATTCCTCAAGCCAGCTTTCTCCATCTTGAGAGTCATAGAATCACAGAATCATAGAAATGTAGAGTTGGAAGAGACCCCAGGGGCCAACCAGTCCAACCCCCTGCCATGCAGGAACACCCTCAAAGCACTCCCGACAGATGACCATCAAGCCTCTGCTCAAAAACCTCCAAAGAAGGAGACTCCACCACACTCCATGGAGGCAGCAGCAGATTCCACTGCTGGACAGCCCTGACCCTCAGGAAGTTCTTCTGAGGTTCAGGTGGAATCTCCTTTCCTGCAGCTTGAATCCATTGCTCCTTGTCCTGGTCTCTGGAGCAGCGGAAAACAAGCCCGCTCCCTCCTCTACATGGCATCCCTTCAAATATTTAAACATGGCTATCATGTCCCCTCTCAACCTTCTCTTCTGCAGACCAAACATCCCCAGCTCTCTAAGTCTATCCTCATAGGGCTTCATGGCTTCCAGGCCTCTCACCATTTTGCTCGCCCTCCTCTGGACTTGCTCCAGCTTGTCAATATCCCTCTTGAATTGGGGTGCCCAGAACTGGACACAGTATTCAAGATGGGGTCTAACCAAAGCAGAGTAGAGTGATACCAGGACCTCCCTCGATCTAGACACCATACTCCTGTTGACCTTATGGCTGAAGTATCCAGCAGAGAAAGTAGAATCATAGAATCTGAGAGTCTTGCGAGCCCAAAAGGGCCATCCAGTCCAACCCCATTCTGCCTTGCAGGAATAGACAGTCAGAGCACTCCCTTTGGTCGATGTCCACCCAGCCCCTGTTTAAAAACCTCCAAAGAAAGAGACTCCACTGCACTCCAAGGCAGCAGCCTAATTCCACTGTTGAACTGCTCTTACCCCCAGGAAGTACTTCCTAATGTTTAGGTGGAATCTCCTTTCCTGTAGTTTGAAGCCACTGCTCCATGTCCTAGTCTCTGAAGCAGCAGATAACAACCTTGCTTTGTCTTCCATATGATATCTTTTCAAATATTTAAACATGTCTATCATGTCCCCTCTTAACCTTCTCTTCCCCAGGCTAAACATACCTAGTTTCCTAACCTGCTCTTCATAGGGCTTGATGGTTTCCAGAATGCTGTCATGTTGATATTTTCCTTACGTTGACTTGAACTTATGGCAACCCTATTAATGCAAGACTTCCAAGAACCCCAGTCATCAACCTCCCTGTTCAGGTCTTGCAAACTCAAGGCATCTGTGGCTTCCTTGATGGAGTCGATCTATTTGCGATGTGGCCTTCCTTTCCTCCACTGCCTTCCACTTTATCAAGCATTAGTGAGTCATGTAACCTCATGATATATCAAAAATTTGGAATTTTGTCATGGAATCATACAATTGGAAGAGACCACAAGGTCCATCTAGTCCAACTCTGAAAGTATGGACAACCCAAGCACTCCCAAATGATGCCCATCCAACTTCTAGAGGCACTCTATTCCATCCTGAATTTTCCATTGTCTCTCACATTTCTCCATATGCTATGAAGGGTTCTGGAGAATAGGAGAGTCTGCACAGTATTTTGGAACTATAGTTGGTCCTTATAAAAACTTGGCTCCAAATCCCTGGGTTTTGCATTTTGTTTTGTTCTCGTGGACCCATGGGGACAACCTCCATTTTTGTCTTTGTTTTGCTGTTGTGATGGCTGAGAATGCGTCTTAACCTTTATCCTAGCTTTGTTGACGTTGTTCCAGCTCAACAGTGAACTGTTGTATTTTTATTGGTCCGAGTCCAAACCCTAATCTTTACAAGAAGGGTAGCATAAAATGTTGCATTAAAGCAAAACAAAACAGAGTTTCATAAGCATCTGGACTCCCAGATGGGACGCAGAAACTCTTCCAGGACATACCCAGAATGCCTTCTTGTCGAAGGAGCTTAATGTTGTGATCCATGGAACACCCTCCCTCTTTCGCTGTGTCTTTTCTTACACGCTTATCAGCTTCATCAGAGTTTTTAGATCTCATAGGCTGGACCCTAGACCCTCTTCTCCAGTTCTCAGGGTGGGAGGAAAGAATCTCCGAGTGAGATAGCTGCCTTGAAACATATGCATGTATATCGATTTTCCTAATTACAGAGGGGTTATTTTTTAAAAAATGAATAGTGAAACTGTTAAACCTTCATTGCTGCTTAATCTGTCATGCTGAATGCCATCACTAGAGTATGAGCCCTCTAACATCAACCTTGTAGTGTCAGCGGGGCCCATCTCTGGTAACATCATAAAGGGGTCATTTCCCGGTCTCAGATTTTGCCCTTGACATCTTGGGTCTGGGGTAATCCTGGCAACCCCTAACATCATCATCATCATCATCATGACTGATATCATACAACTGTACCATAGAATCATAGAATCATAGAAATGTAGAGTTGGAAGAGACCACAGGGGCCATCCAGTCCAGCCCCCTGCCATGCAGGAACACCCTCAAAGCACTCCCGACAGATGGCCCTCCAGCCTCTGCTTAAAAACCTCCAAAGAAGGAGACTCCACTACCCCCCGAGGCAGCAGATTCCACTGCTGTACAGCCCTGACCATCAGGAAGTTCTTCCTGAGGTTCAGGTGGAATCTCCTTTCCTGCACTTGAATCCATTGCTCCGTGTTCTGGTCTCTGGAGCAGCAGAAAACAAGCCTTCTCCCTCCTCTATGTGGCATCCCTTCAAATACTTAAACATGGCTATCATGTCCCCTCTTAACCTTCTCTTCTGCAAACTAAACATACCCAGCTCTAAGTCTATCCCCATAGGGCATGGTTTCCAGGCCTCTCACCATTTTGGTCGCCCTCCTCTGGACTTGCTCCAGCTTGACCATGTCCTTCTTGAATTGGGGTGCCCAGAACTGGACACAGTATTCAAGATAAGGTCTAACCAAAGCAGAGTAGAGTGGTACCAAAATAGTTCATGGCCACAAAATGAGACACCCTTGAAAATGTTTGGCCACGTTCACGGTGCAGGAGAGGCCTGCAGGTCATGGTGTGTTGATGGGTGTTATGCTACTGATTGCCAGTTGCTGGAGAAACCTCTTGCCTCCATTTCCTTGTTTGTCAGCTTCATCTTACTGATCACTGCAGGAACCATCTGCACTAAACATGCCACCATAGATTATAATGCAGAATACCATCTGGAACTTGAGCAGCCTTGTCTGATTTTGGAGACTAAATAGGGTCTGGTCTCGTTGGTTCTTGGGCGGAAAATCACCAGGAGAGAATCCCTGGGATCCCTAGAATTGTGTCTGGAATCCTGAAGGACCCTGGATGCTAGTTAGAGATGAAAGTCCTGGGCTTGATAGACTGAAGGTCTGGCTCGTAGAATCACAGAATGGTAGAATTCTATGATTCTGACTTGTAGAGTTGGAAGGACTCACAAGGGCCATCTAGGGCGGATGGTGGGATGGATAGAAGCCCCCCTCCTGGAGATTGTAATGTTTGGGCAGATTCCTAAGGGGGGCATATGAGTTTTCAGATAGTCTGGAGCTGAGCTGCATGAAGCTTTATAGGTCAAAACCAGCATGTTGTCGGTATACAGAAATTCTGCACACAGAAAGTAAAGGTTGGGAAAGAGCTTCTGCCAACTCCTCAGAGACCTTAAAAAATAATGACATAAAAGGCTGGGGAGAGACAGAACACACCTCCAAGTCCTTACCCAGGTGAGAATTGCTTTGGCTTCCATCCAGTACGGAGTTGAGGCATATTCATTTCCTTTTGACTTTGAAGAGTCTCCAAATACCTCATTCTGCATTGGATGATGGGCTGGTCTGCTGACACTGCAGTCCAAAAATGTATATTTTGGACATATATGCCCATCACAGCATCATTCTCTCCCTCCAGACTGTATTTTGACTCTTGATGATGGATAATAAGGGTGTCATTAATTGCCTTTGGTGGCCAGTGACTCCCACTAAGCCTCTATTGGGACATCCATCTTCCTTTCTTGTGAGCTGAACACCCACACACATGCATACACACGCATACATGTGTACAGGGTGCCCCCCAAAAATGTATATGCCCTTGAACAGCTAATATTAGCTATGGTGATTATTTGAAGGCTTAGTAAATACATTTATATTGAGGAATAAATGTTACAAGAATGATTTCATTGGAGTGACAAATCCCATCTTAAATTACAATTTTAGGTAAGGTGTTCAGATTGTTGACTCTGCCCTGCTCTGCTCACATTGTCGAAGCACAGAGCTGCACACCTCACTTGAAGTTTCTCTTCATATTTTAAAGCACATCTCTGCTACTACTGTAATCTTTAACTCTGTTAGGGTGTATATGTTTTTGGGACACTTTATATAGAGAGAATGAGAGAGAGAGAGAATTTTGCTTGTATATGAGGCAATATAGAGGAGGGTTCTTCAGATACCTTGGACTGCCAAAAAGGCAAAGACCATTTCCACGTGGCATCGCCGTCCCGTGATGGGGAGAGGATGGCAGCAGTCTGCAAGTTGTGCTTTCGCATAATGTCATCATGGTCCTGCTGCCAACCTGTCTCCACTCATCGTGATCATGGGATATTCATTTAACGGAATAAATCCATTAAGCACTCACGATCGTGCAATGCTCCCATCACCGCCAGTCATGTGGAAAGGGTGGAAGCATAACGTAGATGCTGACTTCCCAGAGCAAGAAAGAGGCCAGTTGCTCTGCAGAAGGAAGGTGCATGTCGCTCATGCTCCCTTCCACAAGAAGCCATCCAGGTATGGAAGGGAGCATTCAGGTCACATTCCCATCCTGGTAAAGGCGATGCCAGGGTCACAATCGGACGTCAACATGAATCAGTAAAGTGCGGAAGTAGCCAAATAAGTGAATTCGAGAACAAATCAAGTCTGAATTCTAGAAGCCAGAATGACTAAACTGATGCTGTCATGCTTTGGATATGTCATGAGATGATGTGATTCACTGGAAAAGGGAATGATGCTTGGCAAGTTAGAAGGCAGTAAGAAAAGAGGAAGGCGATGGATTGATCAATCAGTCTTTATTATTTTCTATGACCAGCACTATACAAGAAAAAAAACACCATTGAACAAACTTAATTAAGATGAATGGGGAAGGCAAAAAATAGAACAGGTCACACCACCAAGTGTAAAGGCAACGATGGTGGGAGATTGAAAGGCAGCATGAAAAGGGGAAGAGTGTGTTACAGGTCAAGGAAGTCATAGTTGGCCTGAATTTGCAAGACCTGAGCAGGGTTGCCAATAACAGAAGCATAGAATCATAGGGGTGGAAGAGACCCCAGGAGCCATCCAGTCCAACCCCTTTCTGCCATACAGGAACCCACATCAAAGCACTTCCAACAGATGGCCATCCAGCCTCTGCTTAAAAACCTCCAAGGAAGGAGACTCCACCACACTCCATGGAGGCAGCATCTTCCACTGCCGGACAGCCCTGACCGTCAGGAAGTTCTTCCTGAGGTTCAGGTGGAATCTCCTTTCCTGCAGCTTGAATCCATTGCTCCTTGTCCTAGTCTCTGAAGTGGTAGAGAACAAGCCTGCTCCCTCTTCGACATGACATCCCTTCGAGTATTTAAACGTGCCTACATGTCTCCTCTTAACCTTCTCTTCTGCAGACTAAACATCCCCAGCTCCCTAAGCTTCATGGCTTCCACACCCTTCACCATTTTGGTCACCCTCCTCTGGACACCTTCCAGCTCGCCAACATCCTTCTTGAATTGAGGTGCCCAGAACTGGACACAGGATTCCAAATGAGGCTCAACCAATGCAGAATAGAGTAGTATCATTACTTCTCTCGATCTAGACACCAGACTCCTATTGATGCAACCTAGAATCAGGTTGGCTTTAGGATGACTTGGAAGTGTCTCCTTCATAGGGCTGCCATAAATCAGAGTGAACTTGACATCAGTTAACAATAGCAGGGAAAGTTTCTAAAAAAAAAAAAAGAGCCTATCTAAATGGATTAGAGTTTACTGGAGGCCAGGGGAGAAAATTTCTATGAAATTTCCAGGTGGCAGTAACTGCCTCTTGGACCCTAGAATTAATTGTTGCATTTGTTGATGGCTTTCAGAGCCCACCCCACCATTAGAGAGAAGGAGGCATCCACCTTGGGCAGTTGATTTGGATTGTCGTTAAAGGAGAGCAAATGGTTAATTGTGTCTCTAGTTCCAGTTGAATTTCTACCCCTGTTGAGAAGCTCTTATAGGGCTTTCTGCCCCCGGTGCCAAAATAACTTGGCAAGGTTTGGGCACTCTGCACCTTTATTTGTAGATGGAGATGCCTTTGGCAATTCTATATTAGGCAGCAAAATATCTCAGGTCATCTCTGGGTGTGTATATTTCTGTGTGTGTGTTCGTGTGTATTGGTGAAAGTACTCAGTGTCTTCTTCTTGGAAGGAAACAGATTGTTTAAAAGCCCTGAGATTTTTAATAGCTTTGGAGGAAGTTTCAAGATGGCTTTTTTTGGCCAGGTATTGATCCTTTGGGGAGTCTTGGGGTAATTTTCTGTCCTGTGGCTCTCCAAGAATACCTCTTGCCCTATCCCATTCCCCAAAATGGGGGGGAGTCCTAGAAGTAGTTAGTAGCCCACTTATATTTTTTAAAAATAGTTTTTAATGTTGAACTGCAAGGTAGGCTTATAGTATTTTTCAAAGGTGCTCCTTGGGGAGCACTGTTGTATTGTTACATGCCTTCAAGTTTTTACTGACTTATGGTGACCCTAAGGTGATCCTATCATGGGGTTTTCTTGGCAATTTCTTTTCAGAGGTGGTTTGCCTTGGCCTGAGGCTGAGAGATTGTGACTTATTCAAGGTCACCCAGTGGCTTTCCATGGCTGAGTGGGGATTGGAACTGTGGTCTCCCAGCATCCTAGTCCAACACTCTCAAACTGCTATACCACACTGGCTCTCACCTGGGGGAGCATAAAGTTTTTGTTATTAGAAAAGAGATTCCACCTAAACATCAGGAACAACTTCTTTACTGTAAGAGGCCTGGAAACCATGCCCTGTGGGGATAGACTTAGAGAGCTGGGTATGTTTAGTCTGCAGAAGAGAAGGTTAAGAGGGAACATGATAGCCATGTTTAAGTATTTGAAGGGATGCCACGTAGAGGAAGGAGAGGGCTTGTTTTCTGCTGCTCCAGAGACCAGTACAAGGAGCAATGGATTCAAGCTGGAGGAAAGGAGATTCCACCTGAACCTCAGGAAGAACTTCCTGACGGTCAGGGCTGTCCGGCAGTGGAATCTGCTGCCTCCATGGAGTGTGGTGGAGTCTCCTTCCTTGGAGGTTTTTAAGCAGAGGCTGGATGGCCATCTGTCGGGATTGCTTTGAGGGTGTTCCTGCATGGCAGGGGGTTGGACTGGATGGCCCCTGTGGTCTCTTCCAACTCTACATTTCTATGATTCTATGATTCTATGAACAGTGGAATAGATTGCCTTAAAGGTGCAGCATTCTGCATCTTTGGGGGTTGTTAAAGAGGGGTTGGATGGGCTTGTTTCAGGGGTGCTTAGATCTGCATTCCTTCATGGGAGGTGGTTAGACTAGATGGCCCTTTGGGTCCCCGGTCCCCTTCCAGTGCTATGATTCTGTGAGTCTAAGGACTGGCTGTAGGAGCCTGCTGGTGTGTGCACTGGATCTGCAAGTGGTACCAGCCTTTTGGAAGGTAAAAAGGGAAGAAATCCAAGCCCATTGGTCCTTCCTGGCCACTCCCCATGAAGTCACCTTGTCCTGACATCTCTGCAGGTGGTGGGCACCCACTCCAGTTTGGTTTACCGCTTCTTGCTGTACAGGATGTCTCTGCTTGTTCTTTTGGGTTCTTTCTGTCCCTCCACCCAATCTCTCTGCATTTTCCGACCAGACCTTAGAAAAATTACTCTTGAGGACTACAACTCCCACAATTTTCCAGCCACCTGTGGCTCTTTTCTTGGGTAGACTTCTTGGCTGAAAGATCACCCATCTGCCAAAACATGGAAGACAACCATCATGAGTCTGCCACCCCCCCCCCATCTTTATGCTTGTGTATTTCATGGGTAAGATGCAGCTGGCATTGCCTTGCCTTTCCCACTCCGAAGGCGTAGCGGATGGCAGAAATGAACTGCAAAATCACGTTACCCCTTTTCGCCCTTTGGTTTCAAAGACTATTCTGGCAATGTGTGGCGGCTGTTTTTGTCCCTGTGAAAAACTCCTTATTAGGAGAGGTGAATTTTCTGTTTTGGTTGGTTTTCTTCTCCAATGGTCTATGGTGCTTTAGAAACCAGGAGGATCCCTGCTGAGAGGCCTCAAAGGACACTTTCACCTTTTAAACCAGGACATTCTGAGCTGTTGGCTTGGCAAGCCCTCTAGTGCTGTTTCTCTCCGGCTTTGAAATCTATGCCTCTCCTTCTAGCCTCTCGGGCTCCTTTTGGCTGTCACTTGGTTCATGCAATTAAAAACAACACACAATTCCCTCCTTCCAATCTTTATTCAAACGGCTTCTTATTGCAAGCAGGAGGCACAAGAGGTCAATGTTGTTGGATTAGAGATGTGGACTGGAAAGTAACTCTTCACATCAGAAATACTGTTCCTGGGCTGGAGCATTATTGTTTGGGGAAGCCGTTGAATAGCTAGAGAGCTCCTGCAAAGATGAAAGAATCATAGAATTATAGAATCATAGAAAGAGGCAGTTGGAAAGCACCTCCTGGGCCATTGAGTCCAACCCCCTGCTTGGTGCAGGATCTCCAGTTAGAACATCCCCGGTAGGGAGCAGTCCATCCTCTTTTTTGAAGACATCCAGAGAAAGAGAGAGACCCCACCCCCTCGCTAGGATATTGGTTCCATTGTCAAACCACTCTCACAGTCAAGAAGTTCCTTCCAATACTCAGTGAATTTTGACAGGGAGAAATATAGGGTATCACATTTAGGAAGAAGGAATAAAACGCACAGATATAGGATGGGTGATACCTGGCTTGGAAACAGTATGTGTGAAAGAGGTCTAGGAGTCTCTGTGGACCACAAGCTAAACATAAGTCAACAGTGTGATGCTGCAGCTAAAAAAGCCAATGTGATCCTGGGATGCATCAATAGGAATATAGTGTTGAGATCTAGGACAGTAACAATTCCACTTTATTCTGCTTTGGTTAGACCTCATCTGGAATATTGTGTCTAGTTCTGAGCACCACAGTTCAGGAAAGATATTGACAAGCTGGAACATGTCCAGAGGAGGGTGACCAAAATGGTAGAAGGCCTGGAAACCATGAAGCCCTATAAGGAGAGGCTTGGGGAGATGGGGATCTTTAGCCTGCTGAAAAGACTGTTAAGAGGTGACACAAGAGCCATGTTTAAAGATTTGAAGGGACGTCATGTTGAAGATGGAGTAAGCTTGTTTTCTGTTGCTCCAAAGACTAGGATGCTGTGGAGCAGTGGCTTCAAACTTCAGGAAAAGAGGTTTCACCTAAACATCAGGAAGAACTTTGTGACAGTAAGGCCCATTCAACCGTGGAGTATACTGCCTTGGAGTGTGGTTGAATCACCTTCTTTGGAGGTTTTTAGCAGCAGGATGGCCATTTGCTGGGGGTGCTTTGAGTTTATGTTCCTGCATGTCAGGGGGTTGGACTCAATAGCCATTGTGGTCTCTTCCAACTCTAGGGTTCTACGATTCTGTGAAATCAACCCTCCTGTAACTTAAAACCATTAGACCTGGTCCTAAGAGCATGCCTTCCCACTCCTCTCTGTGACAGCACTGTCACTCCACAGCCCCTGTTCACCAGTTGGACATGCCCAGCTCCTTCAGTCTTTCCTCATATCATTGGCCATTTCCGCACTGGACTGTTATAGCACGATGATTCCACTTGCAACATGCTATGGAATCCTGGGGTTTGCAGTTTTGGGAGGGGCCCGCCGGCCACTCATTTAGGCGTTCCAAGGGCTGAAAGTGGCCCATGGGCCACACATTTTCCACTTCCCAGCGCAATCAAGACTCTATAAAGGTGAGGCAGATTGTTCTACCAAGTCTGTGTCTTGCTGTCACTGGTGAAATACGGAGGGAGGTGGGAGCTTCCCCGTAGGGACCTTTCAAATGGAAGAGTTGCAGTTCCAGTTCTCCTTCTTCTCCAAACTGGGTTTCACATCCAAGTCTCAGTTTTGTGTTTCAGCATTTGGGCAAAATTCACTGGTGCCGCAACGGCCCACTTCCCTCAAGCATCAAGGCCCCTGAAACCGCAATATGTTTTCCCATCCAAGGGCAGGGCTCCCGCCCAGGGTTTTGCTTTCCAGTCTCTCTTTCTGCTTCCTAAAATGTAAGTTTCACTTCTGAGTCGTTGTGCACTTCTAGAAAATTAATCATAGAATGCTAGAGCTGGAAGAGACTACAAGGGCCATTGAGTCCAACCCCCTTCTGCCATGCAGGAAGAGACCATCAAAGCCCTCTCTTTGGCAGATGGCCATCTACCTCTGTTCAAAAACCTCCAAAAAAGGAGACCCCACCACACTCCCAGGCAGCAGATTCCACTGTCAAGCTGCTCTTACCATCAGGAAGTTCTTCCTAATGCTTAGGTGGAATCTGTTCTCTTGTAGTTTGAAGCCATTGCTCCATAGTGTCCAAGTCTCTGGAGCAGCAGAAAGCAAGGTTCCTCCATCCTCCATCTGACAAAGGTGTGGTGGAGTCTTCTTTGGAGTGTCTCTAGGACGTTGCCTCTGGACATTGTTTGCTTGTCCCTCAGGCATTGCTCATGTCCTAGATGAGAGGAAGATAATCAACTCATTTGAAACATGGTGCTGGAGGGGAGTTCTATGGATAACAAGACCAACAAAAGGGTCTTGGAGGAAATCAAGTCTGAACTCTCCCTAGAAGCCAAGGTGACTACCTTGGAAATATCATGACTTGAGTTGCTAGAAAAGATCATAATGCCTGATAAGGTAGAAGGTGGTAGGAAAAGAGGAAAACTGTTCTACAGGTGGATAGACTCCATGAAGCAAGCCACCGTTGAGTTTGCAAGACCTGATCAGGGCTGCTGATGACCAGGACTTTTGGAGATCTCTTTGGAGACAGTTGCCATAGGGTTAAATCAACTTATGACAAATGGCATCAGCCACCATAACAGGGAAGCTTAATTGTTGTACAAGCCCTTTTTGTTGTCTTTTTTGAAGAGAACTAGCCAGAACAAAGGAGCTCTCTGCGTGCATCTGGCTGAGTAGGCAGTCCATCCCTTGCTCCTATGTTGCTCCTTTCCCTTTTCTTTTAATGTGGTGCCTCTGCAAAGGGTTTTTGTCGTTTGGATGAGCACCGCTTATTTGAAGAAGAAAAGAGCAGCCATCTGTTGGAGCACGAGGCAAAATAACAAGACGGGTCTGGAACGAAATAAGTTCACATCTGCTTAGCAGAACCATCGAAAGACAACTGAAGGATCTAATGAGAGGCACATGCAGCTAGAAAGAGAAGAAATATTGAGGGAAATGGGATGCCAAGGACTGCCTCCCCCAGGATTGTTGCCATTCCTCTGTGTCCTTATTTTCCGTCTCCCCTTGGAGAGATTTTCCTTTAACGGGCAGCCAAGGGAGAAGGAGATCAGGAGAGCTGTAAACAATAACTTCTCTCTTGAACCCTACCAGTTTGAATCAGGAGTTGGGGTTGTGACAGAGAAGGGAGCTCGTGTGAGACACCCAAGGAGAGGCAAAATGAGAAGCACCCCGAATCTCCCAGAGAGCGGCAAGAGGATGGGATACAAAGCCCAAGTCAAAATGTTGGTCTGCAAAGTGCACCACATGGGGGCAACTGGGGGCTGCATTACCCCCCTGGAGATCTTGGAGAACTGTACCCTCCCACCACCAAAAACTTTTTAAAGGTCCCCAAATGCCTTCTTATTCCTTCTAGGGGACCTGAGGGACGTTTATACCATGTCTTTAGACCTCTTCAGGGCATTTTGCTAGAATCCTGTAGTGCGAATTGGCTCCGAAATTCTTCTAGGAGCCCCTCTCAGTACTCTCAGTCATTCTTTACATTATATTGTATTTTTGGTATTTTAAAATTGTATTGTATAGTTCTTTATTTAATCATTCCTTCCTTCCTTCCTTCTTTCTCTGTGTGGTTCACATGTATATTTTAGACTGTAAGCCTCGGGCAGGAAGCACTGTTTTGGGATATTTTACCTGTAAAGCACCATATTCATGGATGGCACTATACTGATGGTGATGATGATGATGATGATGATGATGATGATGATGATGATGGTGATTTCGAACCCAAGAGAGGGTTCTTCTTTTTTATTAAAAAATGGAACTGACTGGAAGTCATTTTTGGTTTACTTTTTTGGTTTTTAAGACCTGCCCAGGGTGGACCAAAATGTGGCAAAAATGCACCAAAGCTCCCAAGAGGACATTTTGGGGCCAAAAATGGACCCTCTCTCAGCCCACAGGAGTGGCCTAGGAGACTGTGGGTTGCACTTGGCCCACCCCTGGTCTAGCCTGATACTTTCTGATGATACTCATTTGCAGACTAGGCAAGGTTTTCACATGGAAGAGGAAGTCCTGTTTACAGAGTGTCAGGGTTTGGCATGGACCCAGAAGTCTCGCTAGCTGATGGTCAGCTTTGGCATGACTGGAAGCCATCGCTCTGAATCAAACTGAACCTCAGGGTGCACACTGACACTTGTTTACAAACTGGGCAAGGTTTTGCTTGGAAGAAAAAGCTCTGTTTGCAAAATTTCAAAAGGTTGGTATACAACAAGAGCTTTTATTTTTTGCAGTTTTCAGTCCTTTGCTGCGAGAAAAGCAGGATATAATTTAGATAAATAAGTAAATAGGAAGCTTTTTTGTAAGAGAGGAAAGAGAGAAAGTTCTGTTGGAAAACTGGCAGGGTTTTGCATAGAACAGAAGATGTTGGTTTGCAGATTGGCAAAGTTTGGCATGTCTGGGGGGCATCTAACGGGGGCAAATGAGGCCTGGTTCTTTCCACATTCATGGAGGGAACCTAATGCGTATATTCTGCAGGCATGCATGTGAGCAATAAAGACTGCATTTTTCGAGTCACACTTTCAATCCCTCCAGCCTACTCTTCCTTGCCCGAGCCTTCCCAAAGTTGGTGCTCCCTGGGTGTCCCCTTGCTTCCCCTCCAGCCAGCCTGGGAAGCATGTTGGGAAAGGCTGATTTGGTCTTCTTGAGGGCCTTCAGGGTGAGTCTCTGGAAACCTCTGGTATCTGATGTGGCAAAGGAGACAGTGACTACTTCTGCCGCAAGCACCGCCACTGCCAAAAATAATCCTTATAACCTACACCATGTGTCGAAATCCTTTCTCTCGAGGTTTATTGCATTCTTTGTTGAAAGCAAGATTTTTTTTACTCCTCTGCACCAATGAGGCTTTCAGGCTTTTACTGTTTCTTAGTATTCCAGAGTATTTATTGTGGTCATTACAGCAGCCCGGTACTATAAATAAAGACAGATAAGAAGCATGTTACTCATGATGTTTTGGTGGAAAAAAATAAAACCCCACAGAATATCTCTGATCTCTGGAATGAAAACCAATCTGTTTTCAGACTTAGCGAACAAGCCATAATCTTTATAAATCATATAACAAGTCTGTTGTTCGTCACTTAATCTCAGCAAGTATTTTCTCTGAGTTTGAGCACTGGCTGAAGATTTGACTTTGATTATCTCTTTCTTGGTAGGGGAATACAACCTTAGCCCAATTTTCAGCCTTAAAAGCAACCAGAATCCAGTTAGTGGCTTAGGCATATGTGAGTTCCTCTAAGGAACTGTAATTTGAAAACCAGGGCCATTTCCGCACTAGACTGTTATAACGCTATTATTCCACTTTCAACATCCTATGGAATCCTGGGGTTTGCAGTTTAGGGAGGGGGGCTCAGAGGCCATCCTCAAAGGCCCCTCCCGAAACTGCAAACCCCAGGATTCCATAGGATGTTGAAAGTAGAATAATACCACTATATCAGTCTGGTGCAGAAATGCACCATGCAATGAGACGTTGAGAAATAAATATGGGTACACATTCACCTGGGTTCCAGCCAGCAGGGCTGTGACTGTACCCCCTCTCCCACACAGCAAACAGCCCACCCCAAGTTCAGTTTAAAACAACTATGGAAATAAATTGCAGCCACCTGATTCCCAGCTGCCCAGACTGGCATATCACACCCTCACAAGAGAACTGTTCTGACGTAGGCAAGAAGTGGCCAAACTGTCTGCACATTTCCTGCCACATTATTGGTGTGTGTGTGTGTTTGTGTGTGGAATTTATTCCCAAACCACCCAATTCCTGAAGGAAGGTGGCAGGCCTGGTCCCACTCCTGAGACGATATCACCCCAGCTTGACCCACATGGTACTTAGTGGTTTGAGCATTGGACTGTGATGCTGGAGATCGGGGTTCAGTTCCCCACTTGGCCATGGAAAATCACTGGGTGACCTTGAGCCCATCACACACACTCAGCGTAAAACCCCATGACAGGTTTGCCTTTGGGTCACATTAAGTTGGAAAGGACTTGAAGGCACACAACAAGTGACTAGTGGGGTGCCCCGGGGTTCTGTCCTGGGCCCAGGGCTATTCAACATCTTCATCAAAGACTTAGATGAAGGAGTGGAAGGCATGCTGATCAAATTTGCAGATGACACCAAACTGGGAGGAGTGGCTAATACCCCAGAGGACAGGATGAGATTTCTAAATGACCTTGATGGATTGGAGAGCTGGGCCAAAGCTAACAAAATGAATTTCAAGAGGGAGAAATGTAAGGTCCTGCACTTAGGCAGAAGAAAATGGAATGCACAAATATAGGATGGGGGACACGTGGCTGGATAACAATCCCTGTGAAAGGGATCTAGGAGTCTTGGTGGACCTCAAGATGAACATGAGCCAGCAGTGTGATGCGGCAGCCAAGAAAACCAATGTGATTCTTGGTTGCATCAATAGGAGTATGGTGTCAAGATCGAGGGAGGTAATGGTACCACTCTATTCTGCATTGGTTAGACCTCATTTGGAATACTATGTCCAGTCCTGGGCACCTCAGTTCAAGAAGGATATCAAGAAGCTGGGACATGTCCAGAGAAGGGCAACCAAATGGTAGAGGGTCTGGAAGCCATGAAGTCCTTTGAGGAGCAGCTAAGGGAGCTGGGGATGTTTAATCTGCAGAAGAGTAGGTTAAGAGGGGACATGATAGCCATGTTTAAATATCTGAAGGGATGTCATGTAAAGGAAGGAGAGGGCTTGTTTTCTGCTGCTCCAGAGACCAGGAGAAGGAGCAATGGATTCAAGCTGCAGGAAAGGAGATTCCACCTGAACCTCAGGAAGAACTTCCTGACGGTCAGGGCTGTCCAGCAGTGGAATATGCTGCTCCCTCAATGGAGTGTGGTGGAGTCGCTTCCTTCTTTGGAGGTTTTTAAGCAGAGGCTGGATGGCCATCTGTCAGGAGTGCATTGAGGGTGTTCCTGCATGGCAGGGGGTTGGACTGGATGGCCCCTGGGGTTTCTTCCAACTCTATGATTCTATGATTCTCTTATGAACAATAACTCGGGCTGAGATCCAGCCCTCTCCCAAATCCTCCGTTACTCAGCCACCCTTTCTCCATGGTTCATCCTCTACTTGCGTGTGTGTGATCTCATTGTGAAGCAGCAGCCAGGATGAGGCATATGACCCCATACCCACCCCACTCCTGCACAGCTTCCTGGTGCTTCATGCCAAATGCAAAGACTTCTGCTCTCTGACCATAGAGGCTGTGATAGGCTTGCAAACATCCCCATCGTTTGAAAGACAAGCGGAGGCAGAGTTGCCCCACCTGGCTCCAGAGGGAGAGGGAGCCAGCAGTGATTTGGAGGAATTGCAGTCCCATGTGCCCCTCAGCCCCCAGTCACGGAGGAGGCTGACACAGACAGCTCAGAGGGAAGGCGCTTTGGCTAGATTAAGGAAACAGAACAATGACCTGTTTTCATTGGCTATTGGAGTCTGTGAGCATGGCTTGCTGTTTGCTTGTAGCCAATTACTATGCAAGACCTCAAAGACCTTGAGTTCCGGCTCCCTCGACCCCTCTGGATGGACCTTTGGCTTTCTGAACCTTTTTGCTTTGACCATGACTTGGCTTGGCTCAGATTTTCGACTTGTTGTTTGCATTGGACGCTCCCGGCTGCCACCTCCTCCTCTTGGGCAAGTACCTTCGCCTCCCCTCCCTTGCTGGCAGAGAGGCACAAGCTGGGAGTTGGGCTCTGACAGAAGCCACCAAAGATAGCCCTTCTCCTGCAGCAGGGTTTGCCATCTGGGTCTGGGACCCTAATGTATGTGCAAGTTCCTCTATGGACATGGTGGGATATTTTTGATGCAGGAAATCTCTGTTCTGCTTGAGATAAAGGAAGCGGAGTTGCAGAGGTGGATTGTTGGGTGATGTCCATCCCCCTGCCCCTGCAAAGATGGACAGTTGTGCTCTGTGAAGGTTGTCCTCCTGTCCCCCCACTGCCAGCAAGTGTGAAGACCCCCACCGGTCCCATGACTACAGCATCAAATGTGGGGAACTTTTAGATGCCCTCATGGTCCCTGTTCAAGACTTTGATCCCAACCATGGGACATGACTACACTTGAACTACTGCTGCCACCACAGACACTGTGTTTTTGAACTCAGGTACCCAATAACCTTTACGTAGCATTCCCAGAGTCAGAAGCGCATAATACAAAACTCAGTTACCAAACAGAATTTCCACATAAAGATCACCTATTTTGCACATCTAAGTCCTGACTGATCCTAACAAACTAACTCACATCTTTCACTCACATGCCTGACTCTCACTCCTAACTCTGACTAATTGACCTGAGTTAGAATCCTAGAATCCTAGAAAGGGAAAAGACCCCAAGGGCCTTCCAGTCTAACCCCTTCCCATGTAGGAAGACACAATCAAACTACCCCCAAGAGACGGCCATCCAGCCTCTGTTTAAAAAACTCCAAAGAAGGACATTCTACCACACTCCCAAGGAGCATCACGGTCCACAGTCAAACAGCTCTTACCCTCAGGAAGTTCTTCCTAATGTTTACATAGAATCTCTTTTCCTGAAGTTTGAACCATTGCTCCATGTCCTAGTCTCTGGAGCAGCAGCAAACAGGCTTGCTCCATCTTCCATATGACATCCCTTCAAATATTTAAACATAGCTGTCCTGTCACCTCTTAACCTTCTCCAGGCTAAACATTCTCAGCTCTCTAAACCTATCCTCATAGGGCTTCATGGGTTTCCAGGGCTTCTGCCATTTGGGTCCCCCTCCTTTGGACACATTCCAGCTTGTCAATATCCTTCCTGAACTGTAGTTTCCAGAACTGGATGCAGTACTCCAAGTGAGGTCTGACCAAAGCAGAATAGAGGGGTAGTATTAACTTTAATCTACATATTTCATTCCCACTTGGCTATGGAAACCCACTGGGTGATCTTGGGTACATAGAATCATAGAAATCTAGAGTTGGAAGAGACCACACAGGCCATCCAGTCCAACCCCCTTCTGCCATGCAGGGACACCCTCAAAGCATTCCCAGCAGATGACCATCCAGCCTCTGCTTAAAAACCTCCAAGGAAGGAGACTCCACTACTCACTACACTCCGAGGCAGCAGATTCCACTGCCGGACAGCCCTGACTGTCAGGAGGTTCTTCCTGAGGTTCAGGTGGAATCTCCTTTCCTGCAGCTTGAATCCATTGCTCCTTGTCCTGGTCTCTGGAGCAGCAGAAAACAAGCCCTCTCCTTCCTCTACGTGGCATCTCATAGACTCATCTTAGATTCATGATAGATTCATCTTAGGGTTGCCATAAGTTGGAAAGAGCTTGAAGGCACACAACCACAAAATCTCTGTCCCTTGAACGTAGCTGTCCTGACATCTCTCACATTCCTGTCACACATGCTAGCCTTAAAAAAAAAAAATCCTCCTTCAAAGTTTCAGCCAATCAGTAACCACCCCAAACTTTCCAAACTCTCACCCCCTCCTGACAGATCTTTACTGTATTATCTATATTGCACCTCACAGACACAACCATATTTTACCTTAATTTCTCTAAAAAAAAAAAAGTGCAGCAACCTTTTCTACAAGAGTCCATATCATCAGACACCTTCAAATATGTGTTTGGTTTTGCATTCCATTGTCCATCCAGTTTTACATTTGGGGTTGCAAGTTTGGTTGTTGCATAACGCAATGAACACATGACACCACATCTGTAGATTTGTCCTCCACTGCCCCAATGTAAGCTCTTGGCCAGCCCCTCCTGTTGCTCAGAGAGTAAAGAGCAAGGAGTTGGGGTGAAAGGGAGACTGGTTTTCTCTTGTGGAGGTTCCGTTGGCAGCTGGTGGCTTCCATGTCCTTGGGGCAACGGATCTGCTCCATGTTTTAGTCTGAACTTCCGAGGAGCTATCCAAGGTGCTGAACTACATCCCCCAAAGAGGTTCAGCACCTTAGAATGCTCCTTTAAAATTTGGACTGAAACCTAGAGCAGATTCCCCATCCCACTGTCATGGAAGTCATCAGTTGGAGGTACCACGTATATACATTCCATGGTCTGGATCCTACTTTTAGTCCCAAGTAGGGCAGACGCATTGAACTGGTGTGGCTTCCCTAGGCTCGTCATGGGCACTCCTCCAGCTGGGACGAACCAATGGGATCCAAGCCGTCATGTCAAGGATTCGGTGATGTACTTTGGTTGGATCTTATTCTGACCACCAGAATTGGTTCACCAACCTCTCTGTGCACTTCCTTTGCTTGGAAGCCGGGAAGTCCTCTGGAAGAGATTTCTGGCACCAGAGAGGGCTGCAGCAGGAGGAAGAGGAAAATGCCGGTTCTGTTGGACCAGATTCTGATGTGGGCTGTTGTATCATGGATAACGTTCCACTAGTACTAGTACTGATGCATCAGCTAATAGCAGGACTAGTAGATCTTTGGGCGAGAGCCCTTCCCTAAATTCTGCCTCCTTCCCGGGCATGCTTGGGGGGGAAATAGGAAATAGGGACCGTCTCAGAGGCTGCTCCCAGGTACTGACGCATCCTCCGTAGGGAGACCTGCATGTCCCTGTCCTTCCATCAAGAAGCCATCAAGTTTTAGCAATGGACTGCTATTGGATTTTAATGGTGCACAGTGGTGCTAATTATTATTATTATTATTATTATTATTATTATTATTATTATTATTATTATTATTATTAGTATTATTATTATTATTATTATTCATTCATTCACAATTCCATAAAATATCTTTAAATTGGAGATAATATTTCTCAGGCCCTTTTCGCACGGGCTTTCTCTCGCGAAATAGCCCCGTGAGCCTCGCGGGAGTGGGAGCGTTGCTCTGCACGACACACTCCCACTTCTGCCGCGCTCACGGGGCTGCAGCGGCGCGATCGCGGTTTTTTTGTTTTTTGCTTCGAAGCGAAAATCACCCGCGCTCGCGCAACGCTCCCGGCGCCCACGCGCACTTACCTCCTGTGCGGAGCGTCAGGGAGGCGGCCAGGTCGCGCTTCCTTCCCTCTGCCCCTACGGAAGGAAGGAAGGAAGGGGCGCTAGCGCAACGGACGCGCCAGCCTGCTGCCTCGCGCAAGGGGGGGGACGGACGCGCCAGCCTGCTGCCTCGCGCGAGGGGGGGACAGACGCGCCAGCCTCCTGCTTCGCAGGGGGGGGCGCGCCAGCCTCCTACTTCGCGAGGGGGGGTGGATGTGCCAGCCTCCTGCTTCGCGAGGGGGGGCGGCTTGCACGAGAAGCTTCCTCCGGGAGGCTGCCGCTTCCTCCCTCGTTCCTTCGCCTGCGGAAGGAACAAGGGGGGGAACGGCAGCCTCCTGGAGGAGGTTTCTCGCGCGAGCCACCCTCCCCGCTCGCGCGAGAAGCCTCAATGCGAAAAGGACCTCAGTATGGTATAATTCTGATTCTGATCAACCTTTATGAGGCATACTACAACATACACATTTGCAATAAAACTTCAACAATCATTTTTGGAAAATTTAAGCCATACGTTTGTTGCCTCCACCAGAAAGTTGACCATTAGCCTAGTAATATGCGGATTCCGATCTTCCAATAAGTATTCCACTGATAACCTATCCAAACAGGTCTTCCTTTCCAATAACCTCCTTAACAACTTTTTCCTTGGAATTATATACAATGGGCAGAACAATACAATATGATGGAATATGGTATAATATTGATGGGGAGCTCAGCATTCTTTTAAGACCCGCATAATTCGTAGTCCACGTAAAAATTATTTTCGTCATTAAATCTCATATAGCTACTGTGCATCTTATTGTAACTTTATCAAATCTTTAAATGTTCCTCTATTACATTCCTCTAACTATATTCTAAGTGTACATTATCCGCTTCCAACAGTCTCTCGTATGATTTATATTTGACAGCTTAAATGTTTCCTCTGTTTCTGCAATTCAAAATGACGGTTTGCCTGTTTCTAAAATGAGAGCAAAAAAGAGCAAAAAACAAACATCATTATCTTTTCCTTTACGTGCCTTGTCTCTTGATTCTTCCAGGTTTACTTTATCTCCACAGTCATGAAATATCAGTAGAATCACAGAAATGTAGAGTTGGAAGAGACCCCAGGGGCCATCCAGTCCAGCCCCCTGC
This sequence comes from Ctenosaura bakeri, assembly GCA_948474755.1. Classification (NCBI taxonomy): domain Eukaryota; kingdom Metazoa; phylum Chordata; class Lepidosauria; order Squamata; family Iguanidae; genus Ctenosaura; species Ctenosaura bakeri. Next base: position 168,324 of record CAOLHI010001025.1, on the reverse strand, counting down.
CATGCAGGAACGCCCTCAAAGCACTCCCGACAGGTGGCCATCCAGCCTCTCCTTAAAAACCTCCAAGGAAGGAGACTCCACTACACTCCATGGAGGCAGCAGATTCCACTGCCGGACAGCCTTGACCGTCAGGAAGTTCTTCCTGAGGTTCAAGTGGAATCTCCTTTCCTGCACTTTGAATCCATTGCTCCTTGTCCTTGTCTCTGGAGCAGCAGAAAACAAGCCCGCTCCCTCCTCGACATGACATCCCTTCAAATATTTAAATATGGCTATCATGTCCCCTCTTAACCTTCTCTTCTGCAGACTAAACATCCCCATCTCCCTAAGATGCTCCTCATAGGGTTTCATGGCTTCCAGACCCTCCACCGTTTTGGTCGCCCTCCTCTGGACACGCTCCAGCTTGTCCATATCCTTCTTGAATTGAGGTGCCCAGAACTGGACACAGGGTTCCAAATGAGGCCTGACCAATGCAGAATAGAGTGGTACCAGTTCCTCCCTCAATCTAGATACCATACTCCTATTGATGCAACCAACAATTGCGTTGGCTTTCTCAGCTGCCGCATCACACTGCTGACTCATGTTCAGCTTGTGATCTACCAAGACTCCTAGATCCTTTTCACACATACTGCTATCCAGCCACATGTTCCCCATACTATACTTGTGACTTTTGTTTTTTCTGCCCAATAAGTAACGGTATTTCTTGTACACCCTTTCTTCATAGAGACCCCAGAGATGTCTCACCCGTCATGGCTGCCACCAAAGAACTCCAGCGAGCCCGTCGGCCACGTGACGGCCAGAATGGAGACAACACATGCTTTTGGGACCCCGAGTGTCTCTGTGTCCACTCAGCAGACACCTAAAAAGTTTGCACCGGTTGTGGCCCCCAAACCAAAATACAACCCCTACAGACAGGCAGAAGGGGAAGGTAAGGACGCTTTCCTTTGTTTTTCCCCACTATTGCTAATGATTCAAGGAACCTGGCAAGAACCCAGGAAGATGGGCATTAAAACAGTGAGATAGCAGTGCTTATTCTGTGCATGAAGGATGGAAGAAAATACGCAGGAATTAGCTGAAAAATATGTTTCATGTGTTGGGAAATGCTGAGGAGGAAGATCCTAACTAACAAGAATCTGTACAACTGGGGAGTTGTTTGCTGCAAAATTCACATGTAGTATTTGTGCACAGAGAACAGCATTTTCTGCAGAGAAAAATAACATGTCTTTGCAAAAATATTATTTTCTGGACAGAAAATGCTCTTTCCTTTGGAAAAGTGCCATGTGCAAATTTTATACATAGTAAGTCCTGAACTCCAAATAGTCTTTAAAAGCCAGAGAGCTTTGAATGAATTTCTTGTAGTGTAAGGGGAAAAAAAAAAACAGCTTGGTTTACATTTTGCTTCCTTTGAGAATGAAAATAGTAAAAAAATTGCTTCCTTAATATGTGTGCATGCATGTGTGTGTGTGTGTGTGGAGAGAGGGGGGAAATATGTTATTGTAGGAAGGAATGTTGTTATTACTGCCAGCTGTATAATTCTGAGAAAAATTGATGGTTATATTGACTATAAAACATCACTCTTTTATATTAGACATTTTCACTAATGATGATGGTGAAGATGATGATTGTAGTTTAAATTGCATTTTTTGTAGGTTTTAGAATTTTTATGAGACTTCTTGGCTTGAAAGAGCCACAGCAGGGTTCCAGTTTAAGCTTTAAAGCCCATATTGGTCTCATATTACGAGAACGGTGGAAAAAATAAAGTAAATAAAGTAAAATAGGGACTTGCTCAGGGTTGCTAGGCTGAATACGGGTGAGGCTTATTTAATTTTAATAGTTACCAAATCCTGGATCAGGAAGAGCGAACATAACCTTTTGTCACATGGAACTTTGTTGTTGTGTGCCTTCGTGTCATTTCCAACTCCTTATTTCTGACTTACGGCAAACCTGTTATGGGGATTTCTTGTCAAGATTTCTTTAGATGAGCTTAGCGGTTGCCTTCCTCTTAGACCGAGGCCATTTCCACATGAGACTGTTGTAGCACTTTGATTCCACTTTCAACATCCTATGGAATCCTGGGGTTTGCAGTTTCGGGAGGGGCCAGCTCCGACCATCAGGATGTTCTTCCTGAGGTTCAGGTGGAATCTTCTTTCCTGCAGCTTGAATCCATTGCTCCTTGTCCTGGTCTCTGGAGCAGCAGAAAACAAGCCCTCTCCTTCCTCTACGTGGCATCCAAATATTTAAACATGGCTATCATGTCCCCTCTTAGCCTTCTCTTCTGCAGACTAAACATACCCAGCTCTCTAAGTCTATCCTCATAGGGCTTCATGGCTTCCATAGGTTTGCCTTAGGGTCACTATAAGTCACCTGGTGTGCAGTGCGTCGGGAGCCAGGCTGGCCGCGCTTCCTGCCTCAGTGCTAGCCTGCAATTCCCAGGTTGTGCTGCGGTAGGAAGGGGCAGGGCGTTTGCGCGGTGCTCACGCGACCAGGAAGCTGCTGCAGAACTCAAGCAGCAGGGAAACAGCAGCATTCCTGCTGAGGCTTTTCACATGAGACGCTCCACCCAGCCGCATGAATGGGTAACGTGCGAAAAGGGTCATAGAATCATAGAAATGTAGAGTTGGAAGAGACCCAGGGGCCATCCAGTCCAACCCCCTGCTATGCAGGAACACCCTCAAAGCAATCCCAACAGATGGCCATCCAGCCTCTACTTAAAAAACCTCCAAAGAAGGAGACTCCACTACACTCCGAGGCAGCAGATTCCACTGCCGGACAGCCCTGACTGTCAGGAAGTTCTTCCTGAGGTTCAGGTGGAATCTCCTTTCCTGCAGCTTGAATCCATTGCTCCTTGTCCTAGTCTCTGGAGCAGCAGAAAACAAGCCCGCTCCCTCCTCGGCATGACATCCCTTTCAATATTTAAACCTGGCTATCATGTTCCCATGTTTAATCCCTGGAAGTCCAATACTCCATTTGGCCTCCCCTCGGGGAGGCGGCACCCCAGCCCAAGGGCTTCCTATGTGTCCAGTGATAGGGATTTGATTTGATTCCCCAGCAGAAGGATAAGTCTGGGTAGAACTTGTGTGGGGGCTGGCCGGAACTGTAGGCAAGTCTCTTTCTCTGGATGTTTTCAAACAGAGGCTGGATGTCCATCTGTTGGGAGTGCTTTGATGGTGTCTTTCTGCATGGCAGAAGGAGGTTGGATTGGGTGGCTCTTCCAAATCCAGGATTCTATGTTTCTGGTCTAACTTCTGTTCAAAAGCTTCTACTCAATGAGAACCCACCACTTTCCAAGGGACTCTATCCCAGTGGTTCTCAAACATCAGCACTTCTGTTGTGTTGGACCTAGAATCATAGAATCATAGAATCATAGAGTTGGAAGAGACCCCAGGGGCCATCAAGTCCAACCCCCTGCTATGCAGGAACACCCATCAAAACCCTCCCAACAGATGGCCATCCAGCCTCTGCTTAAAAACCTCCAAAGAAGGAAACTCCACCACACTCCATGGGGGCAGCAGCAGATTCCGCTGCCAGACAGCTCTGACCATCAGGAAGTTCTTCCTGAGGTTCAAGTGGAATCTCCTTTCCTGCAGCTTGAACCCATTCCTCCTTGTCCTAGTCTCTGGAGCAGCAGAGAACAAGCCTGCTCCCTCCTCGACATGACATCCCTTCAAAGATTTAAACATGGCTCTCATGTCCCCTCTTAGCCTTCTCTTCTCCATGCTAAACATCTCCAGCTCCCTAAGCCATGTCCTCAGAGGGCTCCATGATTTCTAGGCCTTCTACCATTTTGGTCACCTTTTGGTCCAGCTTGTCGATATCCTTCTTGAGCTCTGGTGCCCAGCAACTGGCACCACAGTTTGGAAAGGAGATTGACGGGCAATGCTTCCAGATTTCGCCACTTCACTATTTTGCTATGGTTTGAGGCATTGCTGCTGTATTTTCACTCTTCACTGCTGGCTTTATCTCAGCTTTTGTTTACATGCTATTTTTGTCCTTGATTACTGTTTGTATTTGTATCTCTTTAACGCACGGCACACCTCAATGGATTGATTCAATCAAGGAAACCCCAGCTGCCCTGAGCTTCCCAGACCTCAGGGGGCAACAGGTGACCTCTTTCCGACCTCTCATTCCAAGGGTCTCCATCACTCAAAGCCAACTTGACTGCAGACAACATACACCACCAGCACCTTCTGTGGAACTCTCGTTACCAAAAGTGAAATTAAAACCCTGTGATATTTGCTGGGGTTTTAGCCATAGCCATGTTTAAATATTTGAAGGGATGCCATGTAGAGGAAGGAGAGGGCTTGTTTTCTGCTGCTCCAGAGACCAGGACAAGGAGCAATGGATTCCAGCTTCAGGAATGGAGATTCCACCTGAACCTCAGGAAGAACTTCCTGACAGTCAGGGCTGTCCGGCAGTGGAATCTGCTGCCTGGGAGTGTGGTGGAGTCTCCTTCCTTGGAGGTTTTTAAGCAAAAGCTGGAGGGCCATCTGTCGGGAGTGCTTTGAGGGTGTTCCTGCATGGCAGGGGGTTGGACTGGATGGCCCCTGGGGTCTCTTCCAACTCTACATTTCTATGATTCTATGATTTTCCAATTCTTTCCAGCAGCATAATTAGTTCTATATATGTACACAGAAACATACACACAAAGATAGAATCCCATCTGAATAACCCTGACAGAAGCCATCTGGTTGCTTTTTCAGAAAGTTGTATCCAGAGAAATGGTGAATTTCTACTACTCCAGCTGCCTGGTATCCTAAGTTGGGCCATTTCCGCACTAGAGTGTTATAGCGCTATCATTGTACTTGCAACATCCTATGGAATCCTGGGGTTTGCAGTTTCGGGAGGGGCTGGCCGGCCCCTCCCGAAACTGCAAACCCCAGGATTCCATAGGATGTTGCAAGTAGAATGATAGTGCTATAACACTCTAGTGCGGAAATGGACTTGGTCTCTGCTGTTTTTTAGATTTTTAGGTAGCTTGGGCACTTATGTCTTGGTTTTCATGAGTGAAATGTTGGAAAGTATGTTACAGGGATTGTCAGGAAGCGGCTTGTGCTTCCAAATTTACCATTGCACCACTGCTTAAGTGCTTAAGAGCTCTAGTGGTTCACGTGCGGACTGAGACACCCTTTGCTTTGCAGCCAAGCCTAATGCGGAGGAGTAGAAGTAAGTTCGAGAAGTGGCATCTGGCAGACCTTTGGAGAACCTGGCTTTCCTCTACAAAAATACCATGTACACATTTTGTGCAGAATAAGTTCCTTTCTGCTTCCATCTGACAGCGTGTGGCAAAGATGGTCTTTATCCACTTTGCGGCTATTTTCAGCTACAAAGCAGAGGAAGGGAAAAATAGCAGCAACAAGTTCTGAACATAGAATCCCAGAGCTGGAAGAGACCCCCGGGGCCGTCCAGTCCACCCCCCTTCTACCATGCAGGAAGATAGAATCCAAGCATTCCTGACAGACAGCCATGCAGCCTCTGTTTACAAACCTCCAAAGAAGGAGGTTCCGTCACACTTCATTGAGGCAGCACATTCCACTGTCATACTGCTTGTACCATCAGCAATTTCTTCCGAAGGTTTAGGTGGAATCTCTTTTCCTGAAGTTTGAAGCCATTGCTCCATGTCCTAGTCTCTGGAGCAGCAGAAAACAAGCTTGCCCCATCCTCCATATGACATCCTTTCAAATACTTAAGCGTGGCTATCCTCTCCCTTCTTCACCTTCGTTTCTGTTAGCTAAACATCCCCAGCTTCCTAAACCCCTACTCACAGCAGTGACATCAAACTACAGAAAAAGAGATTCCACCTAAACATTAGGAAGAACTTCCTGATAGTAGAAGCTGTGGTGGTGTCTCCTCTTTCTCTTTCTTTAAACAGAGGCTGGGTGGCCCTCTTTAGGGAGTGCTTTGATTGTGTCTTCTTGCACGACAGAAGTGGGTTGGACTGGATGGCCTTTGGGGTACCTCTGTGATGCTGTGATTCAACTGAGCCTGCCCTATCTATGCTTGAAGACCTCCGGCCACAGGGAAACCACTGCTTCCTTGACAGACTGCTGTTGTCACCAGGGTTTTACTCCTAATGTTCAACCAAAATCTATCTTTTTCACTCAGGAAAAACTAGACTAGATTCATTCTTCTGTCTTGCAAATTTTTCTGGCTTTTTATTCTTCCTCCCCAAAGGAAACAGGGTGATTTATGGGACCCCATGAGTGTACACGTGCACATGTGCACACACACACACACTGCTGTTCACATATACCAAGTACTGGCCTAAAACAGAGGTTGGATGCCTACCTCTCAGGGATGCTTTGCCTGTGGATTGCCGAAGCTTCCCACTTTTGAAAAAGCCCTGCTACCTAAACTGATGTGGAAAGAAGCAAAAAGGCCTTGACGTGTGCTTACAGTTGCCCCCTCCTTTCCCCAAAGGTGATAGGTGTGTGTTGGTGGGTGGATATATGCCATAGTGATGGGAAGGATATTTAAAAAAAATATTTGGAAACGGTCAAAAACGTGTTTCCTGACTGTTAGGAATCCCTGATGGGAATAGTCCTAGATTGATGAGGATCTCCACATTTGTATTTTTTATATTCTGTGCAAGATTTCCACATGGTTGTTTTGCATAGGAAAGAAGGACAGACAAAATAATGGCTTGAATTTGTGGTCACAATTGCGAATGCCTAACCTAGAGGTACCCATTTGCAATTGATTCATGATCTGTGCGCATTCAGCGTATCCTAAAGGTCCATCCACCCATATTTACCCGGCTGCAGCCACTGTGAGCGGTGGTGGTCTGCCGTCTTTTCAATTCAGGTGGGGGCAGCAGACTGAGGTTTCTGCATCCCCCCCCAGCTATCTCTGGTGTAACAAGGAATTGCGACAGGGACCTTGTTTCCACCGGTCAGACTGGAAAATTGCTGATAGGAGAGAGGCTGGCCCCAGGGGATCAGGCCAAAACAGTGTTTATTACCCATGTGGGGTTATTTGAATTTACAGTCCTACCTTTGGGACTTTGTAATGCCTCTTCTACCTTCCAAAGTTTGATAGACAAAAAGTTAAAAGGGTCAAGTGAATTTTCAGTTGCCTACATCAATGACATAGGGGTTTTCAGTCACAAGTGGTGGGACCACGTGCACCCCCTGGGACTGATGTAGAGTAGAAACAAGGATGCTGGACTAACCATGAAGGCTCCAAAATGCCACATTGGACAGAGGAAGGTAAAGTATTTAGGATGCGTGGTAGGGGGGTCTGGTTTTTGTTCAGTTGTCTGTGCCCGAATTTGGCAGGAGAATAGACCCCCATCATGCACATTGACTATAAGTCAGAATCGGGGTGTGTGTGATCCAGGAGACCCTACTTAGCTGTGCAACTAAGATAGTTCTATAACTAAGTAGTGTATGTGGAATTCCAGCCAATATTTCTGGTCAAAAATATTACCTTTTAATGCAGAAAGTGCTAGCATACCATGCTGGTATCCTTCAACAGAACTCTTATGGTTGTTGCATAGATCAAAATTCTGTTCCAACCATGCAGCTCTGTTTCAGCCATGCAACAACCAAAATCGCCATCATAGACTCTACCACACTCCAAGGCAGCATATTCCACTGCTGGACAGCTCTGACCGTCAGGAAATTCTTCCTGAGGTTCAAGTGGAATCTCCTTTCCTGCAGCTTGAATCCATTGCTCCTTGTCCTAGTCTCTGGAGCGGTAGAGAACAAGCCTGCTCCTTCCTCAACATGACATCCCTTCAAATATTTAAACATGGCTGTCATGTCCCCTCTTAACCTCCTCTTCTGCAGACTCTTCTTCTAGACATGTTCCAGCCTGTCAATATTGTTTCTGAACTCTGGTGCACAGCTGTGTGCCTTTGAGGTGCTTCTGATTTATGCCAGCCCTAAGATGAACCTATCACAAATTTGTTCAGATGGAGCTGGCCTTTGCCTTTGAGGCTGAGAGAACATGACTTGGTCAAGGTCACCCAGTGAGTTTCCACAGCCCGGCAGGGATTCAAACTCTGGTTTCCAGAATCAAAGTCCAATGCTCAAACCACTACATCATGCTGGCTCCACAGGGGTCAGAAAAGTGCAACTACTCCAACTTCTGATGTATTTAGACAAGGGGAAAGGACTCTCTTTCTGTTCACCTCCTTGGTCCAACTGTGGTTTTCAGCACAGCCGAGTATCTTCTTCTTCTCCACCCCACCTTGAAATGCTCTTGCCCTAAAAGTCACCCTGGGAACACCATCACCACCAAAACCCAGCCATTTCCATCTTGTTAGAGAGTGGGAAGATGGATGGTGATGTGTCCAGCTATTTCCCCATAGCTGGACGCCCTGGAGGGACATCACCTGTGGAGAGCTCTCAGAGACCCCGGAAAATAGCTGTTCATGTTCTGACTCACGAACCATCCCCACCCACCCAACCAACAGCATGGAAACGGGGAGCGGGGCTTGTCTTCAGTCTGATTCCAGGCCGTCGTCTGTGGCGTCGGGGAAGGAACACGGTGCTTGTGAATCTCGAGTCTTCTGTTTTGTGATTTTTACGCTGCAAGAGAAACGTGCTTGACAGAAGGAGCTTACTCATGGTCTACACTCCACTATTGCAAAATAAAAACCCACACACTTTAATAACACAGAAACCCCCAGGTTCCTTCTCTGTTGGCTTGTGCCAGCGGCTGAGTCAACCACGCCGTGAATAGAAGGCAGGATGATCGAGGCAGCAGCGGATTCCACCGTCAAACTGCTCTTACCCCAGGAAGTTCCTCCTCGTGTTTAGGTGGAATCTCCATTTCTGTAGTTTGGATGCATTCTTCTATGTCCTGGTCTCTGAAGCCTCAGAAAACAAGCTTGCTCCATAGGACATCCTTGCAAATATTTAAACAAGGCCACATGTCACCACTTAACTTTCTCTTCTCTAGTCATTTATTTATTTACTTAGTTATTTCTGTTTTAGATTTATTTTACATTCCTCTCTTTCTTGCGCTGTGGGTCCCAAGGTGGCTCATATCCTTTGTTTTTAAAAGGACAGCTAAAATCTATTTGGTACAAAACCAAACCGTTCTATTAAAACAATGCATTGCAACAATTTAAAATGGATTAAAACATTTTAGAAATAAACAAGAGCACCGCAGATGCCATTAAAAGACTCTTCTGCTACAGTAAGTTAAGAACTAAAGGCATGCTTAAAGAGAAAGAGAATGAGTAGGCCATGTTCGCACTACACCCTTATAGTGCTATTATTCCACTTTCAACCTCCTGTGGAATTCTGGGGTTTGTAGTTTGCTGAGGCCAAAGAGCTCTCTGGATGAGGATTCTAAAGGCCCCTCCCTAAACTGCAAGGCCCAGGATTCCCATAGGAGGTTGAAAGTCGAATAATAGCACTATAACAGTGTAGTGCAGACATGGCCAAAGAGAAAGTATAGCAGAACAGAGATAGAGATCCACGGATTAAGGAAAATTGTTTATTGTCCCAGTGGGATCATTCCCAAAAGACTGAGCCCTGCCCCTTCACATTCACAGCATACATTTCCAGTGCAATCATCACATGTTCAAGGAAGGAATCTGATGTGTTATACATAAGCTCCCACCAGTGTCTACAAAAGGTTGCAAATCTTCAGTTGGGCTGCCAAGGGCTAGCACATCAAACCAAACGAGTAACATTAAATTATACTAAGTTTCTTTGTCTTTTCTTCAAACACAGAGGGACTTCAATTGTAGAGGAAATTAACTGCTTTTCCCTCATACCCAGAGGTCATTTAGACTGACCCAAAACTGTCTCCACCACAAAAGCTCTTTGCAAGCGGATGAAACAAGAGGAGAGAGGGGGCAAAGTGAGCCTCCCATGGGAGGGAATTCCCCACCTTGGGAGCAGCTGCTGAGAAGGCCCTACCCCTTCTCCTCCCCATTATGAGGATGTCGGTGGGGCACATGATGTCCAACTTACAGCATCCTTTAGCATCCATGGATGTTTCTTTCCAGATATTTTCAGAGGTGGTTTGTCATCATCTTCCTCTGAGGCTGAGAAAGTGTGACATGCTCAAGGTTATTCAGTAGGCTTCCATGGCGTGGAGACCTGAACTCTGGTGTCTTGGAGTCCCAGTCCAGTACTCAAACCACTATACTACACTGTCTGTCTGATTTCTGACGGCAGATATTTAGATCTGTTCCTCAATGGAGTGGAGAGGAGGAGACATCTGTTAGCTTTCCTTAACCATGGACCTGGCAGTAGCTCTGGACCAGTGTTCCTCTCTATAGATCCACTGGATGATGGATTTTGTCAACATTTTATCTACCTTCTGCAAGTACTACTCCATGCATGGAAAAAAAGGAATCCATGTCTAAGGATGTGCAGAAGTCTTGTCGGTCGTCTTGCGCTCATTGAGACGGAATGTTGCGACATTCCATTAAGAATCTGTTCACCCCGGTGAGATTTCTTCCAAGCGGATCATTTTTCTTCATGAGTTTTCTGCATTTTGCACAAAATTATGTGCACAAAACTGTCTCTAAAGTTACATATCAGAAGGATGATGGAGCAAAACGGTGGAAACAAACCATCCAGTCAGCAGCGGTTCTTAACCTTTTCTTTAGCAGAGATCCGCCGTAAATATAATTTGTTGCTAAAGACTCCCAAGACTTAATATTTAAATATTCAAATATTTACTTATTAAAGGTTTCTGGAAACTAGGGCCTTTTCCGCACTACACCCTTATAGCGCGATGATTCCACTTTCAACCTCCTATGGAATCCTGGGGTTTGCAGTTTCTGGAGGGACCGGAGGTTGAAAGTCGAATCATCGCGCTATAAGGGCGTAGTGCGGAAAAGGCCACGGATTCAAATCCCCACTAAGACACCAGGGGATCTTGGGCAGGTCACATTCTCTCAGCCTCAGAGAAGGGCAAAGGCAACCCCCTCTGAACAAATCTTGTAAAAAAAAAAACCTGTGATAGGGTTGCCCTAAGCCAGAAGTGACTTGAAAACACCCAACAGCCAATGTTGTTGGCAGAGGGAGGTTCTTTCTAGGCCAGTGGTTCTCAACCTTCCTAATGCCGCGACCCTTTAATACAGTTCCTCATGTTGTGGTGACCCCCAACCATAAAATTATTTATTTATTATTTACAATGCTTCCCCCCCCCCCCGCAAAAGCTGCCTCGCCGGCCAGGAACAGGGGGATGTGGGCAGGGAGGGAAAGAGGAGCCGCGCGTCTCCCCCGGGAAAAAACTCCCAGAACCCCCCCGGCTCTACAGGCTGCACTGCGGAAGGAAGGGGTGAGGCGGTCGCGCGACCAGGAAGCCAGCTGCAGGACGAAGGAGCAGCGAAGAGAGCGCCTCGCACAAGAACCTGCTTGCGCGAACGGCACCCCCCACCTCCGCGATAAGGTAACGTGCGGAAAAGGCCCAGGAGTGGTGGTGCGCAAGCGCGAGCCACATGCTCACGTCCTCCTGCCCCCTTTGACGCGAGCACATGGCTTGCGCTTGCGCACCACCACCAAGGAGGGAATGGAGCCTAAGACCATCGGAAATACGTATTTTCCGATGGTCTTAGGCGACCCTCGTGAAAGGGTCATTCGACCCCCAGGTTGAGAACCACTGTTCTAGCCATTATGTCTTTCCCTTTTGAAAACTGACTCGTGGTGACCCCGAAGGCAAACCTATCATGGAGTTTTCTCGGCAAGATTTGTTGCCATTGCTTTTCTTTGAGGCTGAGAGAATGTGACTTGCCTGAGGTCACCCAGTGGGTTTCCATGGTTGACTCTGGTCTTCAGGATCAAAGTTTGGGCATGCACACCCGCTGTAGTCCAAAAGGTAATTTCCTTAAACCTTGAATGTAACCGATGGAGAAGTGAATTAATCCATCAGTGCTTTCTTGCTCTGCTCTCTGTCCCTTTCTCTCTGTGCATGTTCTGTGTGCATGTGGATATCTGTGTGTGGGTAGGGAATCATTTAAGAGGAGCCCTGGTGGCGCAGTGGTTAAATGCCAGTACTGCAAGCCACAAGGTTGTGAGTTCGATCCTGCCGGGCTCCAAGGTTGACTCAGCCTTCCATCCTTTCGCAGGTCGGTAAAATGAGTACCCAGCTTGTTGGGGGCATGTATAGAAAAATGTATCGAAATACATGCTATTTCTAAGTTGTTCTCCGCCTCGATCCATATGGAGAGGCGGGATACAAATAAATAAATAAAATAAAAATAATTTTAAAAAGCCAGAAGTTTAATCTCTTTTTAAAGCCCTCTCCTCTTGTGGCCTTCGGCACATTAAGATGCTATATTTACCCCTCTTCCCACATCTCTGCAGCCACCTCTTGCCTGGTGATTCATCTACGCAGAGTCCTGTCTGTGAACCACAAGAGATTAATTTGGGAAGAAGCAAAGCAAAGAGAAATATTTTGCAAAAAAAGAAAAAAAAGAAGGGGGGACAGGGAAGGAATTCAAAACCCTGACAGGCTGAATAAAATGAAAGGAATCGTGTTTTCTAAGACGAGCAATCGCCAGAACATTTCTCATCTGCTATATTAGACTTGTTTTGAAAAGAGAGGGAAAAAAAAAAAGGTAAAGGTTACTGCGTCTATATTTACCCATGGTGTTTGTGCTTAATTAAAGGTACAGTATTCCAGCCAAAAACATAATGTTAATGTCATAAAGTAGCAGCTCGCTCTAAGTCTTTTCGACACGCAAGAAATAATTATTTTTGGTTGTTTTTCTTCTATTGCTCTGCCTCCGACTTTTAAAGGCATATTGGATTTGTAAAGCAGTCCATCTTGCAATGTGGGAAAAGGAAACTGAAATGGGTCTGGGGGCCAGTTTCTGACCTTTTGGAGACTGTGGGAGCCACACTGACTGCCAAGTGTAACTGCCCCCCCCAAAAAAAAGAGAAATCCACAGAAATGGCCAGATGTCAGATTCTGTTTTTTTATAGTCAAGACTCGTGATCCTGCCTCAAGAGATATAGCTATGATATGTAGCTGCAACAGTGTCCTGTCCAACACCCCCCCAACCCACCTTGTCTCACCTGGAGCCCCCCAAAAGGAGGATGATCAAACTGATCAGTGCCTGGAAACCACTCCCTATAAGATGCAGCTTAAGGAGCTGGGTATGTTTAGCTTGGGGAAGAGATGGCTAAGAGGTGACATGATTGCCATGTCTAACGCCCTTTTCGCACGGGCCTTTTCTTGCGCGACAGCCCCGTGAGCCTCGCGGGTGTGGGAGCGTCGCTCCGCACGACGCACTCCCACTTCCGCTGGGCTCACGGGGCTGAAGCGGCGCGAGCGCGGGTTTTTTGATTTTCGCTTCGAAGCGAAAATCACCCACGCTTGCGCAACGCTCCCGGCGCCCGCGTGCACTTACCTCTCATGCGGAGCGTCGGGGAGCCGGCCGGGTCACGCTTCCTTCCCTCCGCCCCTGCGGAAGGAAGGGGCGGGGCACTAGTGCGGCGGATGCGACACATCCTGCTTCGCGCGCGGGCGCGGGGGAGGATGGACGGGACAGGCTCCTTTCTCGCGTGCGCGCGCGGGGGGGATGGACGGGACAGGCTCCTTTCTCACGCGCGCGGGGGGGATGGACGGGACAGGCTCCTTTCTTGCATGCGCGGGGGACAGACGCGCGAGCCGCCGCCGCCTCCGGGAGGCTGCTGCTTCCCCGCTCATTCCTTCGCCTGCGGAAGGAAGGGGGGAAGCGGCAGCCTCCCGGAGAAGGCTTCTTGCACGAGCCGCCCTCCTCCGTCGCGTGAGCGCCGGCGCTGCGAAAAGGGCCACAGTCTTTGAAAGGATGTCTTATGAAAGATTCAGCAAGCTTCTTTGTTGCTGCTCCAGAGACTGGAGCTGTTTCCACACTAGTCTGTTATAGCGCGATGATTCCACTTTCAACATCCTCTGGAATCCTGGGGTTTGCAGTTTCGGGAGGGGCATTTAGACTTCTCAGTCAGAGGGCTCTTTGGCCTCGGTAAACTACAAACCCCAGAATTCCACAGGGTGTTGAAAGTGGAATGATAGCAGTATAACATTGTAATGCAGAAATGGCCTTAGATCCCACGGTTCTTCAAACATACTTCCAATAGTGGCTTGATGAAGAGAACAATCCCCTCTGGTCCATTGTCTGGGGTTTAATTCAGAGGAGCAGAACCAGGATTTGAATACCTCAAATGCACATTGAGACAGCCTAGACGGCACATCAATGCTCCAATGAGAGCCCAATCCCACAGACCTCCTTTGGAATCCTATACTTGGTTCTGAGCTACACTGTTTCAGAAGGATATCATACCCTCCAAGTGGCCCAATTGGCAGGGACCGTTGCGATTAATTCTCCATTGTCCCACTTTTCCAGCTGCTTTTAAAATGCCCCAGTTTCTCTCTCTTCTTCTCTCTTTGCTCTCTACTCCCTTCAGTTGTTGCAAACTGGGTTCAAAGTACTTTGTGCTCCGTTCACTCAGGACACAGTGCATTGGTTTCAAACTACACATTCCACTTAAACATTAGGAAGAACTTCCTGACGGTAAGAGTAGTTTGACAGTGGAATGTGCTGCCTTGGAGTGTGGTGGAGTCTCCTTTTTGGAGGCTTTTAAACGAAGGTTGCCTGGCCATCTATGGGGAGCACTTTGATGGTGTCTTCTTTCATGGCAGAATGGGGCCAGACTAGATGACCCTTGAAGTCTCTACCAATTCTGATTTTATTATTCAGAACCTGGCCATTTCCAATTACAATAGACACATGGCATTTCTGTACAATGTCACTATATAGCACAGCAGTGGTGGGTTGTTTCCGGTCCAGGAGCTGTAGTACCGCAAACTTCATCACTATCTAGCTCCTGTTCTGCCCCCGAGTGTCACCAAACTGCTGTATTCTATTTCAAAAAAAAAAAAAAAATCCACCAAGAACTTCCTGTAGCGCTTCAATCCCGTCAGCTGGCTCCGTTTGTTACCGTAATAGCACTTGTTGTCACAGATCCAGGAGTGGGCAGGGTGTGGGCATGTCCAGCTTGTCCCTTCGTCAGCATCTCCCAGGGCATGACAAATCTGGAATCTACCCCCTCTCTGTGTTTATTTTAAATCTCTCCTTTGAGTTATTTTTCATTTTTTAATGCATATTTTAGCATTATAGTACACAAATGCAATAGTGTACTGGTGTGTCATCAGGTTGCAATGTGGCTGCGCTAGTATGGCTTCCAAAAACAACAACAAAAAACCCCCAATGAGGGTGGGTGGGGTGGTGGGCTGAAGGTGGGGCATGGAGAGTGGCCAAGGACTCTGTAATGCAGAAGGAAGACTGGTGGCAATACCGCTACTCATCCGCTTAAGTTGGAAGGGTGCAGAAAAGAGTGTTCCTAACCCAATAGCATCGCGCAAAGGGCAGTGCTGGGATTACAACGCTACAATGCGCTAATGCGGAAATGGCCACAGTGATAGGTAGGGACCCCTGGGGGTCCTCTAAGACCCCTCCAGATAATGACTTTGCTCTCTATGTCTAGCTGTAGCAGGCATGGGCAACTGCTCAGGGGGTGGGGACTTTTTTCCTCCCAAAGCTGGTCTGGTGGGCTGCCCCAGTGAGTTTTAACTTGTCTGATGTGACAATGTCATTTACAATTACCATTTTTGCTAATTTTCATCTGATTTAGTTCTCTTTCTGGTGTTTTGGGGCAGTTTGGGGGGCTTTGACAGATTAGGGGAAGAAAAACACTTCATTTTTAGGCAGCTTTGGCTCATGTGGGGGTAAACAAATTGCCTGAACCCCCCCCCCATCTTATTTTGGTAAGGTAGGAACTGGAGAGGTCTTCTGGGTGGACCCAAGATCCAAATAAGGGGTTCCACAGCCTGCATGTGACCTGAGGGCAACTCTTTACCCAACTTTCAGCTATAGAGACATAAGCCGGTGCTTTTCTGGGGCTCTCTCTGCCCTGCACTGCCCAGGAGATGATTAGATTTGGGGTCTGCAGATGAGAAGAGGTCAGTTTGCGGGGGCATATTTTGATTATTACAGATTTAGTAGAAAATTGCAGTCTCTGCAGCAATCAAATAAATGAGTTGCAATGGTATAAGTCCAATTTAAATTGCCACTCTAATTTGCCAGCACAGTACCCATCACATTTAAAAAAAAAAGTACTTGTAAGGTTTATGAAATGTAAACTTTCTTTGGAGTAGAAAAACCCTTTAAAGGTGGTGGTGGTGGACAGATACATCCGCACACAGTGCAACATGTATTGGACATGTTCTGGTTTCAGCTCCTAGTGGCATGTCTGGAATAATCTACAGACTCCAAGCCCACAGCGATGTGGGTAGAATGGTGTAATTATCTGTATATATTGTCATTATTTTTTTTAATTACAAATTGGTGGGAGATTTGCCACTTTTTGCTGCTACTTTTTCTTTTGGAATAGAACTCACAGTACCCCAGTCACTGCTATGCTAAACTCATGACTTTTACAAGTTTATTTTATGCCATAACATTCACTTTAGCTTTAAAATGAACCAAGAAGATTTTTTTTCTTAAATAGAGGATGTGCCAATAAATTATATCATTTCATTTATTATTCCACTTTCATTAGTGGACTAATATTACAGTGGACTAATATTACAGGCCGGATGGGTAGAATAGGGGCAACACATTTTGCCTTTTATCTTGACATCTAGAAGGTCTAGAGATACAAGCTGGGAATCTGGATATTATGATTTCTGAAGGAGGGGGTCCATTAGACCCCTCCCCACAGCTCTCCATGGGATGTTGCAGCACATTCGAGACTAACAAGCTTTGTTTGGTGTCACCTGTTGTGGACTGCAGCCTGCTTCATCAGATGGATGGAGTTCAGCCTTTGCAGCCAGACAGTTATACGCACCTGGGGAGGTTGTGATTGTGACATATATTAGAAATCCAAAACTTATCAAAATAATGGTGGCCTCAACCAGAAGGGGGCACAGTGTGGCTTCAAGGTGGCGTATGGTTCCCAACATTGCCCATCTCTGCCCTACATTGTTATAGTGCTATCATTCCACTTTCAACCTCCTGTGGAATTCTGGGCTTTGTAGTTTCCTGAGGCCAAGGAGCTCTCTGGCTGAGAATGCTAAAGACCCCTCCCTAAACTGTAAACCCCAGGATTCCATAGGATGTTCTTGAAAGTGGAATAATAGTGCTATAACAGTGTAGTGCAGAAATGACCACTGTTTTTGAACCCCCAGTTGTCTCTTTCTTCACCAAAAACTAATAAAACAAAGTGAATTGGGTAGGTTCTCCTGAAAGATTCCATTCATGGCAATTCACTTTTTAAATGGGTCATAGGAGTCCCCCTTGCACCGTTTAACATCCAAAAATCCCATTTTTCCCCCCAAAACCACACATTTTTTCCAAGACCACCAAAAATTCTGACAATTTTTGTTGTTGTTGTTTGGCTTTGTGGATTTCCTATTGACATTTTTGGAAGTTCATGCAACATTTGGAGTCTACTAGGGCAGAATATTTATTTTTGGGAGCCCACCCTTCCTTACCATTGGCTGTGTTGGCTAGGGCTGCTGGAAGTTGTGGTCCCACAATATCTGGTAAGGCACATGACATTCACCCTTGTTGTTAAGCACTGTGGTTGTGATGAGTGTTAAAAGTGTGGGGTGTAGTGGCTAGATCTAAAGCTTTTGTTGTTGCCATGGGCTGTCAAGTTGGCTTTGAGTTAGGATGACCCTCTGGATGAGCGTTCTCCAAGCCCATCCCAGTCATCAACTTCTCTGCTCAGGTCTTTCAAGCTTAGAGCAGCCATGGCTTCCTTGACGAAGTCTATCCATACGTAATGTGGCCTTCCTCTTTTCCCACTGCGTCCTGCTTTTCACAGCATTGTCATCTTTCCCAGTGAGTCATGCCGTCTCGTGTTCTCTCCAAAATGATACTGGTCGCCGTGGTTTCTAAGAAGAGATCAGGCTTGATTTGCCATAAGACCCGTTCCTGTGTCTCTTGTCCAGGGCATCCGTTGAACTCTCCTCCAGCCCCACATTTTGAATGAGTTGATTCACTTCCTGTCACCTTTCTTCACTGTCAGAATCATGCACAGAAATTGAAAATAGCATTGTACAGTAAAGATGATTCTAACTTTGGCATTTAATGATATGCTTTTGCGTTTGGGGATCTGTGCTGGTCCACAGCTGCCTTTCCGAGTTCTAGGCCATTTCCGCACGAGTCGGTTATAGCGCTATGATTCCACTTTCAACCTCCTATGGAATCCTGGGGTTTGCAGTTTCGGGAGGGGCCAGGCTCTGCAAACCCCTGTATTCCATAGGAGGTTGAAAGTGGAATCATAGTGCTATAACCGTCTGGTGAGGAAATGGCCCTAGTCTTCTAAATGCTTGACTGCAGGCTCCATTTTGATGATGAGTGTGCCCAAGGTGTAGGAAATCTTTAACTATTTCAATGTCTCCCTTGCCCACTTTAGAGTTGTGGTCAAATTGTGAAATGTGCCAACCGAGAAACAAGCTGTTTTTCTTCTTCTGGGTTCTCTTCTTCCTTCTGAGCATCCCATAGGTGGGGACATCCTCCTAGCTGTAATTTAACTCTCACCTGGTAATGACGATGAGGGATGAGCTTGGCAATGTGCGGTGGGGAAGTCATCCCACAGTGGATGATCACTTGACCAAAAAGATTGAGAGAGAGACTGAGTGACAATATCTGCTTGACCTTGTTGTGAAGAACCTTTGAGGACTTTTAGGAAGAGATGCTTGAGGGCCCTTTTAGAGACAAACTGCACAAAGGGTGTGAAAATATTCATTAAGTGACAGTGGGGCCGAGTTGGGAGGAGGAGGGAGTGTTTGTACACAGGAATGACTCAGTATTTCCACCGCCTTGTCATGCGAATTATGCTTGTGACCAAAGTGCTCTGAGAAGAAGGTTTGGTTCTGTAGTATCTGTAACACAGGAATGGGCTGGTTGTGGCTTGTGCAGCCCCGGAAGCAACCCACTATTCCCCCCAAAGCCTATGTCCCAAAACTTCAGAGAAAGCCCCCCAAAAACATACAAAACACATGGAAAAAACTTGCATCCACACAACAGTTCCGGAACACCTTGCTCCTCTCAAAGTACCTACATTTTCTATTGCAGTTCCTCTCAAAAAGGCAAGGGGAAGTGATAGGACATCACTTCGTGGCACCATTTTGAGAGGAATTGCAGAAGTGAGCTTGCTGGGTGCGGAAGAGGAGTTTGGATAAAAACCGTCCCTGGCCCCTATGCAGTGGCCCTCCCCTGCCCTTACGCAAATGTCCCTGACTGAAAGGTAAGCAAAATTTGGGAAGGCAGAACCAACTCTTCTCACGGCATTGGGCTCGATGAGGCTCTTTGCTTTGCAGAGGGGTGATCAGTGTAGTGATGTAGGGGTTACACCATAATCATTCCTTGGAGGTCTCATTTCTGCACTACAGTGTTATAGTGTGATCATTGCAGTTTCAACATCCTATGGAATCCTGGGGTTTGCAGTTTGGCCCCTCCTGAAACTGCAAACCCCAGGGTTTCATAGGATGTTGAAAGTGCAATGATTGTGCAGTGATTGTGCTATAACACTGTAGTGCGGAAATGGCCTCAGACAATGTCAAGGAGGAAGAGGAAGCAGAGCTCCAGGGGGTGCAGCTTTTTCTGCATCTGAGGTGAATAGGGGTTGAGGAAGATCCTTTTCCTCAGCAAAACATGGTAGAGGCTTCGGATGCTAAAGATGGCACATCTCTGTCCTTTGAAGAGAGACAGAAGGGAAAAAATGCTGAGCCATTTAAGTAATAAGCACTGACCCAATTAGCACTGATGAGACACCTGTTGACCTTGAAGGACCTGCTCATAAATATCACGGTGATTGTCTCACTTTCTTGGTGCTGACAACCGACCTTATTTGGTTGCCTGGCAGTAATCCCCATTCCTGTTTTGTCTTGACCTTGGACTGAATCCATTCTGGATTATTCTGTTTCTTCTTTCCTGGCACATATACCTGAACTTTTGATACAAATTTTGGACTGGTTAAAGAACACCTTCCTGCTTCTCCCTGCGCCTTGCTCAGATGACCTGTGACTGACCAGGACTGGACTGAAGCTGGACTGACCAGGACTGGACTGACCAGGACTAGACTCAAGGACTGAACTCAAGCACTCCTACACCCCAGCCTGCTGCCGTGGGCATTTGCTGACCTGTGTCCAGGATAACACAGATTCTAAGAGACAGGTTTGCATCATATCCAAGGCATTAAGGAGGGGGGAAAGCACATAGTGACACGGCAGGTCTGGCATCTTCTGCATTTAGGGCCATAGAATTAGTGCCTCCCCAATGGAGCTCCATACCTGTAGTGTGCCTCCCCTACAGTGCCTCCCCAATGGAGGTCCATGCCTCCAAATTCATAGAATCATAGAATCCTAGAGTTGGAAGAGACCCCAGGGGCCGAGTCCAACCCTGTGCTATGCAGGAACACCCATCAAAGCATTACCAACAGATAGCCATCTGGCCTCTGCTTAAAAACCTCCAAAGAAGGAGGAGACTCCACCACACTCCACTGAGACAGCACATTCCACTGCCGGACAGGAAGTTCTTCCTGAAGTTCAAGTGGAATCTCCTTTCCTGCAGCTTGAATCCATTAATTGTCATATAGGATTGGATTCCCATGCTGTTTGTCATTCTGAAATACCTTGGCATCTTACACAGGCTTGCATGCCCTGTGGAACTACTTGGACGTTTTTGTCTGATGCAGAACATCCGCAGTTAGTTCAGGATTGTGGCAACAGAGTTAAGCATACAGTGTGTCCCACACTTAGATGTGGCTTCTGCATGAATGCACGATGGACGTTGCAGAAGGAGCACTGAGTGCTTGGCAGCAAATTGCACACATATGCACTTTATGCATTTGGCTGAACATTTGTTCATATGTGCACTGTTGCCATTCAACACAAGGATTGTGTAGCACAATTAGCACATGAGTACAGACGTGGAGATTTATGTGGTACAACCCAGTTGTATAATCTCAGCCAGTGAATTCAAAGCAGCTTGCACAGTTGGCAATAATTGTTCTTGCTATGTATTCAAACCCACACGTGCCTTGATTTGATAACCGTGTTGGTTCTGTTTTTATTGGGGAGCCAGCACAGTATAATGGTTTGAGTGCTGGACTGTTACTCTAGAGACCAAGGGTTCGAACCCCTGCTTGGCCATTGGAAACCCCCTGGGCACCTTGGGCAAATCACACTCTTCTTCTAGCTTCCTCAGAGGAAGGCAAAGGCAAACTTCCTCTGAACAAATCTGGCCAGGAAAACGCCATGATAGGTCCACCATAGGGTCACCATAAATTGAAACCAACAACAACAACATGAGTTTTATGAGTTTGAAAGGCCCTCTTTCCATCCCAACTGCTGCTGCCCTGGCGTCAGAAGGAGCAAAGAAGAGGCAGACACAGCTCCATCATGCCTGGGCCCAGAAGAAGGGGAAAGGCCCTCTCTCCATCTCAATTGCCATTGCTCTGGCCTTGGAGGGAGAGAAGACCAGACAGGCATGGCTCCATAATGCCTAGATCCAGAAAAAGAGGAAAGGCCCTTCCTCCATCCCAACTGCCCCTGCCCTGGCCTCGGAGGGAGAGAAGAAGAGGCAGGCACAGCTCCACCATGCCTGGGCCTGGAAGCAGAGGGAAGGCCCTTCTTCCATCCCACTTGCCACTGCCCTGGCCTCGGAAGGAAAGAAGAAGAGGCAGGCACAGCTCCATCATGCCTGGGCCCAGAAGAAGGGGAAAGGCCCTCTCTCCGTCCCAAATGTTCCTGCCCTGGCCTTGGAGGGAGAGAAGACCAGGCAGGCCCAGCTCCATAATGCCTAGACCCAGAAAAAGAGGAAAGGCCCTTCTTCCATCCCACCTGCCACTGCCCTGGCCTTGGAAGGAGGGAAGAAGAGGCAGGCACAGCTCCATCACGTCTGGGACCAGAAACAGAGGAAAGGGCTCTCCTTCCATCCTTCTCCTTCCAACCCTGGCCTCGGAGGGAGAGAAGAAGAGGCAAGCACAGAAAATTGGGTTTAACCCTTTCATGCCACTGGACACCCCCAGGCTTAGTTGGCTTCACTGATCAAGAAGACTTGGAGTTTAAGCCCCATTAAAAACATATCTTCCCCAGTTCTGCCTTTTCAGGAGTTTAAGCACACCCACACAGAGAACTCAGAGACCTAGAGGGAGAGAGGGATGGAGTTGCCGAGACTCCCAGATGTCTCTCAAGACCTCCACAAAGGCAGCTCCCGACCGGCTGGGGCTGCGGAGAGTTTAATGCAGTTCATCCCTCCGTAACGAGCCTGGTGTTCCCGTACCATCCATGCAGCGAGACTACGCTCGGCCTGCCTTTGCTGTTCGCAGCAATCGGGTCAAAAGAGAAAGCAAAGCAATTGTGTGTTCCTAGGCAACCGTCCCCAGGAGGAAAAAAAATGAAAAAGAGGACTCTGACAAAAAAAAGCAAAGGCTTTCTGAGCCAGGAAAGTGGAAAGATACCGTGATTATTATTATTATTTCCCTCTGTCTCTTTCCTAAAACGCTCCCAGGGAGATAGTGGTGGGAACCGTTCTTTCATGTAAGAGATCATTAGTCTCTTGGTAAAGCTCAACCTGGCTGCCTCTATGCCCGTTACTGGAGCAAATTGTACCAAATGCAAGGTTGGAATTGCCCAAGACTGTCTCCAAAGCGCATGCTGCCAACAGGTGGGGTGGGCCATGTTTATGACAGGCGTCGCCATGTAGGGCTCATTGTCACAACCTCTGCTGCCTGAAATTGAGGGAGGCTAGGGCGCATCCTGCTGAGGCACCCAGGATTGGTCTGGCATGTCATGGACTTTTGCTGAGGCCATATCCGCACTAGGCTGTTATAGCGCTATGATTCCACTTTCAACCTCCTATGGAATCCTGGGGTTTGCAGTTTAGGGAGGGGCCTCAAAGGTTTCCAAACCTCAAAGGCCCCTCCCTAAACTGCAAACCTCAGGATTCCATAGGAGGTTGAAAGTGGAATCATAGCGCTATAACAGGCTAGTGCGGAAATAGCCTAAGAAATGTGGTTGTGTTTACTACAGAAATTAAAATGTGTAATGTCTAGCAAATGCGACAAGGGAACTGTCAGCTCCTAAGTTGTTGACTATGTATTCTTTGCTAATTGCTGCTCTGTATTTAACCATTGCAAAAAGAGGTAACATGTTTCCAGGTTTTAAGTACTGGTATTGCTGGGTCGTTGTACAGTCCTCCTTCCACATTTGCAGGTTTGACCTTTGCAAATTTGATTATATGCAAGTGCGCATGCTCTTTTCCTCCTCCCATTCCCATGCATTTTGCCCTGGTATGGACAACTTGTGTGAGGAAGGGAGAACTTCCTGGGGGTGAGAGCATTTCAGCAGTGGAAGCTGCTGCCTCAGTGGAGTGTGGTGGAGTCTCCTTTGCTGGAAGTTTTTATACAGAGGCTGAATAGCCTTCTGTGAGATGTTCTGGGGGACATGGCTATCCTTAGCACCAGAGCAGCCTAGAAACAAGTTGATGGGCAGCCAGAGTGGCTCCTCAGGAGGGAAACCCAGCCCCAATAGTGTGTGGGAAGAGCTGGTGGCTGAGAGGAAAAGATATATAAATATGTTTAAAGGCAGACCCTGATTGTCTTCTGTGAGTCCTTCAGTGAGCAAGGGCAAGATTCCACCTTTCCTCTCCGTCTTTCTGTGAGCAAACTCGTTTTTCACACTTTGAATTCAGTTTGCACCAAAGAAAGTCATCTGAAGACAAAGGGAGAAAGCGAGAGGCAGAGATAGAAACCAGGACATTTTAAAAGCCACTGTGAAAGTGGGATGTCAGAGAATTAATCAGGATTTTCCTTGTCAGATTGGGACAGCTGTAGGGTATGGAGATACTGAGTATAAGTCGGAAAGAACTTCTTGATGTTAGGACAGTGAAAAAGAGGTGAACTTTTCTTCAATGGAGATTTTAAAATAAGGGTTCAATGCACCTCTCTCAGGGATGCTTCAGGTGTGAACTTCCTGAATTGTGGGGGGTTGGACTAGATGACACCTGGGGTTCCTTCCGACTCTACCATTCTATGATTTTCACACATGCACCTTTAAAGCCATAATCTGGTGGGTAGGGGTGGAAGCACATCAAACGGGCTCATCAGAGGTCTCCCCCGGCTCTTTCAGAAGCCTTTGAGACAAAGAGATCTCTGTAGCAATTATCTCCCAGTCAACGCATGACTTATTAAAAGGCAAGACAGCGGGTCATTCGTCTTCCTAAATCTCTCACCGTGGGCACAGTAAGAGATCTTGCTTTCATGTGTCTGTTTCAGTGTGCTCACATGATCAAACAGAGACTCTCCGAGCTCTAGATCTGAGCGAATGCAGATTTATCATAACCCCCCCGGCTTCAACAGATGTAGGTGTGTGAGCGCGTGTGATGCCGGTTGTACAAGTTTACCCTTTTAAATTCTTCACGTTGCTGCTCGCACCTGCCCACGTCACACAGCCTGCCCCCACCCCACCCCAGAAAAGGTTGCGCAGCTGACGTCGGGAGCAGAATTGGCTCAAGCATCGAGATCCTGGGGCTGCATTAACAGGAGACGCTTAAATTAGGTTTGCAATACTCCGTGTCTCCTCAACAGCGTCATTCGCAGCCTCAGAATTGCACACTGAAATGTCACAGTTGTTACAGGCTTAGAAATGACGAGATCACAATATCCTGTTTTGGATTTTGTGAGACTCATAGAATTCTAGAGCTGGAAGAGACCCCCAAGGGCCATCCAGTCCAACCCCTGTCTGCCGTGCTGGAAGACACCATCAAAGCACTCCTGACAGATGGACACCCAGGCCATTTCCGCACTAGGCTGTTATAGCGCGATGATTCCACTTTCAACATCCTCTGGAATCCTGGGGTTTGCAGTTTCGGGAGGGGCCAGCCAGCCCCCAGGATTCCAGAGGATGTTGAAAGTGGAATCATCGCGCTATAACAGACTCATGTGGAAATGGCCCCAGACTCTCTTTAAAAACCTCCAAAGAATGAGACTCTGCCACACTTTCAGGCAGCAGGGTATTCCCCTGTTGAACAGCTCCTACCATCAGAAAATTCTTCCTAAAGTTTAGGTGGAATCTCTTTTCCTGTACCCTAAATCCATTGCTCTGGGGCCTTTCTGCACTACAATGTTATAGTGCTGTTATTCCACTTTCAACATCCCGTGGAATCCTGGGGTTTGCAGTTTAGGGAAGGGCATTTAGACTTCTCATCCAGAGAGCTCTTTGGCTTCAGCAAACTACAAACCCCAGAATTCCACAGGATGCTGAAACTGGAATAATAGTGCTATAGTAGTGTAGGGTAGGAAGGCCCTTAGTTCTAACTGGAGTAGACTTGTGAAAACAGTGGGATTCTATGGGCATTTCCACACTAACCTGTTATAGCACTATTATTCCACTTTCAACCTCCTCTGGAATCCTGGGGTTTGCAGTTTAGGGAGAGACAGCTTTGGCCCCAGTAAACTACAAACCCCAGAATTCCACAGGATGTTGAAAGTGGAATAAGAGCACTATAACAGTGCAGTGCGGAAATGGCCTCAAGGCAAACCTATCACAGGGTTTTCTGAGGCTGAGACTGCTTGATGCACCCAAGGTCACCTGGTGGGTTTCCATGGACGAGTGGGGGATTGAACAGGGTTCTGTCCTGGGCCCAGGGCTGTTCAGTATTTTTATCAATGACTTGGATGAAGGAATAGAGGGCATGCTCATCAAATTTGCAGATGACACCAAATTGGGAGGGGTTGCTAATGTGCCAGAGGACAGGATCAAAATTCAAAATGACCTGGATAGATTGGAGAGCTGGGCCAAGGTGAACAAAATGAAATTCAACAGAGAGAAGTGTAAGGTCCTACACTTAGGTAGAAAAAATGGAACACAGAAATATAGCATGGGGGACACGTGGCTGGATAGCAGTACGTGTGAAAGGGATCCAGGAGTCTTCATAGATCACAAGCTGAACATGAGCCAGCAGTGTGATGCGGCAGCCAAGAAAGCCAATGCAGTTCTCGGCTGCATCAATAGGAGTATGGTATCTAGATCGAGGGAGGTACTGGTACCGCTCTACTCTGCTTTGGTTAGACCCCATCTTGAATACTGTGTCCAGTTCTGGGCACCCCAATTCAAGAAGGATATTGACAAGCTGGAGCAAGTCCAGAGGAGGGCGACCAAAATGGTGAAGGGCCTGGAAACCATGCCCTATGAGGATAGACTTAGAGAGCTGGGGATGTTTAGTCTGCAGAAGAGAAGGTTAAGGGGGGACAGGATAGCCATGTTTAAATATTTGAAGGGATGCCATGTAGAGGAAGGAGAGGGCTTGTTTTCTGTTGCTGCAGAGACCAGGACAAGGAGCAATGGATTCAAGCTGCAGGAAAGGAGATTCCAGCTGAACCTCAGGAAGAACTTCCTGACAGTCAGGGCTGTCCAGCAGTGGAATCGGCTGCCTCAGAGTGTAGTGGAGTCTCCTTCTTTGGAGGTTTTTAAGCAGAGGCTGGATGGCCATCTGTCACAGGGAGTACTTTGAGGGTGTTCCTGCATGGCAGGGGGTTGGACTGGATGGCCCCTGGGGTCTCTTCCAACTCTACATTTCTATGATTCTATGATTCTTTGATTGAACCCTCCTCTCCAGGTTCGTGGTCTAATTCTCAGACCACCCAGGCTCCCTCCTGTATCTCATTGCTACCACCTAATTGACACCATGGGCATTTCCACACTACACTGTTATAGTGCTATTATTCCACTTTCAACATCCTATGGAATCCTGGGGTTTGCCGTTTAGGGAGGGGCATTGAGAATTCTCAGCCAGAGAATTTGGCCTCAGGAAACTACAAACCTCAGAATTCCAGAGGATGTTGAAAGTGGAATAATAGCACTATAGCAGTGTGCAGCGGAAAGGCCCCAGGTTGAGAATGATGAAAGAAAAGAAAGTGGTACTTCCTGAATCTTGAGCAAGAAAAGAGTTTCCTTTGCTATTTTTAAGCTCACCACTGATGAGAGACTTCCGGACGGTTTCCCCTCCTTGCTCTTCAGAGACGGGCCCCAGAGACTGGCAGCGGAGACTCCGTCCAGGAAGTCCCGAGGAAATGCACTTTCTCGGGGTTGCCAATCGCTCCGGAGTTGGCCAAAGGCAGCACTTCCACCAAACTCCAGTCTGCATTTGGCTATGCAGGGATATGACTGATCTGATTCACCCAGATCTTACAGTAAATCCTCTTGCTGTTCCGGTTATCAGGCTTCATTTCTCCCCCACATTTCTTCTTCTTCTTTTTTTTAAATGCAAAGTGTGTTACAATCATTTCCCCATCATAACAACCCTCTAAGGCTGCTGACAATCGCATTTGTGAGTTGGGAGAAATGATGAGCCCTTCTGCAACAACAACAAGAAAACACACTCTCTCCCCCCTCCAATGTCCCTGTGCCCAAAGAAAGTTCTGCTTAGCAGCAAGCCACTGGAGGTTCTGGAAGTGTGACCACCCTACTGGGTAACCCCAACTAGAGTAGACCTATAGAACCAGTTGTAGAATAGAACACTATTTCCGCACTAGCTTGTTATAGCGGGATGATTGCACTTTCAACATCCTCTGGAATCCTGGGGTTTGCAGTTTCGGGAGGGGCCGGCCTCTATAGAGTTGGAAGAGACCTCAAAGGACATCCGGCCGGCCCCTCCCGAAACTGCAAACCCCAGGATTCCAGAGGATGTTGAAAGTGCAATCATCGTGCTATAACAAGCTAGTGCGGAAATGGCCAAAGTCAGGATGTAGGGAAATCTCATCATTGCAAAGGCTAGAATCCTGTTGGTATCACACACCTGTGTAAATGCATTTCTTCTTTTTTTGGCCATTGTACAAAGGGCAGATTCGGTTCATGGTTGTACAAGCAGAATTCCACAAGCGTCACCATGTCACATAGACATAATCCCCATCGCTACCCTGAATTAGAATGCTACATCAGTTGGATTTACCTATGTTTTGACTCATCCTGGCTCCACTGATTCAGTGGATCTGTTGTAGTTGGGACAATCCAATAGAACGGTGGCTATGTAGTTGTTACCTTCTTGGATGGCACCTAAATATCCTAAATGTGCTAGATCCTTTTTGATCTTGGAAGCTAAGCAAGGTCAGCCCTGGTTAGAACTTGGGTGGGGGTCCACCAACAAATGTCAGGTGCTGGATGCTCTGTTTCAGAGGAAGGAACTGGCAAAGCCGTCTCTGAGTATTCCTTTGCCCAAGAAAACCCTGGGAAATTCATGAGGCTGTCATAAGTCAACAGATGACTTAAAGGCACACACACACACACACACACACACACATACACAGCATTAGTGTTCTCTTCCAGAGAATTTTAATTATGAATCCCAGGATTCCATAGGATAGAGCTATGACATTTGAAGTGGTATTGAAGTGCTAGAATAGTTTATTGTGGAAGAAGGTGTGAGCATAATAGCTCTCCTCTGTGGCTTGTACTAGGGCCTAAATAATCTAAAGGCACCAGACACCATCTGATCCTGGAAGCTAAGCAGGGTCAGGCCTGGTTAGAACTTGGATGGGAGTCCACCAATGAATATCAGGTGCTGTACAGTACATTTCAGAAGAAGGAACTGGCAGAACCACTTCTGAGGATTCCTTGCCTGAGAAAATCCTATGAAATTCATGAGTTTGCAAGTCAACAGATCCTTGAAGACACATGTACACACACACAGAGTTTCCAAGGAAATGTGAAGACAGGACCTTTCCGCAGTACACTGTTATAGCACTATTATTCCACTTTCAACATCTTTTGGAATTCTGGGGTTTGTAGTTTACTGAGAGTTCTCAAGGCCCCTCCCTGTACTGCAAACCCCAGGATTCCATAGGATGTTGACACTGGAAAAATAGCACCGTAACAGTGAAGTGTGGAAAGACCCACAAAAAGTAGAAAAGTTGTAGATGTGAATGGTTTTAATAGTCCCACTCTCTGCACTGCTAGAAATTTGCAAACTACATGAAAAATTCATTGATGGGGGCCGAATTCTTGCTGGAGAAATGTTCTCAGGGTGTCCTTCCCTCAATAGTTACACCCCTGGCGGAGGTGGTCTTTGTCCCCCCCCCCAAAAAAAATCCATGGCTCACCAAGGTGTTGCAAACCTATTATTCTGAACTTGTCCTTAATTTTGCCATCCAACTAAGAACACTCCATCAGACAGTCATTTACAAAAGACTCTCAACGGAGCCCCAAGTCTCCCTCTACCTTTTATTTTATTCTTAAGGGCTGCAGTTAAATTAACAGAATCCGCTGTTTTCATAGCGTGGCATCCGACCCTTTCTCTGATTAGGCCATTCTCTCATTTTCTCCTTTGTTCTGGAGAGGGCAGCTGGACAGGTAGTTGGACGTATTTCTGAGATTATTGATCCAAAGAGCAACATGAAACACACTTGATTGACTGATAAAGTACGGAGGACATTAAAAGCACTGCTGGGATAACCCCGAGGGGACAAGTTAGCTCTTTAAACTGGGGAAAGGGTGCGTGTCTGTGGGTGAAATGGGGTCAAGAAATTAGCAGGTGGTTTTAAATGCATTTAGAGGTTTTTTAAAAAATTAGTTATATCCTGCTCTGTAGCAAAGGATGCCACAGTGGCATACAAGTTCAGTCCACTCAGACAATTTAAAGCAACCTCAAATATTTAAAACAGTAAAAGATTATTTAAAAAGACTCTAAATGTATAAAAGAATTGAACACTTGAAAATAAGTCATAGCATCCTAGAGTTGGAGGGGACCACAAAGGCTATCAAGTCCAACCCCATTCTGCCACGCAGGGGTACAGGGCATCCTCTACGGATGCAACCCCATGTTAGTGGCGTAGACTCGAGTCAATTGACTCAGGCTCAAGTTGGACTCAAGTTGCTTCAGTGACCTGACTTGGTTGGGCCATTTCCGCACGAGACTGTTATAGTGCGATGATTCCACTTTCAACATCCTATGGAATCCTGGGGTTTGTAGTTTCGGGTGTTTTACAGTTTTGGTGTCCAAAGGAGGGCAACCAAGGTGGTACAGTACAAGGTGGCAACCAAGCTTGACCTCTATAATAAATAGGAGCAATGTCAATTTTAAATGCATACTGGATTTTCTTTATTCAGATTCTATTAAAATATGTATATCATGCCCAATATTCAAAGATCTGGTGGCGATCTGGAGCCCTGGTGGCGCAGTGGTTAAATGCCAGTACTGCAAGCCTCAAGGTTGTGAGTTCGATCTTGCCAGGCTCCAAGGTGGACTCAGCCTTCCATCCTTTCGCAGGTCGGTAAAATGAGTACCCAGCTTGTTGGGGGCATGTATAGAAATGTATCGAAATACATGCTATTTGTAAGTTGTTTGCCACCTCGATCCATATGGAGAGGCAGGATACAAATAAATAAATAAATTAAATAAATAAATAAAAGATCTCAGGGGAATCCACAGTCAAATCCATTTAAACAGTTTGACTGGAATCCTGCTAGGGACTTGCATCATTATATGCAGACTCACATCTTGCAAGAATTAGAATTTTGTTAGAGAGGGGGGCTACTTTATTCTGCTTTGGTCAGACCCCACCTGGAGTCCTCTGTTCTGGGCACCACGGTTCAGAAAGGATATTGACAAGCTGGAACATGTCCATAGGAGGCCATGGGTGAGCTCTGGCATCACAATGCATGTGAAGAAAGGAGGAAGCTAATTAAGTGAATAGAATCATAGAATCATAGAGTTGGAAGAGACCACAATGGCCATTGAGTCCGATGCCCTGCCATGCAGGAATACATACTCAAAGCATCCCCAGCAAATGACCATCCAGCCAAATGGCCATTCCAGTCACACTCACTTAGCCTCTGAAACCCCATGACCAAATCTTGCCAAGAAACCCCCCCAAGATAGGTTGGCCTTAGACCATAAGCAGCTGGAAATGATTTGAAGGCACACAACAGACAGAACTCCATGGCCATTTCCACACTAAACTGTTATAGCGCGATGATTCCACTTGCAACATCCTATGGAATCCTGGGGTTTGCAGTTTCAGAAGGGGCCATCAAGCCCCTCTCTAAACTGCAAACCCCAGGATTCCATAGGATGTCGCAAGTGGAATAATAGTGCTATAACAGTCTAGTGCAGAAATGGCCCAAGAAAGGCCCACCAGATTGAGACCATAGTTTCCTGAATAGGCCAAAACTTTATTCATATTTTACAGCATCCCATGAAATCTTATGTATGATTTTCACACTAATTGAAGCACACAAGTTCTTCATGAGATCAGCACTATTCAGTGTCATGGTCTGTGGACTGGTCCCTGAACCATTGGCTGCTAGTCGCTGGTGAGTTTCCAGGAAGGAAAGAAAGAGTCATAGCCAATGGGCACAAATATGGGCACAATATGGTGTCAGTCACTGACACATGGAGGGGAAAAAAAATGAATAAATGCCAGTCCCTCACATCAGGTTGCCTGAGAAGCACTCCCTTGGTTTCTCGGGAGCAAATAGCACTTTCCATATTAGAATTGGAGGGGTGAATGTACATGTTTCTGTCTGAATTTTAAAGGACCTATCCAAGGTACTGAACTTACTTTGTGTGGAGGGTGGACAGCAGAGACCCAGTGTGGTAGAGGTGTTTGAGCATTGGATTACAATCCTGGAGACTAGGGTTAGATTTCCCATTTGGCCATGGAAACCCTCTAGTTGACCTTGGGGCCAGAAGACTCCAAGAAACTCTCAGCCCCAGAAAACCCTGAGATAGCTTCACCAAAGGGTCCATTTCCACACGAGCCTGTTATAGCGCTATGATTCCGCTTTCAACATCCTATGGAATCCTGGGGTTTGCAGTTTAGGCAGGCCCCTCCCAAAACTGCAAATCCCAGGATTCCAAAGGATGTTGCAAGTGGAATCATAGCACTGTAACAGGCTAGTGCAGAAATGGCCAGGGTCACCATAAGTCAGAAATGATTTGCTGGCATGTAACAACTCCTTTAAAGTTTGCATTAAATTGCAAAATTGCTTCACCACCTTAACGACATGGGAGATGTTGATGGTCCCCCCCTCCCCAATTTTCTTCACTCTCACACACACAGAAACACCAAACACCCTTGTAGCTTAGTTTTACTCTGCGTTGTCAGCCAGGGGAGAAAATTGCTAAAATAAACTAATCCTGACTCTAGATGAAGTGATGTTAGCACAGTTTTAATCATGACCCCTGAGGCTTTTCGCTCATATATATCCCCATGGAAACTGGATTTTAGCCTTGACTGAATTGTCTGTAGCTAATATATCACTAATTCCAGATGGAAAAGATCCATTGTATTCTCCTGCTTTTAAGCTGAAGTTTGCTCCCCTGTCTGCCGTGCCAGCTTGTGCCAACCACCTTATTTCCTCTTCTGTATAAAGGCTTCTGATAAAATCTATATATTTAGAACACTTCTGAACATTTAACTGGTTCCCTAGTTTTTTCTCCTTTGTTATGTACAGAAAAACAAAGTGACATAGAAGATTTCTTTATTGCCCTACCCGGCCGTCCATTTAGCCCTGTCTCCTGCTTTTAATAGGAGCCAAGAAAGCCGGCTGGCCCTTCCCGAAACTGCAAACCCCAGGATTCCATAGGAGATTGAAAGTGGAATAATAGCGCTATAACAGTCTAGTGTGGAAATGGCCCGTGTCTAGGCCAGCTCAAATACCAAGGCCATTTTCACTGGTGAGGAGGAGCAGACAAAAATTGAGGGGCAAAAGGGTTGACCGTCAGTCGCTATATAAGAAATTTTTGTGGGGGAAAAAGTTTCCATGGGTAATGACAGAAATAACTCCTAATTAATGCATTTTAATTGGAAAGTAGGTTGCAAAGCTTCCAAAAACAGGAAAAAAGAGCAGCTCAATTTAAAACGTGATGTTTTTTGATATGTGAAAACAGTTGTATAAACTTAAGAGTGACTAGGAATTTAATGTGTATTGTAGAAGTCATCCTAATACAGTTGGCTTGTAGAAGTCATCCTAATACAGTTGGCCCTCCACGTTTGCTGGGGTTAGATGCAGAGGGGTCCCACAAAAGTGGAAAAACTGCAAATATCAAAATGTGTGGGTGGGTGTCTGTGGGAACGGGACCTAGGGGTGTTGGGGAGAGTGGGCACCCAGCATCCAAACCACAGCCATTTCCAAACTAGCCTGTTGTTACTTCGGCCCAGGCCTACCCGGTGATAAGACTAGATATCTGTTTTGATATCAAAACCATTCGGCCTTCCTCTGCCACCCGGCTCCACATGTTTGCGAGGCCTCCGGACAAGCACGTAAACAGGCGCGGCCGGTAATTGTTGGACATTCCATTCTCCACCCAGGCAGGCAGAACAGAGCCACTCTGTCGCTTCAGGGACCTCCCTGCAAACACCCTTTTGCTTAAGCACGACACTAACAAAGGCACCCGGGCCCAAGCCGATAAATCTTACAAAGCCAGACTAAGCACCTTGCATTTGCATGCTGGCTACACTATTGTTGATTCAGCGCTAAGCCGATCATGTTAAACTTGACCTTTTCCAAAGCTTTGTCCCGCTCCAAACCCGCATTGTTCTCACCGAGTA
The DNA here is from genome assembly GCA_948474755.1 of Ctenosaura bakeri. NCBI lineage: Eukaryota > Metazoa > Chordata > Lepidosauria > Squamata > Iguanidae > Ctenosaura > Ctenosaura bakeri. Next base: position 134,812 of record CAOLHI010001025.1, on the reverse strand, counting down.
AGGCATGGCCTGCAGGCACAATTCACCAGTACCTCCCTCGATCTAGACACCAGACTCATATTGATGCAGCCAAGAATTGCATTGGCTTTCTTGGCTGCCGCATCACACTGCTGACTCATGTTCAGCTTGTGGTCTACGAAGACTCCTAGATCCCTTTCACACGTACTGCTATCCAGCCACGTGTCCCCCATCCTATATTTCTGTATTCCATTTTTTCTACCTAAGTGTAGGACCTTACACTTCTCTCTGTTGAATTTCCTTTTGTTCGCCTTCCATTCCTTCCAATTGTTCCAAATGAATAGGGACAGTCCCAACCAACTCTCCCACTGTTTCAGTCACTTTTGAAATACCCCTGTTTCTCTCTCTTCCTCCTACAATTCTCCTTTGTCCTCAGCTTAGGTGAATTTCTGCAAAGCGAGTTCAAAAGGGAAAAAATTATTTGCAGAAAACCAACTCAATATGAAGGAGATTTAGAAGAGGGAGGGTGATCTTTCTCTTCCCATTCAGCTCAGGCAAAATCACACTGTGGCAACCACCTCTAGCTTGTGTGTTCTTTCTCCTTATTAACTTTTGCCATCTTGACCACACACTGATGTCATCTGGTTTTATTCTGTGAAACGTGTGACGCCTATTAAAAACATTCAGCATACCCGGTTAATCTCCAAATGACTCTTTATTTTTTAAAAAACTTGCAAAGCTTGTCTTTATTTTGTTCTTTATATTTTGAAAGTGAAAAGAAATAATATTGAGTCAATTTCTTTTTTTAAAAAAATTTGTTCTATGTATTTAACAAGCGTTAAAGTTGCTCTAAAGGTTCTGAACGTATCCCTAGCACTTTTCCCCCCTGCTGCTTCTAAGGTAGCATTCTTTGCACTGAATGAGTTATTTTCCAAGCAATCTGGTCCACAGCCGTTTTCTCAAACGCAATGCCTTCGGTTGCACTTTGTTGCTTATTTTCTTTTTAATCTCAGAAGCAAACTAAGAGGCAGGCAGCAAAGTACTGGTACCACTCTACTCTGCTTTGGTTAGACCCCATCTTGAATCCTGTGTCCAGTTCTGGGCACCCCAATTCAAGAAGGACATGGTCAAGCTGGAGCAAGTCCAGAGGAGGGCGACCAAAATGGTGAAAGGCCTGGAAGCCATGAAGCCCTATGAGGATAGACTTAGAGAGCTGGGTATGTTTAGTCTGCAGAAGAGAAGGTTAAGAGGGGACATGACAGCCATGTTTAAATGTATGAAGGGATGCCATGTAGAGGAAGCAGAGGGCTTGTTTTCTGCTGCTCCAGAGACCAGGACAAGGAGCAATGGATTCAAGCTGCAGGAAAGGAGATGCCACCTGAACCTCAGGAAGAACTTCCTGACGGTCAGGGCTGTCCGGCAGTGGAATCTGCTGCCTCAGAGTGTGGTGGAATCTCCTTCCTTGGAGGTTTTTAAGCAGAGGCTGGATGGCCATCTGTTGGGAGTGCCTTGAGGGTGTTCCTGCATGGCAGGGGGTTGGACTGGATGGCCCCTGGGGTCTCTCTTCCAACTCTACATTTCTATGATTCTATGATTCTATGATGACAATTTTGAAAAAAGAAAAAAGTCCGTCTCTCTCATCTAGCTCGTTCCTGACCCACTTGAAAATTTATTAGACACAGTTGAGGTGCTTTGCAACCAATGTGAGTGGATCGGAAAGGAATTTGAAACTTATTTCTCTGCTTTTTGGTTTTGTCTATTATGCAATTTGTTACAGAAGCTGCAAATTAAAGAATGACTCTTTAAATAAAAAGGTCTTCAACTGGCTGTTGAAAGGAAAGGCATAAAATTCCAGAGCTTTGGAACCACCACTAAGAAGGCCCCGTCGTTTGTCCTTAGCAGGAGGACCTGTGGCAACATCAGGGGGCTTTAATGCCTCCCCTTGAGGATCTCAGTGGCCATTTCCACACTAGACTTTTATAGCGCTATGATTCCACTTGAAACATCCTATGGAATCCTGGGGTTTGCAGTTTAGGGATGGGCCCTTGAGGCTTACGGTGGCCCTATGAATGGGGGATGTCCAAGAGCCCCAGGCATCAATGGCCCACCTGAGGTTCTGCAAGCTCAGGGCAGCCTTTATTGAATCTATCCACGCACAATGTGGGGCTCTTCCACACTAGACTTTTATAGCGCTATGATTCCACTTGAAACATCCTATGGAATCCTGGGGTTTGCAGTTTAGGGATGGGCCCTTGAGGCTTACGGTGGCCCTATGAATGGGGGATGTCCAAAAGCCCCAGGCATCAATGGCCCACCTGAGGTTCTGCAAGCTCAGGGCAGCCTTTATTGAATCTATCCACGCACAATGTGGGGCTCTTCCACACTAGACTTTTATAGCGCTATGATTCCACTTGAAACATCCTATGGAATCCTGGGGTTTGCAGTTTAGGGATGGGCCCTTGAGGCTTACGGTGGCCCTATGAATGGGGGATGTCCAAGAGCCCCAGGCATCAATGGCCCACCTGAGGTTCTGCAAGCTCAGGGCAGCCTTTATTGAATCTATCCACGCACAATCTGGGGCTCTTCCACACTAGACTTTTATAGCGCTATGATTCCACTTGAAACATCCTATGGAATCCTGGGGTTTGCAGTTTAGGGATGGGCCCTTGAGGCTTACGGTGGCCCTATGAATGGGGGATGTCCAAGAGCCCCAGGCATCAATGGCCCACCTGAGGTTCTGCAAGCTCAGGGCAGCCTTTATTGAATCTATCCACGCACAATCTGGGGCTCTTCCACACTAGACTTTTATAGCGCTATGATTCCACTTGAAACATCCTATGGAATCCTGGGGTTTGCAGTTTAGGGACGGGCCCTTGAGCCTTACGGTGGCCCTATGAATGGCGGATGTCCAAGAGCCCCAGGCATCAACAGCCCACCTGAGGTTCTGCAAGCTCAGGGCAGCCTTTATTGAATCTATCCATGCACAATCTGGGGCTCTTCCACACTAGACTTTATAGCGCTATGATTCCACTTGCAACATCCTATGGAATCCTGGGGTTGCAGTTTGCAGAAACTGCAAACCCCCGGATTCCATAGGATGTTCCAATTGGAATAATCGCGCTATAACTGTCTGGTGTGGAAATGGTCAGTGTCTAGGCCAGCTCAAATAGATTCGAAACTCCTATTTTTAGGTCCACTTTTTGGCCTTGTCTTCTTCCTTCCTTGACGAATCAGAGTGTCCCTCTCCTTACTTTCTTTCCACAGGCAAATAAACATTTATTTCTTTAGCCAGACATTCAATTATTGAATATATCAGACCCCAGCACACTAAAATTATCATGCTGGAGCTTGCTAATTTTTGTGCTGGTGTGTATTGTGGATGCACATTTAGAAACAGATATTTTAATCTGATTTTTTTAAATTTAATTATTAGCTATTATTTTATTCGTGCTTATTTTTCTTTTATACTACTTTTATTTAATTTAAATTTTAAATTTTTAAATTTTATTTAATTTTTAATATTTTTCTTGTTTAAGGTTGTTTTTAACTTCTGTGGATTTTTAATGTTTTTTTTTTTTAATTTGTTGTAAGCTGCTTTGAGTCCCTAACTAGGGGAAAAAAAGGGGAAAAAGATAGAAATTAATACTATTACTGCTGGTACCACTACTAATGTTGTCGTTCCTTTGGGCTTAATCTCTGGAACGGGACCTCCCTGAACTGGAAACCCCAGGATTCCATAGAAGGTTCAAAGTGCAATGATAGCACTATAACAGTCTAGTGCAGAAATGGCCATGGTTATAGTGCTCTTATTCCACTTTCAACATATCCTGTGGAATTCTGGGGTTTGTAGTTTCCTGAGGCCAAAGAGCTTTCTGGCTGAGAATCCTAAATGCCTCTCCGTAAATTACAAACCCCAGGATTCCATAAGAGGTTGAAAGTGGAATAATAGCACTACAACAGTCTAGTGCGGAAAGGCTCATAGAATCCTATTATCCAAGAATTGGAAGAGACCACAAGGGCCGTCCTGTCCAACCCCGTTCCATGCAGGAAGACCCCATCAAAGCATTTCCAACAGATGACCATCCAGCTTCTGTTTAAAAACCTCCAAAGAAGGAGACTTCACCACACTCCCAGGCAGCAATATAGTCCTCTGTTGAACTGCTCTTAACATCGGGAAGTTTTTTCCAGCGTTTAGATGGATTCTCTTTTCCTGAAGTTTGAAGCTATTGCTCCGTGTCCTAATTTCTAGAACAGCATAAAACAGGCTTGATCCGTCCTCCATGTGACATCCCTTCAAATATTTAAACATGCATGTCATGTCGCCTCTTAACCCTCTCTTCTCCAGACTACACATACCCAGCCTCCTCAGCTGCTCCTCACAGGGCTTCATGGTTTCCAGGCCTTTGACCGTTTTGGTCACCCTCCTCTGGACACCTTCCAGCTTGTCCATATCCTTTCTGAACCGTGGTGCCCAGACCTGGACACAGTGTCCCAGGTAGAATCTGACTAAAACAGAATAGAGTGTTACTGCCACTTCCCTTGACCTAGATGCTATACTCCTGTTGTTCCAGCCCAGGATCATGTTGGCTTTTTTAGCTGCCGCATCACAGTGCTGACTCATGTTCAGCTTGTGGTCTATGAAGATTCCTAAACCTTTTTCAGTTAAGCCACTACAGTATACGGTCTCTACTTCTTAGAAAGAATTTTTCCCAGAGGGGTTTTCCCACTGCCTTATTTTGAAGCTGAGAGGGTGTGCCTTTGTCCGGAGGGTTTCCAAAGCAGACTGGGAATTTGTTCTTCTGGAGTCATTGTCCAACACTACCCTGCATTATCCCAGCAATCTTTGCATCCAAATGAAAGGATGGAACTAGTGATGGAGCCCACGGCAAACCCTCTCCAGCTGATTACCCCCTTAAAAGAAATAGCTGTTTCTGTGTGATACAAAAATCCCCAGGGGTTTATGTTTTGAGCAAGGATGGCTAGAAGTAACCTTTCTGGGGAGGAGGAGAGAATTCTGGGCACATTCCCCCTTCAGCATTTCTAAGGATAGACAGTCCATCTGGCTGTTCACTTCTCTAAAAAGCAAGCAAACAAACAAGCTATTGCTGGAATTGGTTCATATCATAATTACGCAGCCCTGCAGAGCCACTTCACTTCTTTGGTGCTTGGTGTGTGTATAGGAAGGGAGTAGACACAACTCCCTTCCTACCCACACAGTTGTTAGAAAGGGAATCTCGTTAGGAACCCAGGAGCTCTCAGGCTGTATCCTTAAAAGGGGCCTCTTGACGTGGGCCATTTCCGCACTAGCCTGTTATAGTGCTATTATTCCACTTTCAACATCCTATGGAATCCTGGGGTTTGCAGTTGGGGGAGGCTCAAAGGCCATCCTCAAAGGCCATCTTCAAAGGCCCCTCTCTAAACTGCAAACCCCAGGATTCCATAAGATGTTGAAAGTGGAATAATAGCACTATAATAGGCTAGTGCGGAAATAGCCGTGGTGTTCTGCCTTCGAGAGAGAACAGGTGGTTGGGATTTTTCGGATCCAGAGGTGTTGGACTTCAATTGAGACTGATCCCAGTGCACCCCACCTCTCCCCCAATTTGGGCACCTTTGGAATGAAATTGAACATTTTTACATCTCCACTTGGAAAATTAATGCAGAAAACCCAGACACACCAAGCAATAATGCGTTAGTCCTAAAATGTCTCATTTTATCCCGGATTTTGACTCTGTATCCGTATGCCTGTTGGAGTCGACAGAGATGTCCAGCCGTAGAGACAGAGATAAGCTGTGATCTTAGAGAGAAATGGAGGCTGGAACACTATTGGCATCAGGCTGTTGCTATGTGGTTTCAAGTTCTTTCTGACTTATGGCAAGGTGAACCTCTCACAGGGGTTTTCTTGGCATAGGTTTTTCAAAGGAGGCTTCCCGTTGTCTTCCTCCAAAACTAAGACTTTTTCCGCACTAGCCTGTTATAGCACTATGATTCCACTTGCAACATCCTATGGAATCCTGGGATTTGCAGTTTCGGGAGGGGCTGGATAGCCCCTCCCAAAACTGCAAATCCCAGGATTCCATAGGATGTTGCAAGTGGAATCATAGCGCTATAACAAGCTAGTGCAGAATGGCCTAAGAGTGTGTGACTTGCCCACAGTTACACAGTGGTTTTCCATAGCCAAGCTGGGAGTCAAACCTTCCTCTCTTTAGTCCTTGTTCAATATTCAAACAATTGTACCATGTTGCCTCTGCTTTCAACTTATTCCCAACTTATGGCGATCTTGAGGTGACCTTATTAGGGGGGTTGCTTTTGGAGCCTCTTTCAACTCTAGGATTCTGTGATTCTAACCTGCTGCCTGGGGATGATGGGAGATGTAGCACATCAGGATGTGCTAATGGGTTGCTAGAAGGGATGATGTGGGCCCTCTTGTGGGAAGGGTGGCTTCCCTTCCTTCCTTCCTTCCTTCCTTCCTTCCTTCCTTCCTTCCTTCCTTCCTTCCTTCCTTCCTTCTCCTTCCTTTCTTTCTTTCCTCCTTCCTTCCTTCTTTCTTTCCTACCTTCTTTCCTTCTCTTTCTTTCTTTCTTTCTTTCTTTCTTTCTTTCTTTCTTTCTTTCTTTCTTTTTCCTTCCTTCCTTCCTTCCTTCCTTTCTTTTCCTCCTTCCTTCCTTCCTTTCCTTCTTTCTTTCCTACCTTCTTTCCTTCCCTTTCTTTCTTTCTATTCCTTCCTTGCTTGCTTGCTTGCTTTTTTTTCCTTCCTTCCTTCCTTCCTTTCTCTTTCTTTCTTCCTTCCTTCCTTCCTTCCTTCCTTCCTTCCTTCCTTCCTTCCTTCCTTCCTTCCTTTCTTTTCCTCCTTCCTTCCTTCCTTCTTTCTTTCCTACCTTCTTTCCTTCTCTTTCTTTCTTTCTTTCTTTCTTTCTTTCTTTCTTTCTTTCTTTCTTTTCCTTCCTTCCTTCCTTGCTTGCTTGCTTGCTTGCTTGCTTGCTTGCTTTCTTTCTTTCTTTCTTTCTTTCTTTCTTTCTTTCTTTCTTTCTTTCTTTCTTTCTTTCTTTCTTTTTCCTTCCTTTCTTCCTTCCTTCCTTTCTTTCTTTTCCTCCTTCCTTCCTTACTTCTTTCTTTCCTACCTTCTTTCCTTCCTTCCTTCCTTCCTTCCTTCCTTCCTTTCTTTCTTTCTTTCTTTCTTTCTATTCCTTGCTTGCTTGCTTGCTTTTCCTTCCTTCCTTCCTTCCTTCCTTCCTTCCTTCCTTCCTTCCTTCCTTCCTTCCTTTCTTTTTTTCTTTCTTTCTTTCTTTTCCTTCCTTCCTTCTCCCTCCCTCCCTCCCTCCCTCCCTCCCTCCCTTCCTTCCTTCCTTCCCTCCCTCTCTCTTCCCTCCTTCCCTCCTTCCTTCCTTCCTTCCTTCCTTCCTTTCAAAAAAGCAGAGATGTTCTGAAATAATTTAAGAGCCAATAACATTAGAGGTTGTCTTGACAATCAGAGGGAAGAAACATCTTTCTGAAGCTACAAAGGCAGCAGATTGGAGGTGAAGATGGGATTCTTTTCAAAGGTGAAACTATATATCAGTGAGCATGAAAAATTCACCAGCAGATTTCAGCTGATTCCAAACGTGGGGCATTTCGTTTAAGAATTGGGTGTGGTTCTGCCTGAATTACAGACATAATATAGGCTGCAGTTCTGTAGCTGTCTTACATATGTGTCAGTATGTGGAAGTGGTGGCCATTTTTGTCCAGTGTGGAATACCCATGTTCAAGTCAAGGTTGTGGAGCAAAACTGTGCATGCAGTGCTATGTCTCATGTGGATGCCACATGGCTGAACATGCTCATTTGGATATGCATCTGGTTTCCAAACAAGCTATACCTGATGAAGTTTACTCTTCCAGGAGGCCATTACAAGTACAAGCGCGATGCCTCTCCTTTCTCCTAGAACCCATAGAGAGATTGGTCAAGAGCTTCACTGTATTTTTTTTTTGTATATATAAGTTTTATTTCATTTATTTCATTCATTCATTACTCCTGTTACAATCCAATAACTACATCTTCTACGCATCCAAATATATATTCCATAATATAATCCATGAATAAAATTTTCCTATCAATCCTCATATGTATCCTCCTTTTATTCATTTCATATTATCCTTCCCCAACCCTTCCCCTAGGGAATGGTCCTTAATTATTCATTTCCTTTTCCTTTCATGTGGAATATGGCTTTAATTGTCTCATTCACTTCTCAGTACTGCTTTCACATTCTCAGCCCTTATTCTCCAGTTCCTGAGCCAAACCTCTTCCTTCATTCCCCCCAAATAAATCCCTCATTTTCCGTTATAAAATCTAACATCGTACATTCTGGTATATAAAACTTCCATTTACGAAGGCCCCATCTTTCTTCTTTCTCCCACCCATATGTGACCGCTGCTTATGCAACTTTTAATAACCTCATTGTATCTTGTGAATGCGGCTGTGCCTCTGGTTCACATCAGGCCATTCCTCTCCGTGCCCCAGTTCCAGCCTCAAAGTGATTGCACTCTAAAATCCTAAAGCGGGAGACGGTCAAGGGTAGGGAAACCAAAAGAGAGAGATGTGGAGGAGTTAGAGAATCAAGCAGTTGTAGAAGAATTGCCTCTGGGATTGAAAACAGAGAAAGGAAATGGTGATGGTTTTCAAGTGGACTGGAGTAGGTTGGAGAGGGCTAGCTGTTTCCCCAAACCAAGTTTTTCGAAGATAGACGGTCCAGAATCCTACTTGCCTAAAAGCTTCTGGGATTATTGAGTGGCTTAAGGTGGGCCATTTTCCCCCCTTTGATGGATGGAAGAAACAGAGCATCCGATCCAGAAGACCAAGAGGCAGAAAGCATCTCTACTGCTGCCATCGTCTTGGAGACATTGGAGGCCTTCAGTGTCTGAGTGCTGAGATGGGGATCGATAACTCTTAGAAGGTGCAGGAAGTCAGAAAGGATAGGTTTCCTTTTTGTATTCTTCTTTGCCCTCCTAAAATGAAAATGATGGGAGGGAAGTATGAGTTTTCTTGAGAAGTTCATCGGAAGGCTGGATGAAGAAGGCCTGGCTTTTTTCAAAGCTGGTGCTGCCCAAGTTGTTTTGGACAGGGAGCCGCGGATAGTCCGCCTATGTCTGCTCTCCCTGCCATGCCAAGTAATGCCACGTAGTGCTTGAATGTTGGAAGCGATGATGGAACTGAATAAGAAACAGCGTCCTGGGATCAAGGAAATGTTAGTTTAGCAATCTTTGATAAGAGGGCACCAATGCAGCTGCAAGGTCACCCAGCTGGCAGGAGGAAGGACAGCCTGGGGAAAAAAAAGTGTTGTAATTAACTGTCAAAGAGAATGCCTGTGTGTCCTAAATTGTAATGATGCAGCTTATAAGGTACTGCAGATCCAACAATTCTTTGGTCTTGGTTATTGCCATGATGTGCTGTTATTGCAGGCCAGGTCACAGGAACTTTGTCAAAAGTCTCACTGAAATCAAGATTTTGGCCATTTCTGCCCTACACTGTTACAGTGCTATCGTTCCACTTTCAATTCTAAATGCCCTTCCCTAAACTAAAAACACCAGGATTCCATAGGAGATTGAAAGTGGAATAATGGCACTATAACAGTGTAGTGTGGAAATGGCCTTACTGCATCCTTATCATTCCCCTCACATAGCAGGTTTGCAATGGCCTTCGGTGATGCCCAGCACAAGAGCTGCTAGCTGCCACTGCTATCTTTTCCTTTGGCAGCCCTTCAACCACCGGTCCATGGACCCCTCTCCCAAAAGTTGCCTCAGCATCTTGGATGATTCCTTTAAAGGCCAGGCTAAAACTTGGGGTGGACCCATCTCCCCACTAACAGGGAAGCCAGCAGCTAGCACTGGTCTGTGACAGACAGACAAATGGACAGATTGATTCCATGTCCTACCTAAGCAGTACCTTATCTCCACGCTCAGTGCACGTGGCTGAAGGAGGCCTTCTGTTTGTGTCTGATGGGTTCAGAATGCTTCTGATTCTGATGTGGAGAAGGTGCATGGCATTTCTCATCTGCTTAATCTGCCTGGAATTCCACAGCTCTAAGAAGAAAGTGAGAATCATGCACCTATGCATTAGCAGAGCTTTATGTGTCGGGCATTCCTGGCATAGTGAAAACCTCCGTGAGGTCAGCATTAGTCAACAGGTGCATGCACACACGCCCACACATGCACATGGGTGAGGGGAGGGAGAGGACTGATGACAAAAAACCATCAGTCTGATAGGGCTTCCAAGCCCTGACCGAGGCCATTTCCACACCACAGTCTTATAGCGTGATTATTCCACTTTCAATGTCCTATGGAATCCTGGGGTTTGCAGTTTCGGGAGGGGCCAAGTGGCCCCTCCCGAAACTGCAAACCCCAGGATTCCATAGGAGGTTGCAAGCGGAATAATCGTGCTAAAAGAGTATAGTGCGGAAATGGCGCAAGTATTGTGCGTGTTAGCTTTGGGGGGGGGAATAGCACCCTAAAAGTCGTTTGCTGTCCATAGTGCCAAACTGGTGTGGATTAGCTTTGCTGGTGAACTGCTGGGAAATACTTTGCTGTTTGAACAGCATCTTTGGAAAAGCAAGAGCCCTGGTTCTCACTGTCTGGAAGAGCAAAGGTTCAATATTCCTGTCTTCCAGCTGGAAGTTCCTAATTTGGTATCTCATGCTGGCAATGCATGCTCTCTCTCTCTCTCTCTCTCTCTCTCCCCTCCTAATTATATCCCTCAATGGCTGTGGGATCACCAAGACAACTAAATGCTGCTTCCGACACATCCTGGAATAATTATTTACTCTAAATAAAAAGGTGGGTGAACCAGCTTTTTAGTAAGATCACCTTCAAAACCTCTCCCCCCACCATCTCTTCTTGCTCTTGGGAGAGATTTAAAGAAGTTTAAGGCTATCTGAAGCCCAGTTGGCTACCCTCTAATATGGCGTAAAACAATACTTCCCTTAGCAGTTGGCGTGATTTTTTTTTCTTATAAAGGCCAGTGTTAGCAGGAAAATTTGGGTAGAATGCACAACTTATTTTTGGTCAGCCCCTGGACATGAAAACAGCTGAATCAGAAGAGTGGAGAGTTTTTGTTAGTTTGTGTATTAGACTTCAGTTTGCAGAATGCTTCAGGCTCTGGAGCTGATCAATGGTCTATGTATTCTGCTATCTTTTTTCCAACAATTAGTTGGCCAAAAGTTTCTAAGGGGCCGTAGGGGTAGGGAGGCCAATAAAGTGATTTTCCCAGTTATACTCCTTCTAAGTGTGGAGGTTTCACCGATTAACCCATGAATATGTTGGATCCTCTTTAAAGCCCTTCTAAGGCCATTTCCGCATTAGCCAGTTATAGTGCGATGATTGCACTTTCAACATCCTTTGGAATCCCGGGGTTTGCAGTTTCGGAGGGGCCGGCCGGCCCCTCCTGAAACTGCAAAACCCGGGATTCCAGAGGATGTTGAAAGTGCAATCATCGCGCTATAACTGGCTAGTGCGGAAATGGCCATAGTTTAGAAACTTTCGCTCTCTTGTTTTATGGGCCTTATGTATGTGTGAGGGGCTCTTTCAGAGAAGTCTAAAGTGTGAGTTGTTATGATGTAACTCCTTGGGTTTTTGCTGGGTTTTGCCTGTTGTTCTTCTCTCTGCATCCATTTGTTCAACTCCGTTGGGGGCCTGTTCGTAGTGGTTTCTCGGATCTTCACTGGGGCGCTTCCAGAGGGTTTGGAAAACCACAGCCATGAGGTGGCCATATGGTTTGAAGGGCACATTTTGTGTTCTCTGGTTTTATTTTTAAAATAATACTCTTAGAGTCACAAAGTTGCAGTGCAAAAGTGTCAGTCCACCGATGCACTGTAGCACCATAACTCTTTTAAAAAGAGGGAACAGAAGGGAGGAGAAAAAGGGCCTCTTTTGGTTCTGATATGTCTTGGAATTAAAAAGAAAGCCACTGGAGGTTGGGGGATAAGATATTGCTGCTGGTGCCAAGAATAAGTATAGTCTGAAAAAGTGAAACATTGCCCAAGATCCTAGACCGTCTTCTGGCTTGATTCCTTCCTCCATCCTGCTTTACTGAGCAGCAGTCACTGCGAACAAGGGAGGTTTGTTCTCCTGTCATTCTGGGTGCAGCAGACTGACATTTTTACCTAATTCCCACAAGCACTTTCTGGTGCAATACTTAGATGCAGGATCTCTGTCACAATTCGTCTTCATACTGGAGATCACTGGCTGGAGGTGGACAGAAACATCACTCTGCTGCATTCTGATTGAAAGGAGAACAGACCTCCATCACGTGCAGCTGCTGCTGCCACCAGGAAAGCAGGATCAGGGTGCTTTCACAGTTGTGGCAATAGTGTCACAATTGTGAATATGTAGGGACCATGAATCCAAATCACTTAAGGATGCTTAACTCTGGTATGCCATTCTAATTATGATTGTGAATTCCAACCACTGTTTGGATTTTTTCTTGCAAAGAAGAACTACAGCAACAAATTCTGAAACCTCTTGATAGATTTGCCCCTTCTGTGAACAGCTTTTAAGTGCTGTTACTCCAGCTATGGCGCTGTGGATGAGGACCCCAGATATCACTTTGATATCAAACAATTCAGCTTTTGCCTGACCTTTCTCCAGCCACCTCACTCCACGTGTTTGTGAGGTTCTCCAGACAAGCACGGACAGGGTGCGGCCGCTAATGGTTTTACATTCCAGACCCTATTGAGGCCAGCAACTCAAGCCTCGCTCGTAGCTTCAGGGAACTTCCCACTGCAAACTGTACAGTACCTGCACGGCTCTCCGCCGAACCAGTCCTTTGAGACAGGACATTTACATACTGGCTAAACTATTGCGCTAAGCTCATCATGCAAACTTGACCTTTCCAAATCCTTTGTCCAACTCTAAATTTCCTTTGTTCTCACCTGGCAAGCCATGGCCGGTAAGCACAAACTCCCCTATAAAAACCCCTCATTTCCAAGTGGTCTTCGGACTACCTTGGACTTCCATCCCACCTTGCTGCCGGTTGTCTAAGGAAACTCCCCTCAGCAAGCCCCGCTGAGCTTTCTTCCTCGGAACCCCGCTTCTCTCCAGGACTACGAGACCAGGTGTCGTATTGCCTTTCCTGAATCATTCTCCGTTTCTGTTTCCCAGTTAGTTAGTCTATATCTTGTCTTTCATGTTTCTTGTCTTTAATAAAATATAGGTTGTTACTTTGAAAACCTTGTCTAGCCGCTCTCTGACCCGCCACTGTATACATGGGGTTAAAGATCCTTGCTAACGTTACCCTGCCTCTCGTTTAGCCAAGAGAGTGCTCCAGCTAAATTCCCCCAACTTGTGTTTTTATTTGGCAATTTGGGAGCCCCTCTCAGGACCCCCAACATACAGGGTAACAGTGCCAAGTCTACAAAAAAGTTACTTCCACAAATGGTCCTAAGTTCCAGTAATGACAGTGAGATAATTTTGTCGCCATGGTGTTCTCATGGTTTTCCGGACCATTGTCGTGTCCCCAGCCCACCATCTTTGTCTCCCCTGAACTTGAACCAGAGGCATATCTAGGGTGGGGCAACAGGGGCACATGCCCAGGGCGCCAATGCCCAGGGGGTGCAAAAAAGCCGAACTCCTCCACCCCTGTGCCCACTCACCCTCCCTGCACCGGCTGCCACCACAGCACTTTGGGGCGCAACTTCCGCGCTTGCCTAGGTGCTGTTGAGCCTAGATACACCATTGTTTTAGCCTTCCTTCACAGGGAAGAAATCCTTCTCTTCAGATCATCTGTTTTTGACTTCAGCTGCTATTATTCTAAATGAGGCCGTGCCATGGCTGTATATCAATTCTGACTCACCCTACACTGGCTACACCGGGAAGGGGAGAGCGATTTCTGTAAAACTGATTCTTGGCCCCTAACAATCCCCCTTCATTATAACCTTTTTAAAAATAAATCTCCTCTTAATGGCTCTCTTCATCTTTTTGTTCTCTTCTCTTTTGCTGCTGTTTTTTCCTGAGTGATGCCAGACGGTCACAGATCACTTATTAAATGCTATTTTTTTAAAAGGAATTGCTAATAGCTGCTCAAAAGTGGTTCCATGGCAACGCAATAAAGCCAGTTCAGAGGACAAGAAGAGTCCAGGGCTGGGAGGAATCTTGTTGAAAACCTCCATCAGAGAATAAACCTCCGTGTATAGAGTGATGCGCGCAACCCTTGTGTTGAATGGCAGTGTGGCACAATTGAAGACCCCACTCCGGGGAAATGTGAGGCTGAAGGAGAGTTCTGCAGAGACCGTGGACTGCCAAAAAGACAAATGAATGGGTTTGAGACCAAATCAAGACTGAACTCTCCCTCGGAGCTACGATGGTTAAACTGAAGCTATTGGACATTATCATGAGACACGCACTGGACAAGATGACAATGCTCAGTGGTTGAAAATACAAGCCCCGTGTGCACGTGCATCCACCAGTGAAAGGGGATGTGCAGGCATGTGCATCTAGAGGCACCATGGCACTACATGTGCAACTCCTTGAATTAAGGCCCTTTCTGCAGGACGTTGTCATCCCACACTGGAAACAAGAGAAGGACAGGATACAGATGATGGTTCTGCAAGACGTGGTCCAGATCCTGTCCTTCTCCCGTCTCCAGGCGGTGTTATTGCACTGCAGATCATTGACGGATTTTCCCCTTCAATGACCAGCAATTGCGCAGCCTTCTCACCACCCATCTGCACTTACCTGGTGTGCAGAGGTGCTGGAAGCGCAATGGCTGCACTGCCTGCCCCAGTGGAGCCCGTGACAGTACCCAACTGCGCTGCGGAAGGAAGAGGCAGCACCATCGCACTTCTTCCATTCATGGAGGCAGCCGGTGCATGAGAAACTGTTCCTGTCATGCTCCCCTCCAGGCAGAGACAACTCTGGGACCCGCACCGGATGTCTCTGGAATCAGGCAACCTGCTGAAAGGGCCTTAATGTGGATATTGTACCTTAGGCAAAAATGGCCAACTATTTCTGCAGAGAAGTTTTTTTGTTGATATCTGCCATCAAGTTGATTTCAATTTATAGCAAGCCTATGAATGGGAGACTTCCAAGAGATTCCTTGACAGAATCAATCCACCCTCTTTTCCTACTGCCTTCCACTTTACCAGGCATTATCATCTTTCCCATGGAGTCACATCATCTCATGATATGTGCAGGGCATGAAAACTTCAGTTTCATCATTTTGGCTTCTAGAGAGAGTTCAAGTTTGATTTACTCTAAGGTCTATTCATTTGTCCTTTTAGCAGTCGCTGGTATCTGTAAAACATTCCTCCAGCACCATGTTACTTCTGTTAATTGTTATCAGGCTGCCTTCAACTCATTGGCAACCCTATGGATGAGGGCTCTCCAGGTCACTCTCTCCTCAACCACCCTGCTCAGGTCTTGCAGATTCAGGGACATGCCTTCCTGGATTGCATCTATCCATCTGCAGTGTGTTCCTCCTCTTTTCCCACTGTCTTCCACCTTCCAAAGCATTATGGTCTTCTCATGATATGGCCAAAGTACAGTGGTCCCAGTTTAGTCATCTTAGCTTCTAGGGAGAGTTTGAGCAGCTTGGTTTGCTCAAAGATCCATTCATTTGTCCTTTTAGCAATCCACGGGATCTGTAGAACTCTCCTTTAGCACCACATTCCAAATAAGTTGATTCTCTCCCTACTGGCTTTTTTCCCCGTCCAGCTTTTACAACCATACATAGAAACTGGAAATACTCATGCACGGATGATTCTTCTGACTGTGGTATTCTTATTTCATCTTTAAATTGGAGGATCTTACCTTGTTATCTCATAGCTGCCCTTCTAAATCTGGAGCCATTTCTGCACTAGACTGTTAATAGCACTATGATTCCACCTTCAACATCCTATGAAATCCTGGGGTTGGCCAACCCCTCCCGAAACCGCAAACCCCAGGATTCCATAGGATGTTGAAAGTGGAATCATAGCGCTATTAACAGCCTAGTGCGGAAATGGCCTAATTCTTAGGTCCTTTCTTGTTCTTGTTGTGTGCCATCAACTTTTTTCCAACTTATAGTGACCCTATCCCTGGGTTTTCTGGGGCTGAGAATGCGTGACACACCCAAGGCCACCCAGTGAGTTTTCCATGGCCAATTGAATCCTGGTCTCCAGAGTTGTTGTCCAGCACTCAAAACACTACATGATGCTGGCTCTTTACACATGTGTAAAACACCAGCAAAATTCTGGCCTGCATATTAGTGGGGATGGAAATGGAAAATAAGACATTTGTGAAACATGCATTGAGCCCTGTGGGTTTATGCTTGTTTTATTTAAAACCTGTTGCTCTTCTCTTCCTTTTTTCCTAATAACATTCTGTATTTGGCTTCCTCCTCCTCCTCTTTGGTGTTTTAGTAATTTTATTTTTATGTTTGAAGAAGCGTGTGGTATTGATTGGAATTGATCTAAAGCAGGGCTGAGTCTTGCTCCAAGCTTTCATTACATTCCCTTCCTGCTGTTAAGACCCTCGCGCGCCCCCCCGCCCCATACTGCTGCCAGTCCCTGCCGTCCCTTCCCCAACCCTCTTTGCAGGAGGGTCTTTTACCTGGAAGATGAAAAGCAGAGCTGACAAGCTCCAACCAACCAGGAATGGGAAACTGCACCCTGGAGAGGCTGCTTTGACTCAAGCCGTGTCTTCAACCATCTGGTTGCAACAAGCTTTTCTAAATCATTACTTGGGCTGTTTATTTCAGACATCAATATTATTTGTGGATGTAATCAGATCTCCACAGCTTTCTAAACAGATACAGGCAGGGAGCATTCAGGAGCTTACCAGAATGATCTGGGCGCTAGGGAAAATCCCAACGGTGCAGAACTTTATGGGACGGGAGGCAAACTCCCCCAAAGCGGTTGAGATTAGAATAAAGCCGTTTGTGTTTAGCATGGCCAGTGCCAAGCACCAGACCCACAGTGCAGGAATCTTGATGCGTGATGGACAAGCCAAGCACCTTGGAGATCAGAAAATAGAAGGAAACAAGTGGTTTCCATTTGTTAGCCCTTTGCATCTGATTTTCAGCATGGTGCATGCCTCAGTTACACTCTGTTTAGGCCACTGTAACACACTCTGCATAAGGCTACCTGTGGAAATAGTTCATAAGCCTTATTGGGTTCAAAATGCAGCAGCCAGGATGCCAACTGGAGCTTGTCATAGGGAGCATATAACAGTGATGTGTTTAAGTCTCAAGTATGGGAGCCAACTAACAGGGGAAAAAAAGGTGCTGGTGATCTGTTGTGGGGGCGTTAAATTGAGAGCAAGCAGGATTGGAAGATAGCCTTCAGCCATCAAAGAACAGGAAAGCCCTTTTGATGGAAACTGCTTTCTACTCTGCCATGGCTGGCAAGGACTACCTTTCCTTCCTGTTTACTTGTGAGCAAGAAGGATTGGAAGGAAGCCTTCAGCCATGGAAAAACAGGAAAACCCTTCTGAAGGAAACTGCTTTCCACTCCGTCATGGCTAGCAAGGACACCCTTTCTTTCAGTCACTAAAAAAAGGCAAGTTGAGTCCATCCGTCATTTATTGACGCGTCAAGTCCAAATCAAGTCATTGAAGTGACTAAAGTCTGACTCGAGTTTGAGTCAATCAACTCGAATCTACACCACTGCATATAACCCTTTCTTGAAACTGTTCTACTGGCTGCTGGTCCGTTTTCAGGCAGAAGTCAAAGTGCTGGTTATAAGGACTTTAAAGCCCTACATGGCTTGGGCCCAAACTGTCTGAAAGGCCATATATCCCTGCATAAGCCTGCCCAAATTTTAAGGTATGCAGGAGAGGGCATTCTCTTAGAATCATAGAATCATAGAAATGTAGAGTTGGAAGAGACCCCAGGGGTCCAACCCCATTCTGCCATGCAGGAACACCCTCAAAGCAATCCCGACAGACAACCATCCAGCCTCTGCTTAAAAACCTCCAAGGAAGGAGACTCCACTACACTCCGAGGCAGCAGATTCCACTGCCTGACAGCCCTGACTGTCAGGAAGTTCTTCCTGAGGTTCAGGTGGAATCTCCTTTCCTGCAGCTTGAATCCATTGCTCCTTGTTCTGCTCTCTGGAGCAGCAGAAAACAAGCCCTCTCCTTCCTCTACGTGGCATCCCTTCAAATATTTAAACATGGCTAACCTGTCCCCTCTTCACCTTCCCTTCTGCAGACTAAACATACCCAGCTCTCTAAGTCTATCCTGATAGGGCTTCATGGCTTCCAGGCCCCTCACCATTTTGGTCGCCCTCCTCTGGACTTGCTCCAGCTTGTCAATATCCCTCTTGAATTGGGGTGCCCGGAACTGGACACAGTATTCAAGATGGGGTCTAACCAAAGCAGAGTACAGTGGTACCAGTACTTCCCTCGATCTAGACACCATACTCCTATTGATGCAGCTGAGAATTGCTTTGGCTTTCTTGGCTGCCACATCACACTGCTGACTCATGTTCAGCTCGTTGTCTATGAAGACTCCTAGAAGACTCTTGATGCCACGATCGTCCCAGAATCACTTGGTAAAGACACAGAAGAGGGCCTTCTTGGTGGATGCTCCCAGGCTGAGGAACTGCCTTCCATGGGAGATTCAGTTGCCCCCTCCTTGTTGTCTTTCCACTTGCAGGTGAAGACTCATCTATTTCAGCAGACCTTTAGTTTCTGACTTGTTACAGCAGATGCCGCTCTTAATTGGGCAGGGTGTTGTAACTCTCTTTCATTATGTTTCCAATCTGTTTTTAACTTGTATGCAACTTGTTTATTTAAACAAAATGGTGGTTTAATTATCCTTTAACTTTTGCATTAGTCGTTTTTTGGCTGTACTTTCTGTGTTGGAAGAAAGGTGGGATGATAAAGAAGCAAAGAAAAATTAACACTTAATGGGGAGTTTGTGGGAGTTTCCAAAGTAACCGCCATCTTTGGATATTGATGTGGATATTGTAGACAGGTGGTACTTCTGGTGTGCAGACCCCTCACACTCTGGTGAATCTCAGTGTAGGTTGAATATCCTTTATCCAAAATGCTTGGAATCTGAAGTTTCTGTATTTTCTTTTTTCACTTTGGAATATAGTACCCTTTTGCAATAGCCTTGTGTCTCGTTGGTTCACCGTTTGATCCTTTTCACACCTTACCTTTTCTGGGGTGCGGGGCTCACGCGAGCAGCCTCCAGCGAGAGGCTCTTGGGTCCCAGTTCCTCCAGCTCCGCAGCTGCAAACGGCTTGCACAAGAGCCCCACCTCTTCCTTTCACAGTGCAGCCTAGGACCTCCCCAGGCTGCACTGGACAGGAGGCGCAACCAGCCTGGCTCCTGAGGCTCTGCACACGAGGTAAGTGCGCGCGGGGCCCTGGAGCAATGCGTGACCGTGCACCATTTTCGGCTTAAAGCCAAAAATGAAAAAATGTGTGAGCGGTCCCTGCCAGGCCCTGGAGCATCACACAAATGTGAGTGTGTCATGTGGACCACTCCTCACATGTGCGTGACACTCAAGGCCCTTTCGCATCGAATATGCCATGCAGAAAAAGGACCTTGGTGTTGTGCATGAGACGCAAGATTGGAGGGACACTGAGGATCTGTGGAATAGCAGGAATACAAGTGTTGCGCTCAGTGCAAATCCACACCTCCCGCCATTTCACAGATCCCCACCACCACCTCAGGTACTCCTTTTCTGGGGGAATCTTCCCCCTCGGCAGCTCCAATCAGATTGTGCAGCCCTTTAAAAGCCCACCCCTGGTCCTCTTCCTCCTCTTCCTCCACCAGCTGCTGCCTGGCCAGCCAAGGACAACTCACAGCCCAATTTCTCAGCACCACACACCCTCTGCTGATATCCCTTCACACCCAAGGAAAGAGATGGGCAAGAGAGAGGACATATAGGGCCACCAAGCTAACCCACTCCCTTTTCCCTTCCTGTCCCTGACCGGGTTTGGACCCTGGGTGCCCCTTCTCTACACGATGCCTCAGCCCCCAAGGCAAAATACACAACACACATTATACTTGTGATTTTTACATTTTTGTGGGGCTCCTGCACCCCTAACCCTATCGAATGTGGAGGGCTGACTGTAGTTTCTACCTTATGGTAATCCTAAGGTGGCCTTCTCCTGGGGTTTACTTGGCTTTGTCTTTGTCTTCTCCTGAGGCTGAGAAAGTGTGACTTGCCTGTGGCCACCCAGTGGGTTTCCATGGTGGAGTGGGGATTCAAGCCCCGGTCTCCCATAGTCCAGAGACGCTTCCGCATGAGACTGTTACAGCGCTGTGATTCCACTTGCAACATCCTATGGAATCCTGGGGTTTGCAGTTTCGGGAGGCGCCAGGCAGCCCCTCCTGAACTGCAAACCCCAGGATTCCATAAGATGTTGCAAGTGGAATCACAGCGCTATAACAGCCTAGTGCGGAAATGGCCCTAGTCTAGCACTCAAGCCATTACACAAAACAAGATTAATTCAGAGGAGGTTTGTCATTGCTTTCCTATTTTTTAAAAGATTAGGTTGTATCTCTTGGGTAAGGATGACTCCTTTTTTATTGTTTTCAATCAGTCAAACAAACACTTTATTTAGAATCTGCCTTTTAGCCAAGACCAGGACTGAAGTCTGGAACTATTTTATTTTTGTGTATATTTTAGCTATATAAAGTTGTTGTAATTATTGCTGTTTTGGACAATGAGGGTGATGATGATGATGATGATGATGATGATGATGATGATGATGATGTAATCTGCAAACTTAAAAACCATTGGTAAACTTTTCTAAGTTTGTAACCTGAAACTGCCTGCCTTGTTTTGCTTTCCAAGTCAGTCTTAATCCAGGGAAGCCACACAGAGATTGGGACATGCTTTTTCTGCCACTCTGCTAAAAGAAGGCCAATTCCTAACAGTTTTAGCTTTCATAGAATTTCCCAAAAGGGCTAATGCCGCAGGAAACTCTAACTTCCAACACATGCCTGTCCTGTTCTACACCTTTCTGACTTGTCTGGGTTTTCTTCTATCCCCGTAGGTGATTTCCCCCCGCCTCCACCTCCACCGCCTCCACCTTCGGCGGACGACCCTGGAAATCTCCCTCCATCCGCTGGTGCCTTCCTGCCCCCTCCGCCTCCTCCGGATGAGGCCCTTTTCAACACTCAGGTAAGAAAATATTGCCTACGTATTGTCTTCTTCCATTTCTTTCCCTTCCCTTCTTCCCCCAGTTAACTGAGCATGCCTGGCTCTTCTTTGACTTGGGATGAGAAGATAGAATCATAGAATCATAGAAATGTAGAGTTGGAAGAGACCCCAGGGGCCATCTAGTCCAACCCCTTGCCATGCAGGAACACCCTCAAAGCAATTCCGACAGATGGCCATCAAACCTCTGCTTAAAAACCTCCAAGGAAGGAGACTCCACTACACTCCGAGGCAGCAGATTCCACTGCCGGACAGCCCTGACTGTCAGGAAGTTCTTCCTGAGGTTCAGGTGGAATCTCCTTTCCTGCAGCTTGAATCCATTGCTCCTTGTCCTGGTCTCTGGAGCAGCAGAAAACAAGCCCTCTCCTTCCTCTACATGGCATCCCTTCAAATATTCAAACATGGCTATCATGTCCCCTCTTAACCTTCTCTTCTCCAGACTAAACATACCCAGCTCTCTAAGTCTGTCCTCATAGGGCTTCATGGCTTCCAGGCCTCTCACCATTTTGGTCGCCCTCCTCTGGACCTGCTCCAGCTTGTCAATATCCTCCTTGAATTGGGGTGTCCAGAACTGGGCACAGTATTCAAGATGGGGTCTAACCAAAGCAGAGTAGAGTGGTACCAGTACCTCTCTTGATCTAGACACCAGACTCCTATTAATGCAGCCAAGATTTGCATTGGCTTTCTTGGCTGCCGCATCACACTGCTGACTCATGTTCAGCTTGTGATCTATTCAAAAATATTCAAGAAACAGTTGAAAAATGTGTTTCTCTAGTATGAAGAAACCCCCATGAGGTGCATCCTAGATGGATGAGAATCTTTACAGTCCATGATTTATTTTGCATGAAAATGCTTGTGTGATTCATGTTTATTCATCCTTGTATATGTGTAGAAAATAGCATTTTCTTCAAAGAAAGTAAGATTTCTGCACATAAAATGAATTTTCTGCACAGAAAACAATATTTTCTGCTCAAAAATAACATTTCTGCACAGGAAATGTTGTTTTATGTGCAGGAACTTGTTTTCTACGTTGAAATGCTGTTTTCTATGTAGGGAACATGCTTACTTTGCAAAAAAAAAAAAAAAAGTACTTTTCTGCACAAAAATACATTTTGTTTTCTCAGAATAAGCCCCAGTCTTTCTGTGCTATGCTGTTATAGTGCTATCATTCCACTTTGAACATCCTGTGGAATCCTGGGGTTTGCAGTTTAGGGAGGGGCAATGAGAAGTCTCAGCCAGAGAGCGCTTTGGCCTCAGTAAACTACAAATCCCAGAATTCCACAGGAGGCTGAAAGAGGAATAATAGCACTATAAGAGTGTAGGGCGGAAATGACCAAAGAGATGTGAGAATGGGTAAAAGAAAGGGCCTAAGCTGAACTGAGCAGCTGGACACTGGGGGCCTTTCCGCACTACACTGTTGTAGTGCTCTTATTCCACTTTCAATGTCCTATGGAACCTTGGGGTTTGCAGTTTAGGGAGGGGCATTTAGCATTCTCAGCCAGAGAGCTCTTTGGCCTCAGTGAACTACAAACCCCAGAATTCCATAGGAAGTTGAAAGTGGAATAATAGCACTATAATAATGTGGGGCATTTCTGCACTTCACTGTTATAGTGCTATTATTCTACTTTCAGCATCCTGTGGAATTCTGGGGTTTGCCAAAAAGCTTTCTGGCTGAGAATCCTAAATGTCCGTCCCTAAACTGCAAAGTCCAGGATTCCACGGGATGTTGAAAGTGGCATCATAGCACTATAAGAGTGCAGTGCAGAAATGGTCGTAGTGTGGAAAGGCTGTAGGTTAAGGGATTTAAGTGTTACCCTGCTTGCTGGGGCTCCCTTAGGGGAATTCCCAACGCTTGTCAAAATTATCACTTGTGGGGAAAATTAGCTATGAACACTGCTCTAGCAATGCAAAGAGGGCAGGGTAATTAAGGATCTTTTGCCCCAGTGTTTACAGAGTCGGATCACAGAGAATCAGGCTAACTGTCCAAATTTAAGTATTTTATTGACATAGATGTTAACATCCATACAATTACTCAGCTGCACTCACTCCAACAAGCATACAAGACTATAGGAATTTAGAAAGAGGTGAAAATTAAGAGAGAGAGAGACATAGGGGTTT
Organism: Ctenosaura bakeri; assembly: GCA_948474755.1. NCBI lineage: Eukaryota > Metazoa > Chordata > Lepidosauria > Squamata > Iguanidae > Ctenosaura > Ctenosaura bakeri. The sequence continues at coordinate 111,618 of CAOLHI010001025.1, read as the reverse complement.
TGGGTAATACTGTACCAATCCAGAAGTCTTCAGCTGGGAAAAGACAAGCGGAGAGCCCAGCTCAGCTTAGGGCTGAAGAGAGCTTCCACTGACAGAGGGACTGCTTTCCAGTCCAGTCTGGTAGAACTTCAAAAAATGGAGGAGAAAAGGGGGTTCTAGTTATAGGGCTGAACATGTCCTGGGGAACAGAGGGTTAAATTTTTATGAAGATGGATCGTAGCTTTGTAGTTCAAAGAAAATGCAGCCAGGCATCCTTGTAGTTTCCTGCAAAGTGGCTATCTCATCCGGGGATGCGTGCCTCCAAGGTGTAACATTCCTGGCTGTTTGAAATGTTCATTTGATCCCAGAGACCTCTTGTCTCCTGTTGGTGCTATTACTGCTGAAAGTCCATCTAAATGGTCTGCAGGAACCATTTCTGGAGCCATTTCCGCACTGGACTGTTAGAGTGCGATGATTCCACTTTCAACATCCTATGGAATCCTGGGGTTTGCAGTTTTGGGAGGGGCCGGCTGGCCCCTCCCGGAACTGCAAACCCCAGGATTCCATAGGATGTTGAAAGTGGAATCATCGCACTATAACAGGCTAGTCCAGAAATGCCCCAAGATTCACTCAGGATGTATGACAGAAAACAGTGCTACCCTTTGATCTGTATCCACAGCTCTGCTTGCCTATGTGTCTTTCCAGTAGATCTCTATGGCTCACTATGTTTGATATAAAAGAATTATACTCCTCAGGACATAGTATATTGTTGTGGTAATAAATGGCAGAACATCAGATGATCAAAGGCAGACCAGCCCTATCATTAAGTGAAGTGAAGCAACAAACACTTATTTAATCTGTTGCCGTAATGTTTATTTTGCTGTTGAGGGTGCTCAGGGAAATTCCATCCGCAGGTATCAGGGCAATCTGGTTGGCATTGAGTACAAGGCCTCCTGACTTGAGCTGAGGATGTCATTTTCTCCTGTATTTGTCCTGGATCATTTCTTATCAGAGCCCACTTTTGGCAAGAACACTTTGGACAGAACTGAAGAGGACTGGCTGTAATAGTGAGAAAACTCAGAAGGGAAGGTTGCACCAGTCAAGCTGAGATATGGCCACAAGGTCCGGAGCAAAAAGAGTGGAGAGGCTATATTTTTTATACACCAGAGACAGGGAAGGTGTGTTCCACGTGGCATTGTGGAATACATTTAATGTAGTCACTAACCACTGGCTATGCTGGTCGAGGCATATGGGAGTTGGAAGTCCGACTATCTACAGCAGGGCTTTCCAAAGGGTGTGCCGTGATACGTTAGTATGTCACCTGAAGTGTGTAGGTGTGTCGCCTACAACCTTGGAAATGTATGTTGTTATTTATAAATCATATATTTTTAAAAATATATGAAAGATTTTTCATGAGATATGTTGTGCCCTTATACATTTTCTTATTACAATTTAAGTATGTGTCTCTATCACTTATAAGGGGTTAATTTTAACCTCCGGTTTGCTAGTCAAACTGGATTGCTGTGTCACGAAATGATGCATGTCTAAAAAAGTGTGTCACCGAAATGAATCATAGAATCATAGAAATGTAGAGTTGGAAGAGACCACAGGGGCCATCCAGTCCAACCCCTGGCCATGCAGGAACACCCTCAAAGCACTCCCGACAGATGGCCATCCATCCTCTGCTTAAAAACCTCCAAGGAAGGAGACTCCACCACACTCCGAGGCAGCAGATGCCACTGCTGGACAGCCCTGACTGTCAGGAAGTTCTTCCAGAGGTTCAGGTGGAATCTCCTTTCCTGCAGCGTGAATCCATGACTCCTTGTCCTGGTCTCTGGAGCAGCAGAAAACAAGCCCTCTCCTTCCTCTACATGGCATCCCTTCAAATATTTAGACATGGCTCTCACATGTCCCCTCTTAACCTTCTCTTCTCCTTCTTTTCATGCCACTGATGCCTGGTAAAAGTAGTTGGGGAGGGGTGTTGCAATCATGGCAATAGTGTCATAATCCTGGCTAAATAAAGATTGTGAATACGGAAAAGTTACGGCTGAGTAAATCTAAGTGGCTGATACAGATTGCAGGCCCCCCACTTCTTCCAAACTCTAGTGTCCTTACACAGCTTACTTTCTCTGCTCTTCTTGTAGCCTCTGCTTTAATATGTGGGGACGGTATCAAAATAGTCCCTAGCCAGGATTTCCTTCCCAAATCAAAAATTTGGGCATCCCTCTCCAAGATAACAGGGGTGAGATATCAATATAGTACTTGTAGAACAATTTGGACGTTCCAAAGCATGATATAAACTCTGTCGGGAGATGATTGAAAGCACCAAGACAAAATCATCTCCGAAGCTGATGCTCTCTGGACACATTGCCGCAGAGGCAATCTTATATAGCAGAGTTTAAAAGCAGCAAAAAGCATGTGCAGCAGAATACGACTACAACAAAAGACGCATTATTGCTCTGACCACTCTACCCACTGGTTAGTTAGTCACAGACACAGAGTTTGTCATCCAAAATATCTGGAGGCTTTAATCTTCTCAGTTGCAATATGTAGAACTATATACGGGATACGGAGATCAATAGCAGGTACACAGGCAGAGACATCCAAGAAGAGATTCAAGCAAGCAGAGAGAGAGCAAGCATTCACGCTTCTCTTCGATGCACTCCAGCTTGCAGGTCATCCGTCTGGGCCATTAGCATGATGCAACACCTTGCCATATTTGCATTTTTTATCCAACAAACTCTTCATTGGCCAGCAGAATTCATGTGTAGAGTTCTGCCCCATCTTGGGCAGGGAGAAGAGGTTATTGGTGGCAGAAATGGTTTTTTTCCCCATAGTGTGTGTGTAAACTCAAGACCTGGGCTGAGACCCTGCCTTGTGCTTGTGTAGGATGATTCTCTCCAGGGGTTACACTACACTGCTCTTCTGTTACCTACCAATATTGCAAATCTGGTGGCCTATCTGCCTGCTTCTACCCCCTTTTCCAATGAGAAACAATGCATGGGGGCAGTTTCTGCAATCCCAGTGCATCAGAGAGCAAACCCCAGGATTCCAGAGCCCTGGTGGCGCAGTGGTTAAATGCCAGTACTGCAAGCCACAAGGTTGTGAGTTCGATCCTGTCCGGCTCCAAGGTTGACTCAGCCTTCCATCCTTTCGCAGGTCGGTAAAATGAGTACCCAGCTTGTTGGGGGCATGTATAGAAATGTTTCGAAATACATGCTATTTGTTAGTTGTTTGCCGCCTCGATCCATATGGAGGGGTGGGATGCAAATAAATAAATAAATAAATAAATAAATAAATAAATAAATAAATAAAGGGGTGCCTTGAACGCACTGCTGGGAAAATGATGCTGCATCCAAGAATGCATAACTTCCTGACCAGTGCTTACACTTAAAAAACTCAGTTTATGTGACCTCGATACAAGCCTTTCACAATGGTTAACAAATACCACTTGAGATAGCTTATGTGTGCATAAAACACCAACAGAGATCCACCGCTGCCTTCCATCTGCAGTTTATGGACAAAAGGATGGGATGCTGGTTTGTAGTTGTTTTCCTGCAAACGCACATGGCAGATTCACCCCTTGCCAGGGCATCCTCCTGCTTCTCCAATGGTTGACTCTGCCACGTTGCCATCAGAGACCGCTAATTCTATTTAATGGCTAATTAAACGCTAATTCATGCTGCATTTGGCACAGGATTAAGGTCGGCGGGGGTGGAAGTAGGCTAAGAAACGGGAAGCTGTTGCAGTGACCGTAATTATTGATAATGAGCTCTGAGCTGTAATTTTATTAATTAAAAAGGGAGAGGAATGGCATCTTCACCCGCTTTTCTGAAGTTGTTCTCCATCAGCATTGCTGCATCACTTGAACCCCAGCGAGGCTGCAACGGGGCCATGTCAAGGCGCCCCTTCGTTCATTACGCAATCTGCAAAACTTATGCCCAGAGGAACACAAGCGGGTGGATAATTCATTGTAATCTCTATGAGCAAGCGGCTGGAATGAGCAAGGAAGCAAAAAATAAAATAAAATAAAATAAAATACTTTCCACCTCTTATTTTTATTTTATTTATTTTCATTTCATTTTATTTATTTTATTTTATTTGGTTTTTTTTTTTTTTTATTAAACTTTCAAAAGTTTTGTCAGCACTGGGTGATATTAGAAGAGGGTTCCCCCTCCATTTTCCAATGATTTTTCAAAATTTGGGACTTTTTTTTTTTTAAAGAAAAATAGTATAGGAAAAAAAAAAAAACTTCGACAGGCACCAAAATGTAGAGTCCAGAATCTTGTTATCAGCTTCTGACAATGACCTGATTATGCCTTGAGGTTTTTCCTGACCTGATTCTGCAATGCGTGTGTTTTGGCCAGCTTTTCCTCTTAGCCAGCACAGTGGCCATTTCCGCACTAGCCTGTTATAGCGCGATGATTCCACTTTCAACATCCTCTGGAATCCTGGGGTTTGCAGTTTCGGGCGGCCCCTCCCAAAACTGCAAACCCCAGGATTCCAGAGGATGTTGAAAGTGGAATCATCGCGCTATAACAGGCTAGTGCGGAAATGCAGCCATAGCAGAGTATAGTCCATATATATGCCAGTTAATACTTACCAGTTAAACCACATCAAAGCATGGTGATGTGTGGCCTACTAACAAGGAGATTTAGGGAACTTCTGGATAGCTTTGGGAGCTTCCATTTATCCACTCCCAATTCAGACAAATGCAGAAGCATATCCAGGTCTTGTGTGATACCACTTCTAGAATGAGTGCTACGTGGGATGCACAATCTAAGGCCATTTCCTCGCTAGACTGTTATAATGCTATTATTCCACTTTCAATCTCCTATGGAATCCTGGAGTTTGCAATTTGGGCGGGGGGCTTGGATTCCATAGGATGTCGAATGTGGAATAGTAGCACTATAACAGTCTAATGTGGAAATGGCCTCAAAGGGAAACAACGCCTGGCTGCCACACTCGATCTAAACCAGACCTGAAATGCCAGTTGATGTGAGCAGCTCAAGAAACCCAGCCCTTCTGTTCTTCCTTCCTTCTATGCTCTTTTGTTTTGTTTTATTTAGTTCCCTAATGATTTATGGGAACGGCGATTGTGCAACCCACTCATGGTGTCCACTGTTGTAAATATTTCCCAGAAATAAATGTTCTACCACCCTGAAGATGTTTACCAGTATCGAAAGCAGGGGTGGACATGCTGGAAGAGTTGGAAAGCCATATATCTTCTGCCTTTGAACCTTGCATGGGCTTTACCACCATTGTTTTCCAGCCCAGGCAGTGTTACTCTGCTCACTTCTGCTCAGTTTTGGGGGACAATTGTTGGCTATTTCGGAGGAAACATCCTCCACAACACTTGACAGCAAAACCCCTATCTAGGGACTTTACTTTTTTTTGGAGGGGGGGACCTTCTGGCAGGTCTAGAGGTCAGCAATGGGCCTCAAGGCCACACATGTCTTTTGGGCTGTGCAGTTCCCACCCTGGTCTAAGGTGCTGCAGGGAAGCTGTGGTATATGTGTCACGGCACGGGTGTTCCACCACTCCTTCACAAGCCCAGCAGGCTAGAAGTTCATCAGATTTGGAGAATCAATGAGTAAAGTTGTCCCCTGCTGTTTGATGCTTCGTTTTTCTCTTATGAGTGCTTTGAATGTGCCTTCCTGCATAGCAGAAGGGGGTTGGACTAGATGGCCCCTGTGATCTCTTCCAACTCTAGGGCCATTTCTGCACTACATTGTCATAGTGCTATTATTCCACTTTCACCATCCTATGGAATCCTGGGGTTTGGAGTTTAGGGAGGGGCCTTTAGAATTCTCAGCCAGAGAGCTCTTTGGCTTCAGGAAACTACACACCCCAGAATTCCACAGGAGGTAGAAAGTGGAATAATAGCACTATGACAGTGTAGTATGGAAATGGCCCAGGACTATTTCCACACTAGCCTGTTATAGCGCTATTATTCCACTTTCAACATCCTATGGAATCCTGAGGTTTGCAGTTAAGGGAGGGGCTGGCCTCTCCCACAACTGCAAATCCCAGGATTCCATAGGAGGTTGAAAGTGCAATGATAGCGCTATAACAGGCTGGTGCAGAAATGGCCATTGTTATAGTGCTGTTATTCCACTTTCAACATATCCTGTGGAATTCTGAGCTTTGTAGTTTCCTGAGGAGGCCAAAGAGCTCTCTGGCTGACACTCCTAAAGGCCCCTCCCGAAACTGCAAACCCCAGGATTCCATAGGATGTTGAAAGTGGAATAATAGCGCTATAGCAGGCTAGTGTGGAAATGTTCTAGGATTCTATTATTTCTGTGATTCTATGATGCCAACCAGTTTCCAGCCACTGCCTCCAACATTTTATTTGGGATGCCACTGTTCCCTATGACCCTCACGCTCTCCATGTTACCTGCTTCCAGTATAAACCATTCTATAATCATTTGTAGCCATTTCCTCCACTCTACCACAACCTTCCACTGAATTAAAAGCTCAGAGGGTTATTATTCTTCTGGGTAGAAAAATGTCAGGCATATAGAAATGTCACACAATCAATACTTTATCAATGGTGTAAATTGTACTTCAACCGCTACAGTGAGCGAAAAAGCACTACAGGGTATGTTCTGAATAGGTCACTGCTGTTCGTGCATAACCTTCCATGGGCTCTAGTGGCCATCACAGCAGTTTCCTTCTCTGGTGCCCCCTGGGCTTGGGTCTTAAGCACTAAATCGTGGCCACTCAAGCAACGCATGCTGACCGCGTTTCAAGGTAACGTCTTTGCCAATGCAAAATTAGAGACGCAGTCCAGATTAAAAAGTCACACGTTGCAGGAGGGAACATGACTTCAGTCAGAAGAAGTTGGAATTCCTCATTCCCAGAGAGGACACCCAACCAACCCAAAACGTTTTTGTTTTGTGTCGACTGAGCCTCAGTTGATTAGCCTTCATCGGACACTGACCAGTGGTGATTGGTGACCTCCATGTCAGTGGGGTGGGAATCCACACTGGGTTTTAGTTTGGACTTCAAAAGAGCAGCCAAAGGTGCTGTACCTATTTGGGGCACTGGGGTTCAGCATGTGCAGAAGAGAAGGGTCCAGGGGACATGATAGTGTTACCCTGTTCTTTGGGGGGTCCCGGGAGGGGCGCCCAAATAACCAAACACAATAACACAACTTTGGGGAAATTAGCTGGAGCACTCACTAAAGCTAGCGAGAGGCAGGGTAACTTAGCAGGGATCTTGCAACCCAATATCTACGGGGTCAGGTCAGTCAAACAGTCAGACGGTTTTAAAATAGCAATAATGATGTTTTACTGAAAGACAAGCAAACAGTAAAGACACCACAATCACACAGCTAACTAAAGAATAGGAAATAGGGATTTTCGGAGGGAAATGGGTGATACGACATCTGTCTCATAGTCCTGGAGAGATATGGATATGGAGTCTCAGTACCTGGGACTGAGGGGAGCTCACCAGGCACAGCGGCAGCAAGTCAGGATGGAAGTCCAGAGCGATCCGAGGTGGTCTCGGAATTGAGGGGGGGGTTATAGGGTGAATTGTGACTGCAGGCCATGCCTTACTCGGTGAGAACAATGCGAGTTTGGAGCGGGACAAAGCTTTGGAAAGGTCAGAGTTTAGCATCATTGGCTTAGTGCCGATTTAACAATAGTGTAGCCAGGATGCAAATGTGGAGCGCTTGGCACTGCTTTGTGCGGCTACGTGCTAGGGGCAGGGGAGCCTTTGTTAATATCGTGCATAAGCAAAATGGTGTTTGCCGGAGAAGACCCTGAAGCGATGAACCGGCTCAGTTCGGCCTGCCTGAGTGGAGAATGGAATGTCCAGCAATTACCGGCCGCGCCTGTTTACGTGCTTGTCTGGAGGTCTCGCAAACACGTGGAGAGGGGTGGCAGAGGAAGACCAAATGGTTTTGATATCAAAACAATATCGAGTGCTATCTCGGGGTAGGCCTGGGCCGCAGTAACAATAGCCATGTTTAAATATTTGAAAGGATGTCGTATCAAAGAGGGAATGGGCTTGTTTTCTGCTCCTACAGAGACCAGGACAAGGAGCAATGGATTCAAGCTGCAAGAAAGGAGATTCTACCTGAACCTCAGGAAGAACTTCCTGGCAGTCAGAGCTGTCTGGCAATGGAATATGCTACTGCCTAGGAGTGTGGTGGAGTCTCCTTCTTTGTAGGCTTTTAAGCAGAGGCTGGATGGCCATCTGTTAGGAAGGGCTTTGATTGTGTATTCCTGTCTGGCAGAATGGAGTTGGACCAGATGGCCCCTGGGGTCTCTTCCAACTCTATTATTCTGTGATTCTATGATTCTAGGTAGGTAGGGAGCTTCTTTGAAGTTTGAAGTAAAACCTGTCACAGATTCGCCAAGTCACAAGAGATCCCCCAGGTATGACTGACACTATAAAATTATTCACCTCCCTGGAAATCAGATGAAGGGACACAGAGAAAGGGAAATGGACCTATGTGCCTTTGTGTCATAGAATGATAAAATTCTAGACTTGGAAGAGATCCCAAGGGCCATCCAGTCCAACCCCGTTCTGCCAGGCAGGAAGACACAGTCACAGCGCTCCTGACACGTGGGTGTCCAGCCTTTCTTTAGAAACCTCCAAAGAAGGGGGAGACTCCACTCCACTCCACTGAGACGGCATACTCCACTGTCAAACTGCTCCTGCCATCATGGAGTTCTTCCTCGTGTTTCGTGGAATCTATTTTCAGATAGTTTGAATCCATTGTTTCATGTCTTAGTCTCTGGAGCAGCAGAAAACCAGCTTACCCCTTTTTCCATCTCACATCCTTTCAAATATGTAAATATAAATATAATATAGCTATAATAAATATAGCTATTATGTACCCTCTTAATTGTCTCTTCTCCAGGCTGAACATATCCAACTCCCATAGCTGCTCCCCATAGGGCATGGTTTCCAAGCCGTTTACTATTTTGGTCACCCTCCTGTGGACACATTCCATTTTTTCTATATCTGTATATCGTTTATATGTTTGTATATTGACCCCAAATCTGCAGCAGACAGAATAGAGGACGGCATGGATCCCTACCAGGCATCAATAACCAAGCCGAAGTCTGCTTGTTCAGTGCCACTTCCAGGGAAAACTAGAGACACCATCAATCTGTACCATAAAGCGAAAGTGCTTTTCATAGAATCATAGAATCATAGAAATGTAGAGTTGGAAGAGACCCCAGGGGCCATCCAGTCCAACCCCCTGCCATGCACCAACATCCTTGAAGCACTCCCGACAGATGGCCATCTAGCCTCTGCTTAAAAACCTCAGTGAGATGGTCCAGAAGGAAGCAATGGCTGATGTATTTGGACATTGCTGGGTGACCTTGTAAAGCCAATAGTGATGCACTTTTTCTGGTTCATCTCCACTGTGGGTAGTTTTCCAGAATGTCCAAGGTCAGGATGATCTTTGTTCCTCAAATCCAACTTAAATCTATACAGAAATACATCTAAGTCCAGCCTCACTCAAATGTGGTTCCCTTCATGCATGTCAAATTACAACTCCAGTTTCTAGTTAAGTTGGCCACTGAAGCTGCTGGATGGAGTTGATGGTGGTTGTAGTCCAGCAACTTTGGAGAACTTTGGGATGTAGGAGGATGGTGAGAACCCTATAGAACTGAAAAAGCTGTGATAGAAATAGGCAACCAAAATGATTTATGGATAGCGTCCTTCCTCTAAGAAAGAAAATCTAAAGTATCTGGACATGAGTCCCATAGGCCACATAAAGCCTCCCCCAACATGTTTTTTTCTCTCTTGTTTTTGCAACTTCTCAGCCCTTCTTGGGCTTCCTCATCAAAAATCAGGGGTTTAAAAATAAAGGGTGGGATTTCCACTTCTGAAAACCTCTAGGAAATGAAATTATCCTTTTAAACAAAATGTGCTCCCTGCCCCATGCAAACTAAGGATGGAAAGAATATTCAAGAATATTCAAAAAATAGTGAAAAAATGTTTTTGAGTACCAAGAAATCCTGATGAGAACTGTGTGTTCTTTTCTATGCCTTCAAGTCATTTCTGACCTCTGACAACCCTAAGATGATCCTATCATGTTTTTTTTTTTCTTGGCAAGATTTGTTCAGAGAGAGTTTGCCATGGGCTTCCTCTGAGACTGGGAGAATGTGACTTGCCCAAGTTCAGTCAATGGGTTTCCATGGCTGAGCAGAGATTTGAACCCTATTCTCTAGGACTGTATTACAATACTAAAACTATTACACAATGCTGGCTCCCTGTTTATAGACTAATGAGAATTTTTCACAGTCCACAACTTGTTCTGTGCAAAATTCACACATGGTTGTTTGTGCAAAGAACATACTTTTAGTGCCAGAACTTTTTTTTTTTTTTTTTGCATAGAAAATGTTATTTTCTGCACAGACAAAATTGTTCCCTGAACAGAAAATTCTGTAATTGGATACTTACTTGGTGCAAAATTTTCACATGGATTTGCATAGGTGAAAAAAAGCATCCTCTGTACATGAAACAGGTTTTTTCTGCACATATTATTGTCTGTGCAGAAAGTGCTGCTTTCTTCACAGAAATTGCTCTTTTCTCCACCAAGTGTGAATTTTGCACAGAGCAAGTCTTAAACTGTGAATATGCTTCAGAAACTGCATGGTTTTTGGAGACTGCCTTGCAGCAGGAAGAAAATTTAAAAAATTACTCACTGTTTCTTCTGAGAAATTTGACCACAAAAGTGCTACTTCCTTCACCGTGTCTGCTGAATTCCCAGCCACTCTGGAAAAGAGGATTCCGGGCTAGATATATTTCCTTGTTTTGATTGAGTAGGGTTTCTCTTATTTTATTAACAGTCTTGATCAATTGCTTTTGTGCCCACCAGGTCTCCCAAAGACACAAATGAAAAAGTGTGTCCAAAACATTCCTTAAAAGCCAACTAAAATAAATTTTTGAGAGCCGGTGTTTAAAAGTGAGGTTTAAAAAGCAAAGACCCAGCGGTGTAGCAGAGTTCCAGCAAGAACGGAGGCAGCCTGATGTCACTTGGAAGGAGTTTTACAACCAGGGTGCCTTTACAGAGAAAGCCCTGCCTTATGTACTCACCACTCTAGCCTCTTGGGCCATTTCCGCACTGCACAGATGTAGTGCTACTATTCCACTTTCAACATCCTATGGAATCCTGGGATTTGCAGTTTAGGGAGGGGCCTGGCCAGACCCCTCCCTAAACGGCAAATCCCAGTATTCCTTAGGATGTTGAAAGTGGACTAGTAGCACTACAACTGTGCAGTGCGGAAATGGCCTTGGTGTGATGGGAAACCCAGTAGGGTCTCCATTACTGATCTTAAATTCAAGGCAGACTCGTACAGGGGGAAACAGTCTTTGATACCGTGGCCCCAATGTTACCCTGTTTCTCTGGGGGGTCCAAATAACCAAATAAAAACACAAGATGGGGGAAATTAACTCGAGCACTCTCTTAAGCTAGCAAGAGGCAGGGTAACTTAGCAGGGATCTTGTAACCCAATGTCTACGGGGTCAGGTCAGAAGAGCAGTCAGACAAGTTTTAAAAGAGTAAAAATGATAGCGTTATTAAAGGACAAACAACAGAAAAGACAACACAAGCACACAGCTAACTGGAAATTAGAAGTGAGAATTTTTGGGGGAAGTGGGTGATACGACACCTTATCTCGTAGTCCTGAAGGAAAGAGGAGAGTTGCAGGGAAGGAAGCTCAGCGCGGTTCGCGGAGGGGACGACTCGCTGGGCGCAGCGGCAGCAGGGCTGGATGGAACTCAGGAGTGGTCCAAGGTGTGCTCGGAATCGGGGAGTTCTTATAGGGTGGATTGTGCCTACAGGCCATGCCATACTCGGTGAGAACAATGTGAGTTTGGAGCAGGACAAAGCGTTGGGAAAGGTCAAGTTTTACATGATCAGCTTAGCACAGATATAACAATAGAGTAACCAGTATGCAAATGGCTTAGTATTGAAAGAGTGCCGGCTTGAGGCCGAGCGTCTTTGTGTAAAGTTGCGCTGAGCAAGGCCGGTTTGCAAGAAAGAGTGGTCCCTGAAGCAACGGAGTGGCGTTAATCTGCCTGCCTAAGTGGGGATTGGAATGTCCAACCATTACCAGCCGCACCTGTTTACATGCTTGTCTAGTGGCCCTTGCAAAGACATGGAGCAGGGTGGCAGGGAAAGGTCAAATGGAGGCCAAATAAGTTTGATATCAAGAGATATCTGGTGCTATCACCGGGTACGTCTGAACCATAGTAACACCAAGCTCTTTGGGGTATTGTATGTCAACACAAGCATCTTGAATTGAGCTGCTCTGTTATTATAACAGGGTCCCGCAACAGATGGCCCTACATTTGAACAGTTGTTTTCAAGAGAAAGCTAATTGATTCTTTCCAGGTCCTATGATTTCCATCCCCATCAAGAATTCATGGCAGTTTTTAAGCAGATGTGGCTTCATGCATGTGTGAAACTTGTGGTTCAGCATCAAAAGCAGAAGGCTTTTGGGAAAGAGCGTGGATGTAAAATTAAAAACAGCCGGAAAGAGTTTGTTTTGAACTATTTCCTACTCACCCCCTTGTTTCCGTAGACTTAAAAGCCAACTGTAGTCATCCTTTTTTACCCATCTCTTCCCCAAGATGCAGAAAGTCTTCCAAGCTCTGTGTGAAAACATAAGGATGAAAATGCTGCAAACCTCAATGTGGGCCAGAAATGTTTAAAGGGAGGTGCTGAAGAGTGTTTGTTCCATTCTTATCTGAGGCCGTTTCCACACTGCATTGTTATAGTGCTATTATTCCACTTTCAGCATCCTATGGAATCCTAGAGTTTACAGTTTAGGGAGAGGTATTTAGCATTCTCAGCCAGAGAGCTCTTGGGCCTCAGCAAACCCCAGAATTCCACAGGATGCTGAAAGTGGAATAATAGCACTATAACAATGTAGTGTGGAAATGGCTGGACAGACTGAGGCTGTTTCCACACTAGCCTGTTATAGCGCGATGATTCCACTTTCAACATCCTCTGGAATCCTGGGGTTTGCAGTTTCGGGAGGGGCCGGCCGGCCCCTCCCGAAACTGCAAACCCCAGAATTCCAGAGGATGTTGAAAGTGGAATCATCGTGCTATAACAGGCTAGTGCGGAAATGGCCTGTATCTCCGTGTATGAGCCTGTTTGGGCCCTGAGATCCTGAGAAGGGACTCTTCTGTCCCTCCTACCACATTTCATGGGATTTTCCTGCTGGGGACAGGCTCTCTAGGCTCTGAACCTCCCTCCCTAGAGATGCTCAAACCTCTGCTTCTTTGCTGTCCTTCCCTGAATTACCAAATCCTTTCTTTTACCCAACAGGTTTTTGAGAACCGAATGTTTTTAACAAAAAGGCTTGTCAGATGGAGACGTACTATTTTAAATAGTACTGTTCTTATACTTTTTGAATTGTTTTTTCATTGCATGGTTCATCTGCTTTTAGCACTATCGTTTAAATTCCATTTTAATGTTGAGATTCTGTACATTTCAAGTACATGATATTTGTTTCAAGTTGTAAGCTGGTTTGGGGGAACACACAGGATAGAAATAAAAATGACTGTGATGATGATTGATGATGATGTCTCTTCTAGGTCAAGCCTGGCGCCAAGACTTTGGAAGAAAGGCGTTCCAGTTTGGATGCAGAAATCGACTCCTTGACCAGCATCTTGGCTGACTTAGAGAGCAGCTCACCCTACAAGCCACGGTCCCAACAGGTGAAAATGGGGAGGGGTTGGGAATTTGCAGCACTGGCCGTGATCTGTTGTAGTTTTCCCTTCCCCAGGCTCTGAGGGGGATCTGTGTATCATTCTTGCAGTTTTTCTTGTTCTGGTTGTGAGTCTTCAAATCATTTTTGACTTATGACCACCTTAAAGCGAACCCATCATAGGGCTTTCTCGGCAGGATTTCTTTAGAGCAGTGGTTCTCAACCTTCCTAATGCCGCAAACCTTTAATACGGTTCCTCATGTTGTGTTGACCCCCAACCATAAAATTATTTATTTATTATTTACAATGCCTCCCCCACCCCTGGCAAAGGGCACCTCACCAGCCGGGAAGGGGGGGGCGAGCAGGGAGGGAAAGAGGAGCCGCGCATCTCTCCCGGGAAGAAACTCGGAGAACCCCCCCCCGGGCTCTGCTTCTGCTTCGCTCTCGATTCCACTGGGGGGTGGCAGTGTGGGAAAAATTTCCAGAGTGTCGACCCTGGCTGAGGGGGGAGGAATCCCAGCATCTTTGTCTTTTGCGTCGGGCGCAGCTCGCCCCCCGGAAAAGCGCTGCCTTACAGCTCCCCGGCCCTTCCGCAGCGCCCCCCTCTGTGGCAAGTGGGGCAGGGGCCGTGGCAAGGAGGGGCCTGCCCCCCGTGCTGTCGCCGCCCCCCAAGCTGGCCCGTCAGATGGGAGGTTCTCCTGGTAGCGGAGAAGGGGAGCGATTTCAGTCCCTCCTGAACAGGGGGCAGGAAGATGCGAGCGCGTGGCTCGTGCTTGTGCACCACCACTCCTGCTGTGGCGATGCTGTGGCCGCATGCGCTCCTGCCAAAGGGGGCAGGAGGACGTGAGCACATGTCTCGCGCTTGCGCACCACCACCGAGGAGGGAATGGAGCCTAAGACCATCGGAAATACGTATTTTCTGATGGTCTTAGGCAACCCCTATGAAAGGGTTGTTCGACCCCCAAAGGGGTCGCAACCCACAGATTAAGAACCACTGCTTTAGAGAGGATTTTGCCATTGCCTTCCTCTAAGGCTGAGAGAGTGTGATCTGTCCAAGGTTACCCAAAGGGTTTCCATGACCAAGTGGGTGTTCAGACGCTGGTCTCTTGGGGTCCTAGTCCAACATCAACATCACACTCGCTCTTGAAGCCAACACTGTTGTTCTCGTGCAGCCTGCCTAGAGATACCCATAAGTATTTTATAAACTACTAGTGTGTTTACCCAGCATTGCCCAGGATTTTATTTTCTTATAGGTAATACTTGTTAGAAAGATTTGAGGTCTGGTGTCTCTGATTCCCCAAAATGTCTTGCCCAGTGGCTGTAACTTTCTCCCATATTCCCAAATCCAGTCTGTATTCAGTGTTATCAACATAGAAAGGTTGGGTTCCTGAGGGAATGCACTAATAATAATAATAATAATAATAATAATAATAATAATAATAATAATAATATCCCGCCTCTCCCGACGGATCGAGGTGGTACTACAACAGTGCATCAAACACATTAAAAGCAATTAAAACAAAACCCATCCTCCCCACCCACCAACCCATCTAAAAACCCCTAAAACACATTAACTATTAAGAACACTGTCCTCTTCCTTGCTTCTCAGCCTCGTCTCAGTTGTAGTCTGAACTTAAAGGTTGTCCAAATGATGACCCTATTTGAGATATGGGGATCAACACCTTGAATCGATGATGAGACTGAAGCCCAGGGTGGATTCACTATCTCATTGACACGGCAGCTGTGCCCACTAAAATTCTCTCTTCTTCAGAGCTCTTAGAGGGACAGAAACTCATATAATTAGCTTTCAGTTTGCACTGGTGAGCAAAATCTCCCCAAAGGTCAATGGTGATTGATAAATCCCATGCCAGTGAGATTGTAAATGGGTTGTGGGGTTTCAGTCTGTGCTTTCTAGGAGCTCCCTAATGTTCCAAACCCAGTCTGCCTCTCAGATCTCAACATCTTTGATACATCTGTTCGTACTAAGTTCATGCTAAAATTCAGAAGCCCAGATCACACATTAGCTATGCAAAGTGTGATGTTCTGCCCACACTTTTTTTTTTTCATAACCCTGATATGACAGCTGTTAACCTCAGGAATATCTCCTGCCGCTTACCAGTAAAGAGGGGAGGGAAGGGGCAGGCAGTTCAGACAAGGAGAAAGAGCTAGTCTTGGCTTAAAGATGGTAAGACACAAAGAGGAATACTGGAATACTGTGTCCCGTTCGGGGCAGCACAGTTCAGGAAGGATATTGACAAGCTGGAACATGTCCAGAGGAGGGTAAAGGGTTTGGAAGCCATGAAGCCCTCTGAGGAGCAGCTTAGGGAGCTGGTTAGTCTGCAGAAGAGAAGGTTAAGATGGGACATGATAGCCATGTTTAGTGTGCAGAAGAGAAGGTTAAGATGGGACATGATAGCCATGTTTAGTCTGCAGAAGAGGAGGTTAAGATGGGACATGATAGCCATGTTTACATAATTGAAGGGATGTCATGGCGGGGAGGGAACAGGCTTGTTTTCCGCTGCTCCAGAGACTAGGACAAGGACCAGTGGATTCAAACTGCAAGAAAAGAGATTCCTTGATGGTCAGAGCTGTCTGGCAGTGGAATATGCTAGCTCAATGGAGTGTGATGGAGTCTCCTCCTTCTTTCAGGTTTTTAAGTGGAGGCTAGATGGCCATTTGCTGGGGGTACTTTGAGTCTTTGTTCCTACATGGCAAAGAGTTGGATTCAATGGCCATTGTGGACTCTTTCAACTCTATGTTTCTATGATTCTATGGCCCTTTTCGCATGCTTTTTTTTTTTTCGTGCGAGCACCCCTTGAGTGTCGTGTGAGTGGGAGCGTTGCTCCGTATGACACACTCCCGCTCGTGCGACGCTCACGAGGCTAAAGCAGGGCGCGCACGCATTTTTTGATATTCGGCTTTAAGCCAAAAATACTGCGCGCTTGCACAATGCTCGCGGTGCCCTCGCACACTTACCTGTGTTTGGTGTGTCGGCAAGCCAGCCCAGTAGCGCTTCCTTCCCCCAGCGCAGCCTACAGCTCCCAGACTGCACTGCGGAAGGAAGGGGCGGGGTGCTATGGCAACGGCCACGCTACAAGGAAGCCAATGCGGGAGGCAAAAAGGGCTGTCGTGAGCAGAGCGCCGCTCCCCACTGCCACGACAAGGTACGGTGCAAAAAGGGCCTATGAAATGTGCCATCTTTCCCTTTCCCCTTGGATACCACATCATCATCATCTAAATTGCCTCCCCTCTTTTCTTCAGCAAGCAGCAGTAGCAGCAGTGAGCAATACTTGGGCTTAACAGCTGTAGGGTAGCTATAGCTTTAGGGTATAGCTTTTGTGCCCCATCCAAAAATAAACACACATATGCATAAGCCAGATTTAAAGGGATGCCTGTCACTAAAAGGATGCTAGGGATACAATTCTTTAGTGAGTTTCTTCTCAAATGAATCAATGAGTAGTTTTAACACTTTTCTTCCCAATGTGGGTATGTCTTCAAAAAGCATACAGTTTGCAAAGGCTATTCACAATTCAGGACTTTTTCAGTGCAAAGTTCATATTTAGTTGTTTTGCACAGAAAGCAACGGGTGGTGTTTTTTTTTTTAAGGAATTAGCATTTTCTGCAGAGAAAATAACATTCCTGTGTAGAAGTATTATTTTCTGCAGAGAAAATGCTCTTTCTTGCACAGAAAAAGCTGTTTGCTCTGCAACTCACCCATGTGCAAATTTTGTGCAGAATAACTCTCAAACTGTGAAGAATCTCATCAGTCTAGGATTTTTCTCATAAGGGTTTCTTGGCACTTGAAAAAAAAATATTGTTGATTGTTTTTCAAATATTTTCAAATATTCTTTCCATTCCTATTACCATCTCAATATAATCAGGAATGATACGGTTGCTTATCTCTTAGCATGTATGTGACCTGGATAAAGACTGTATCTGCATAAGCATTAAAACGATGGTCCTACCCTACTGAATATCACTTGCTACTTGGATCCCACATTAGTACGTAGTGTTAGCTTGCTGGCTGGTCCCTGTCCTGGGATGCTTATCCCTGGCACAGTAATGGTATGTGCAAAAAGGTGATAGAGTACCTTAAAAGATCTGTGGTTTCATCAGTGTGGGTCATCTTTCCATTGGTATGGGGCATTTTTGGTGTTCATAGTTGCTGTGGCTTTTTTAAAACATGATGTTGATGAACCTCTCCATACTTCACTTTGGCTGAACTTTGAACAGCAGATGAGTTTGCTACTGAGACTATATTTGAAGACTTACCAGCTTGGTGGAACCTTTCAAAGTTCTGCTCTGGCATAACCTTCAAAGGCCCAAGGCCACCTCCACACCACAATGAAATCACGCTGTGAAACATTGCTCGTGGTGAAGGCATAAACACATGGTTGGGTGCATATACATGGTTGGAAACAAATAAACATTAGGAGGACCTTTCTGACAGCAATGGTCAGTAGAACAGACTACCTTGGGTGACAGATTCTCCTTCATTAGAAGTGTACAACCAGACCATGGATGTGCCTGTCTCACAGGGATGCCTACTTGTGGATTCCTGCATTGACAGGGATTTGGATTGGATATCCTTTGGGCTCACTTTTAATTCCATGATTCTGTAGAACAGTTGGGTGTTCAAGGGCCCAGTCTAACTATATATCAGATTTGCAGTAGGCTCAGACAGTCTCTCTCTCTTTCTCTCTATTTTATAATCATATTGCATATGTCTGCACAACTGTCTTCTATTCTCTGCCTTCTCATCTACTTTGCGATTGTGTGCCAGGGAGGTATTTATGGTATTTAATGAATTCACATGCTTCAACACATATTTCAGGATTATTTGACATAAAATGTGTGGAAAAAACTGCATACAAGACAAAAAAGCATCAATAGTCAGGATAGCAGGCTGTGGCTGTTGTCTTAAGCAGCATAAATACCTCCTTGAAGATAAAAGCCTCAAAAAAATTAAAGGATTAGTGCCTGACACTAGAGAGAAAAAAGGATTGGCATTC
This sequence comes from Ctenosaura bakeri, assembly GCA_948474755.1. Taxonomy (NCBI): domain Eukaryota; kingdom Metazoa; phylum Chordata; class Lepidosauria; order Squamata; family Iguanidae; genus Ctenosaura; species Ctenosaura bakeri. The sequence goes on along the minus strand of CAOLHI010001025.1, from coordinate 92,936 downwards.
CATGAGCCCTTCTGGGGAGAAGGAGGGTGCTACAAAAGTTGTTATAGAATCATAGAATCATAGAAATGTAGAGTTGGAAGAGACCCCAGGGGCCATCCAGTCCAACCCCCTGCCATGCAGGAACACCCTCAAAGCACTACCGACAGATGGCCATCCAGCCTCTGCTTAAAAACCTCCAAAGAAGGAGACTCCACCACACTCCCAGGCAGCAGATTCCACTGCCGGGCAGCCCTGACCATCAGGAAGTTCTTCCTGAGGTTCGGGTGGAATCTCCTTTCCTGCAGCTTGAATCCATTGCTCCTTGTCCTGGTCTCTGGAGCAACAGAAAACAAGCCCGCTCCTTCCTCTACATGGCATCCCTTCAAATATTTAAACATGGCTATCATGTCCCCTGTTAACCTTCTCTTCTGCAGACTAAACATACCCAAAGCTTGGGAAAGTTCCTTTTGGAGTACAGCTGCACAAATACAGGATATAATGCCATTCTATTCTTCTTTGTTGAGACCTCACTGGAGAATACCATGTTCAGTTCTGGGCATCACAGTTTGAGAGGGCTATTGACAAGGTAGAACATGTCCAGAGGAGGGCAACCAAGATAGTCACAGGTCTGGAAAACAATCTTTATGAGGAATGACTGAGGGAGTTGGGTATGCTGAATTTGAAGAAGAGAGGTCAGAGAGGTGATACGATAGATACCCGTAAATACCTAAAGTTCTCTCATAGAGAAGATGGAGTGAGCTGGTTTTCTGCTGCTCCAGAGACTAGGACAGGAACCCATGGGCTTAAATAGCAGAAGAGTCCATTAGAAAACATCCAGACAGCCAGAGCAATAGTGGAATTGACTACCTCAAGGGATGATGATCTCTTCTTCTTTGGAGGTCTTTAAACAGAGGTTTGATGGCCACCTTTCAGGAGTGCTTTAGTTGTGTATCCCTGCAGGGCAAGAGGTTGGACTAGACTACCTTCATGCTCCTTTCTAAGATTGTAATCCAGAATCCTGGAAAAGTCCAAAAAGGAATTTCTCCGAGGCTGTGACAGTCACTTCTTGGTATCTAGAGAAGGGGAGATAATTAATTATTGCCAAAGGAAGGAGAGAGTTAGGCTTACACCTGCCATCAGGTGTAGCCCTATCACACTTGCAACTTGCTTGAACTCAAGGGTGGTGTAGGTGAGCACGTGGAATGGGAGAATGGCTATTGACCCTAACCCAGAAGGCAGTGTGTCCCCCTGCCCTCATCTCCTTGAAGTCAGTGCCTGTGAATGTCACTTCCAGAGTCTGGAGGGTCACTCTGTTTTTAGGGAACTCCATGGAGTTCTAGGACCCAGCGTGGTGTAGTGGTTTGATCCTTGGACTACAACCCAGGAGACCAGGGTTCGATTTCCTGCTCAGCCATGGACAACCACTGGGTGACTTTGGATGCAGCACACACTCCCAGCCCCAGAAAACCCTGTGATAAGTTCACTTCAGGGTCACCATAAGTCAGAAAGGACTTGAAGGCACTCAACAACTACAAAAACAACGATGGAATTCTAAAGCACCACAGCTCACGGTTGTTGCTACCATTTGAAACAACTGGAAGTGACAAAGCTTTGCCTCCTGTCACCTGTGGGGCTGTAGGGAGGGCTTGACAGTTTGGGGATGATGGAGTTTTGGCCTCAGCACCCTAATTCACAGAATCTGATTTTCTGTTCAGAATGCACCTTCTAATGGCTGAAATCTTCTGAGTCCGTAGGGCACCTGTTATATCATTTGGATTTACTTACACAGTGGACTCCCTGATTGAATGGGTCCACTCCAGAGATGACCAACCTACACATTTCAAGCTGTATTTTCTAAACTAGATTAAGATTCTGAGAGTTTGGCTAAAGGGGTGGGGGGACTTCTCCAGGTTTTGCGCCTTTGGATGTCCTGGTGAAAGCTTGTGGGTCAGATGTGTTCTTGCTTTCTCCTCTCCACTGTAGATAAATTCCCAGCATTTGTATTGACCTTTTCAATGCCTCTTTATAAAGGAGCTTCTAAATGAAGAGATGCCAAACAGCAACTTTAAAAAAAAAGAGTCTCTCTTATCTCTTAGCATGAGAAGCTCCCCTCGTGACTGTGGCTATTTCCGCACGAGACGGTTATAGCGCTATGATTCCACTTTCAACATCCTATGGAATCCTGAGGTTTGCAGTTTAGGAAGGGGCTGGCCAGCCCCTCCTGAAACTGCAAACCCCAGGATTCCATAGGATGTTGAAAGTGGAATCATAGCGCTATAACTGTCTCGTGCGGAAATGGCCAGTCTCTGTCACTTCTATGATCTTGAGCCTTGCTCTTTGAGCTTCACGCTGTGTTTCCCTCCCACTGTACTTGGCTAATCCCCAAGGCTGCGAATGATCAGGAAGCAGCTCTGGGACCAGCAGGGGGCCTGTGTCCACGTGGTGGGATGCAGCAAGGCTGCGTTGGGTTGCTGAGGTTGATCTCAGGAAGCCAAGTCCTCTGGAATGCACTTTGCCATTTGTAGGTCAAGAGCAGGGCTGGGCCACTCTGGCTGTCTGGGTGGTTTTGGCCTACAACTCTCACAATTAGGGTTGCCAGTTCACAATTGTCCCCAGTCCTGAGGTTTCTGGGCCAGAACCTGAGATGTCATTAAGCAGTATGCGCTGAGTACCAAACAGGGTTGCTCACAGCTTGTCATTCAAATAGACTCTGATACACTGAGAGAACACCCCCCCCGTTTTCACATTAGGACAGAAATCTTAGCTAAAAGGTCTGTTCCCAAATAAAGGTGAAAAGGGTCTAGGAGTCTTAGTAAGCCACATCATCTCCATCAGTAGGAATATAGAGTCTAGGTCAAGGGAAGTGGTGGTACCCCTCTATTCTGCTTTGGTTGGACCCCACCTGGAATAATCGTGTGTCCAGTTTTGGGCACCACAATTCAAGAAGGATATTGACAGGCTGGAACCTGTCCAGAGGAGGGCAAGCAAAATGGTCAAAGGCCTGGAAACCATGAAGCCCTGTGAGGAGCAGCTTAGAGAGCTGAGTATGTTTTGCCTGGAGAAGAGAAGGTTAAGAGGGGACATGACAACCCAATTTAAATATTTAAAAGGATGTCATATGGGAGATGTTTTCTGCTGCTCCAGAGACTAGGACACTTTGGAGCAACGGCTTCAAACTTCAGGAAAAGAGATTCCACCTAAACATTAGGAAGAACTTCTGGATGGCAAGAGCCGTTTGACAGTAGAATCTGCTGCTGTCTGGGAATGTGGTAGAGTTTCCTTCTTTGGAGGCTTTTAAACAGAGGCTGGATAACCATCTGTTGGGAATGCTTTGATTCCTGCATGGCAGAATGGGGTTGGACTGGATGGCCCTTGTATCTTTCAACTCTGTGATCCTATGAAGGTGGAATGAGGGGATTATTCTTGCTCTCTTGCTTAGGAAGATGGAATAAGGAACACTTAATCTAGCTTACTTGCTTCTATCTGGGAGGTGGATAAAGAGCAGAACAGAGAGTAATCCCTGGTGCCACAACAGTTGGAAGAGAAGGAGGAAGAATATGCATAGACTCCCGTGGAGAACATTTGCAAGTTGCAGCAACAAAGCAATTAAGTCTTGCAAACTGTAGCAAGCTGCTTTTCTGACTGAAATGGAGATTTCTACACAGCTCTCTCTTCTTGCCTGGAGGTGAACCTCCCAGAGCTAGAGAATTTGCACCCTTGTCTCTCATCTGAAGATGTCCGCTGAAAACTGGAGACTCAGGGCCAGGCCCTGAGCTCTAGTGATCCTACTCACAATCTGTCACCATCAGAGTATTGTGGGGGCTAGGAATGATGGAAGTTGTAAGCCAAAGCCATCTAGAGGGTCATGAGGAGATACTGGTAATACAGCAACCCTTCCAGGTTGAAAATGCTGTGACTCTTCCAGAGGTTGAAGACCTCACCTTGCCGTCATGTTGCTATGTACCTTTAAGTTGTTTCCAACTTATGGCAACCCTAAGGCAAACCTATCATAGGGTTTTCTGGGGCTAAGAATGTGTGATGCACCCAAGGTCACCCAGCGGGTTTTCCATGGCCCAGTGGGTTATCAAATCCTAGTCTGCAAGGTCGTAGTCCAATGCTCAAGCCACTACACCAAGCTGGCTTTCATCTTGGTGTTCTGCACATACATAAAGTTCACCTTCAGAAGCCATTGGCTATTTTCATCCAATGCGGAATGCTCATGTTCAGTTCAAGGTTGTGGAAGCAGACTTGTGCATATGGTGCCATTGTGGATGGTTGCACATTGTCCTTGTTTGTACATGTGGATTATTCAGGCAGATGCACATGTAAATATGCCCATTTTTTGATAGTACATTCAGTTGTTCAGTTCTGCAATTCGCTAATCAGGTGGCATTGCACAACCGTTCTGTAAAGTTGCACCCTGTCTCCTTGAAGCATTGTTTCCTTCTTTCTTTCTTTGTTTACCAGCTTCTAAAATCCCCTGGCCAGGCTTGGAAAGTGTTGATCAAAAAGGTAACTTTTGTAGTCCCTCTCTTTTGTTAGTGGTCTGTGGTTCCATTGTGGAATCAATCTGATGAATCCTATCAACTCGGTCCTTTCAGACTTCAAGGATTAAGAAGTGGACAAGATATTTAAGATGAAACAACAAAGGAAGGATGACATTGAAACCCCTGGGGGTGCATTTAGGTGCACTTGAAATCAGAAAGGCAAAATGGCATCCGTGAAGCCTGCTGTTTTTGCAAGTAGTTCTATGTTCCTTGTGTGCCCTGGATGCTTATCTGCTTGCAGACTGTTCAGTACAGGTCTGAAACATGGTTTTCTATCATATGCCTAGTCGAGTTAAGTTCCCGTCATGTTCTCCGCTCGGTAGCCACAGGCCCAATGCGTCAATGTTGACTCAATGTTGTTCAACAGCCTGCACAATTAAGCTGCCTCAGTTGAGATTGTTGTTGTTCATCTCCTTCCCTGCCTCCTCCTTGTGGAATCGGCAGTAATATTAGCAAACCTGTTGCATTTTCAGAATAACATTTTCAGAATATTGGCAGTGTGGGGTTTTAATTCAGGGAAGAAACAGAAGAGCTTAGTGCTTTCCAAAAGGCTGCAGGTGTGCTAAGAGGTGGTTCCTGCCTGTCCAATTCAGTTCCCTTTGTTTCTACTCTGGGCAACCTTGGAGATCCATCTTCAAGGGGCATCGACTGGGAGGGGAAATGCACCCTGGCCCAGGGACTTCTTCTCCAGCCATGGAGGTCTGGAGTATTGATCCTGGGTATAATCTGGGGGGAATTTTTCACATCCTACCACCTGCTGCAAGGGGATGCTAGAACCCGTCAGCTCAAGGCCTGGGATGCTCTTCTGTGCTGTGGCTGCATCCATTTACCGTCGGTCAAGCTGATCTTACAGCAGGGATGTGTGTCAGTTTTGTATGTTCCAACATTTCATAGAGGAAAACTGGGACACATGTGACCAAGCAACACCACAGTGTGGTCAAAACAGCAAAAATTATTAATGAGGGAGAAGACATAGCTGTTTTCTTTTGCCCAAGCATACAGGGAAGAACAAGATCTTGCCATGTCCCCTTCTCACCTCATGCTGAGTTAGTTAAGTACTGTCATGTCCTTGCTACTCTTTTACTCTCAAGAAAAGAACACTCAGACCATTTCCACACTACACTCTTATAGCACGATTATTCCACTTTCAACATCCTATGGAAACCTGGCGTTTGCAGTTGACCAGATGACCCTGAGCGATGCATTTCCCAAGTCGAATCCTTTGATCTCCAAGATGGATTTTCTCCTTTACTGAAATGCAATAAAATGGTACCAGTTTTTTGATATAAAATATGTTTTCCCTTACCACACAACGTCGCCATCCCAGCGTGGCAATGTGTTGCCGCTGGGCAGGGACACGTGCCATTGCATGACGTCATTGCAGGCCTGCTGCTGTCGTGTCCCCGTCCATCGCGATCATGCCGTATACCATTACCAGAAAAAATCTGGTAATGGTCCCCTTGCCCATGATGATCCCGTTGGCTGTGGGTGTGCAGGAAGAGTGGAAGTGATATGAAGCACTTCCTTCCACAGTGCAACACAAGAAGAAATGGGCTGTTCTACACAAGAGAGAAGAGTGTCCCTAATGCTACCTATCCACCAGCAGCTGACCAAATGTGGTGGGAGCGTTCAGGTCCCAATCGTATCCCAGCAATGGCACTGCCAGGATGGGGATTGGAATATTGCGCCGCTGGGGCATCCTATGATAAGGGTCATTGTTACCAACAGTATTTAACATGGGTTATATTACCAGTACAAAGTCTCCTATGCCTAATGCGTAGTAAATCACCTGGAAAACTACTATCATGGCAAATCAAAGAGTGCAGTGCTTTCAAGGAAGGGCTGAATCCCTGACCCTTTTCGCACCTTACCGTTTCGTGGTGCTGGGGTGCGGGGCTTGCGCGAGCAGCCTCCGGAGAGAGGCTCTCGCATCCAGGGTCCTACGGCTCCGCACGAGGTTCCTGCTCACGTGAGAGCCCCACCTCTTCCTTTCATAGTGCAGCCTGGGACCGTTCCAAGCTGCACTGGACAGGAAGCATGACCGGCCCGGCTCCCGAGGCTCCGCACACGAGGTAAGTGCACGCGGGGCCCTGGAGCGATGCGCAACCGTGCAACATTTTCGGCTTCAAGCCGAAAATGAAAACACGTGTGCACGGTCCGCGTCGGGGCCTTGAGCGTCGTGCAAATGTGAGTGTGTCGTGTGCACCGCTCCTCACATTTACTCAAGGGGCCCTTTCACATCGGAAATGCCGTGTGGAAAGGGCCCCTGACAAGTACTTGCAGCAATTGAAGTACACTAAAGGGAAGAGGAGAAAAAGAAAGCAGGACCTTTTAAAAGCAGGTGAAAAGTGGAATAGCAGAGGATTAATTGAGACTGGATATGCAGGTTTTGGTACTCCTAAAAGTCTTGGAATGGCTGGGAATTGCCGGCAGTACCAGCTCAGTACACTGGGTGCCTTTGTGGGTAAAGAAACCCATGATTCTCACTCCATTTTGTCGTTCTTTTTCCCCCTCTATTGATTCTCCCCTCTTTTCTCCCTTAACTTACAAGCCCAGCTCCTTTTCACACGTGCCCGGTCCTGATTAGCAGATGCTCAGATCCACAACATCTGCCGCTGTGTATTCAGAGTTAATCCGTTCAATAAGATCTGAAAGTAAATAAATAAACCACAGGCACACATGCTAACACCTCTTCTCCTTCTCTCCCCCACCCCTTGTGTAACAAGCATCAGTTTCTCACAGATGGAAGGAGCGATGGGAGATCTTTGGAGGACGGTAATGATTTCCCCATGTTCCCTTTGCCGAGAATGCTAAATTGCCACTATTCCCAGTCACAACAATGCTGTTGTTTGTTGCAAGGCAACAAGATATTAAACACAAATCAGCTGTTCTTCTTCAGATGCCTGCAAGAAACGCTTTTCCCAGTAAAAGATGCTGAAAAAGGTTGTCTTGGTGTGAAGAGCGGGAGCCGTCAGGAAATCTTTCATGGCCAATGTGAAAATAGGGGGCCTGGGTACTTCTCCTGAACTATTCAATTTACTTATTAAAATATTTAGATCCTGCTGCGTGGGATTTTAGGGGGATGTACAAATGAAACATTGCACAATTCCAACGTAAACAGCCGAAACAGAATTTTTAAAGTATTAAATGTGACAACAGGTTGAACAGTTTGCAACAATTAAAAATCACGGACATGCACTTTTAAAGGGAATTAAGCCCCAGAGGTTTTAACGTAAAGCCATGTCTTGACCTCAGCCATTTCTGCACTACACTGTTATAGCGCTATGATTCCACTTGCAACATCCTATGGAATCCTGGGGTTTGCACTTTCGGGAGGGGCCGGACGGCCCTTCCCGAAAGTGCAAACCCCAGGATTCCGTAGGATGTTGAAAGTGGAATCATAGCGCTATAACAGTCTAGTGCAGAAATGGCCTTGGTGCTGGAAAGAAACCGATGCTGGTGCCTATCAAACTTCCATGGGGAAAGCATTCCACAACTGAGGTGCCACGGCCAAGAAGGCCCTGCTCCCACGTCCCTCAACAGCATAGTGCCCCCACCCAGTGGGACACAGAGGAGGGTCCCTCCTGCATATTCAAGTCCAGGGACAGGTATCCTGATATATGTAGTACTCTTTCATAGATATTGCTGGCTCCCCAGCCATTGGTTTTTGGCTGGCACTTCTAAGTGGCACTTATCATATCATCTTTATATATCATCTGCAGTATCACTTTCCACTGTTTCGGTTACCAGCAGTCAACCGAGAATCCTTTTTTTCCTCCTAATATTTTTATTTTTAGATAAACATCACACACTGACAAACAACAACAAAATGAAAACAATACATGCTAAAACAATGCACACTAAAAGAATCCTCTCTACTATTATTAAACCTACTACTTTAGAAAGAAAAAAAAAGAATTTACGAACATACATATTGTTGACTTCCCACTCTAGATTGTAACCTAACCCTCCTTTATACTTCCTTTCAAATGTTAAATGTGGGCTTTTTCTTGCAACACTCAAACAAATGCTAAACAATTATTATTATAAAAGTCAATAAACTATTCAGGTTAGATGCTGTTCTGCATAATTTCCTCTAACTCAATCTATTATTCAGATCATCTTGTTGCTTGTCCACCCTCATTCATCTTTAAAAACAAAAACTGCTTTTTTATATTCCGTGAACGATTTCTTCATAGTGCTGTCATGTCATCCAGGAAACTTTTAGCACCTACCGGGAGCAGGGGCAGATGGGGAGTGTTTTGAAGTTCCAGAGAGGGGCAGTGGTGGCTGACCCTGAGAAACCCACCACTCCTCCAGGAAGGGTCCCACAACCAGGCAGCTCTGCCCTCTTCTCTCACGGACTCCTTTCCCCTATCCTGCCCTTTGCCCCAATCTGTCCCCTAGCATCCAGGTGACGGCACCCACGTGGCCTGCTTTGGGTACCCGCAACTTTCTTGCTTGCCTGCGGAAGTAGCCTTCTGACTTCCTGCATCACCAGACGTAGCCCACTGGCTCTGGTACTATAGGGCCCTTTCCTCAGGGTGCTCTTGTCCCGGGATGGGGACAGGAGAGGATCAGGACCACTCTATTCTGCATTGGTTAGACGTCCTTTGGAGTCCTGTGTCCAGTTCTGGGCACCTCAATTCAAGAAGGATATGGACAAGCTGGAACATGTCCAGAGGAGGGTGATCAAAATGGTGAAGGGTCCTGAAGCCATGAAACCCTATGAGGAGCATCTTAGGGAGCTGGGGATGTTTAGTCTGCAGAAGAGGAGGTTAAGAGGGGACATGATAGCCATGTTTAAATATTTGAAGGGGTGTCATGTCAAGGAGGGAGCAGGCTTGTTCTCTGCCGCTCCAGAGACTAGGACAAGGAGCAATGGATTCAAGCTGCAGGAAAGGAGATTCCGCTTGAACCTCAGGAAGAACTTCCTGATGGTCAGAGCTGTGCGGCAGTGGAATCTTCTGCTGCCTCCATGGAGTGTGGTGGAATCTCCTCCTTCTTTGGAGGTTTTTAAGCAAAGGCTGGATGCCCATCTGTCAAAGGGATGTTTTGAGTGTTTGTTCCTACGTTGAAGAGGTTGGACTCGATGCCCCCTGGGGTCTCTTCCCACTCTATGATTCCATGATTCTGGGACCACAATGCTTCTGCATGATGTCTTTGCAGTCCTGTCCTTCTCCCGTCCCCAGGTAGCGCGATCGTGGAGTAAATCATTGACAGGTTTTCCCCATCAATGACACATGATCATGCCACCATCCTGCACTAGCCTGTCCTTCAGAAGCCCTGGAAGCGCAATGGGAGCACTTCCTACCCCGGCTGTGCTGTGGAAGGAAGAAGCATGTCCATCACACTTCCTTTGGCAGGGAGCCAGGCCAGTGCGGAGGGGAGCGTTCCCATCATGCTGCCTTCTCAGCAAAGGCACTGCCAAGATCACCACCGGAGCACGACGGGACAAGGTAGGATGTGGAAAGGGCCCAGGATCCCTGCTCTCTGTGGTTTCAGGCATCCACAGAGAGTCATGGAATGTACTACCATGAACAAGGGAGGAGACCCCAGGAGCCATCGAGTCCAACCCCCTGCTATGGAGGAACACCTCTCAAAGCATTCCCAACCGATGGCCATCCAGCCTCTGCTTAAAAACCTCCAAAGAAGGTTTTTAACCTTCACGTATATCCCATCTCTCTCTCTCTCCCGGTGATGGGACTCAAGGTGTCCAGCAACATGTTCGAACACTACAAATTAAAAACAATACAAAAGTATAAATATAAGATCTAAAAAAATAGGGATGGGTGGAATCCAGGATTTTCCTAATCTGAATCCCTGGGAGGTTCTGGGAATCCACAAATCTCACAAATCTCGAATCTTTCGAATCCTCTTTAAAAGGAGGTTTAAAAAGCAAGGGAAAGAAAGCACTTCTACTGAAAAGTATTTCTGAAGAAGAATTTGACATCTTTGTTTAATGTAAAACAAGTTATAATAGTTTTCAGTTAAGGAAAACATACCCATACTTCTTATTAAGAAGGTCCAAGTGCAACTGACATGTTCATCTACAAGGACATAACTCTCAAGTAAAAAGAACAGAGATTATTACCTTGCAGAGAGAGGCACAGGCAGGAGAAGCAAGCACAGGCAGCCTCTGGCGTGCGCACGCAGCTTTATGCTGCCATTTTCATGCGCCCAGGTGCCCAGTGGTCAATCAGGCCCTTGGTGGGCCCCAGAGGTGCCAATTTTTAAAAACATGCATGAGCTCAGGCCCCGGGGTGTGCCAGGACTCGATGCTTGCTAGACTTACTCACCCCTGTGGGCCTGATCCTGGCCTCTCGTGCGAGCTCAGACCCTGGGATGTGCAAGGACTCGGCCATCCCCGGCAGAGTCAAAAGTTTCAATTCGCCTGTTTTGGCCCAGGGATTCAGATCCGCGAATCTCGAATCCTTCCAAAGGATTCAAGGATTCGGCTGGCCCATCCCTATTAAAAAACAATCGGTTTATGAATTTAAAACATTAAATATTAAAGAATATTAAAATACTATATGCAAGTTTATATTCTTCACACAAACTACTCAAGACAGAGGGACAACATTAGCATTGTCTTAGCAATAGACAATATTAGAATCGTAGAATCATAGAGTTGGAAGAGACCCCAGGGGCCATCCAGTCCAACCCCCTGCTATGCAGGAACACCCATCAAAGCATTCCCAACAGATGGCCATCCAGCCTCTGCTTAAAAGCCTCCAAAGAAGGACACTCCACCACACTCCATGGAGGCAGCAGATTCCACTGCCGGACAGCTCTGACCATCAGGGAGTTCTTCCTGAGGTTCAGGTGGAATCTCCTTTCTTGCATCTTGAATCCATTGGTCCTTATCCTGGTCTCTGGAGTGGTTGAGAACAAGCCTGCTCCCTCCTCAACATGACATCCCTTCAAATATTTAAACATGGCTATCATGTCCCCTCTCAACCTTCTCTTCTGCAGACTAAACATACCCAGCTCTCTAAGGTGTTCTTCGTAGGGCTTCATGGCTTCCAGGCCTCTCACCATTTTGGTCACCCTCCTCTGGACACGTTCCAGCTTGTCGACATCCTTCTTGAATTGAGGTGCCCAGAACTGGACACAGGATCCAAATGAGGCCTAACCAAAGCAGAATAGAGTGGTACCAGTACCTCCCTCAATCTAGACACCAAAGTCCTATTGATGCAACCAAGATCGCGTTGGCTTTCTTGGTTGCCGCGTCACACTGCTGACTCATGTTCAGCTTGTGATCCAGCAAGACTCCTAGATCCTTTTCACACGTACTGCTATCCAGCCACACATCCCCCATCCTATACTTGTGACTTTCATTTTTTCTGCCCAAGTGCAGGACCCTACATTTCTCTCTGTTGAAAATATATAAATTCAATCAATCAGTCAAATAAATAAATAACTTTTCAAACACTTAAAAAACCCATTTCTCATTTCCCTTTCCCACAAGCGTTTGAATACCTTGTCCATCTCTTGGATGGTACAGAATGTTTTGTTTTGTTTTTTAGATAGATAGATAGATAGATAGATAGATAGATAGATAGATAGATAGATAGTGTTAAGTGGAGCCAAAGTTTGGACTAAAACCCAACACGGATTTACTGCTTGATTGACATGGGAGCCACCAGCCAGCATTGAGCTATGCTCTGGTGAAAACCAACTCAAGTCACACACACAGACACAGAGTTTTTTTTTTAAAAGTGGTTTACATGGAAAGCCATACCCATAATGGCTGTGCAGAAGGTGCAAAAATTTCACAAAGGGGTGGGCAGAGAGAATTTGTGCAAGAAAGGGAGCAAACGGCGCTGTTTGTCTGCCAGGTCTTCCTCCTCCTTGGCAGAGATAAATAGGCAATGGATGCGCTTTTTGGGCTCCAGACTGTCTTGGAACAATTGCAAGATGTTCTCAGTACGCAACAGTTTAGCTGTGGGTGGAGGAATGCCACTCTCAGATGGTTTCGAAGTGGGCCTTCTGCGGCTCTGCCTTCCCTTCTGTTTTTGGAGTGTCTATGCGTGTGAGAGAGAGTCTTGTTTTTTTGTGAAGCAGGGACTGGTTATCGATTGCCTTTTGCTGCACTGGTTGGCTGGAACATATTGAGATGGGGCCGTGGATGGCGGCTTGTGCCTTTGCTTTCTGAGTCTATTAAAGTTTCATTGACTGAAGGAGAAGAAACCCAACCTGTCTTTATCTCCTTTTCTTGCTGACAGGCAATTGCAACTGGCATATTCCTGGGAGAGTGGAGGCGTGGGGAGGAGAGAATAGAGTAACACACACACACACACACAGAATTGTACGCTCCTTTCCTACTATTAAAATTTCCTTGAGAATGGGAGCTTGCACTTTAGGATGTTGAAGCCTTGGGAGCTTGCACTTTAGGATGTTGAAGGCTTCCCATCTCGTATCCTGGCTTGCTATCTGCTTGCTTATTTTTCAGTGTTCATTGATTTCTAGAACATTTTCAACCCAACAAATCACTGTGTGCCAAGTTCAGGAAAATGGGGAGTAGAGAACATGCTTTGCATGCTAAAGATTCCAGCTCCGATCCCCAACAGCTCCACTGGATCACACTTCACAGCAACAGGGGAAGACTGTGATCTTTCTACTGCAGGGTTAGACAACTCCACCAGGTCTCGGGGGCCAGTTTTCTGGCCCTGGAACCTTTGGAGGGATGCACTGACGGTCAAAAAGCTCCTCCAAACTGCCCAAATTTCAGTACAGGTGTCCCCTGCATATCTAACGGGTTAGGGACCAGAGCACTGTCAGAAAGTGGAATTGGTTGAAAAGCAGAAGCCAGCCTTTTGTCAGTTCTTCTCTTGTCTCCTTCCTGGAGGGAACATGAGGGCATTACGGAGGCTCCCATGGTCAGTACAAGTTGTGGCCCCTCTGCTGCACTTTGCCCTCTCCTGGCCTAAAGTGTGGGTGGGCAGCCCTCAAAGAACCAAGGGCCATTTTAGCCAACGGAAGGATTCTGGGACTTGTAGTTCAACTAAACATCTTTTCCAAGCTCTGGTGATGACCATACACTGTGGCTTGGTCCAGTTGCCTGGAACTATCAGATATACTGCTTTCATTTAAGCTGTCGTGGCTACTGGCCAATGATAAACCCATCTCTTTTTGACCAATGTAAAATGTTTTCAAAAACCCAACTGCAGGAGTGCCCTTTGCCATTTCTTATAATGTTCTGGACCCAGCTCTGGACCACGTAGGAACAAAACTTTCGTTAAAAACACTATTTTCCTTCTTTCAAATTCTTTCTCTTTTACAGCCTTTTATCTTCCTCTCTTTGCAATGAAACCAACACTGTTGAGGATTTGGGTATAGTGTCTCTAAAAATGGAGGTTCCATTTAAACTACCATGGGTGTTGACCAACGATAATCCCATCTTCCATTGGCCAGTGTAAAATGCTTTCAAAAACCCAACTAAGGGAGTGTCCTTTGCCATCATAATGCTCTGGATCAGCTCTGGGCCATTTCCATGGAATGGACTGAGCACTGCTTTTTCACAATCATTTTTTTACTCCAGTCTGATAGGTAGTGCCTTTTGGAATCCTGGTTGTAACATGGGCAAAACATCTCAGGCCAACCAAAGCCAAGTCCTCAAAGAATATTTTTGGAGGAGAGGACTGAGTTTGAGAAACTGGGGCTCGGCCCAGACCCCCTAGGAGACCCTTCAACCCTGGCAGAATTTGAACTCAAGTCTGACTCTCTCACAGCTCTCAGCTCACTCCTGCCCGTATCCTGATTTACATCTCTCCTCCTATCTGCAACCCACCAATGGCACGACCTTTCAGATAGGAAGAAGATCAACTCATGGTAAAATGTGTCGCTGGAGAAGAGTTCTACAGATATGCTGGAAAGGTCAAAAGACAAATCAATGGGTCCTAGAGCAAGTCAAGCCGGGCCTCTTCTTAGAAGCCAAGATGACCAAACTGGGGCTGTTGTACTTTGGGCATATGATGAGAAGACATGGGCCCTTTTCGCATTGAGGCTTCTCGCGCGAGCGGGGAGGGCGGCTCGCGCGAGAAGCCTTCTCCGGGAGGCTGCCGCTTCCCCCTCCTTCCTTCCACAGGTGAAGGAACGAGGGGGAAGCGGCACCGGAGGAGGCTTCTCGCGCGAGCCGCCCTCCCCCCCGGGCGAAGCAGGAGGCTCTCGCGTCCGTCCCCCCCCCGCGCGCACGTGAAGCAGGAGGTGTTGCGTCCCCCCCCCGTGCACACGAAGCAGGAGGTGTCGCGTCCGTCGCGCTAGCGCCCTGCCCCGCCCCTTCCTTCCGCAGGGGCGGAGGGAAGGAAGCGCAATGCTCCGCACAGGAGGTAAGTGCGCCTGGGCGCTGGGAGCGTTGCGCAAGCGTGGGTGATTTTCACTTTGAGGCGGAAATCAAAAAACCCGCGATCGCGCCGCTGCAGCCCCGTGAGCGCGGCGGAAGTGGGAGTGCGTCGTGCAGAGCGACGCTCCCACTCCCGCGAGGCTCACGGGGCTGTTGCGCGTCAGAAAGCCAGTGCGAAAAGGGCCATGACTCACTAGAGAAGACAGAAATGCTCGGTGAGGTGGAAGGCACTAGGAAAGGAGGAAGACCACCTTACAGGTGAGTTGGAGAGTCGATTCTCTCTCCGCAGGCTCACCATCAGTCCAAGTCAACCTGACAGCCGTTCACAGCAACCTGTCTGCAGCCCTCTCCCATTTCCACTTGCCCTCCCCGGCTCCCCCTTCTCCCCAGCCCTGTTTGGTCCCATCCCTCCACCTCCTGTCTGTCTGATTTATCTCTTCGTCGGCCCACGCAACATACACGGCAGTACAAGGCGTTTTACATCTCCAGTACAAAGCTGCAATGAAGCGGCTGACAGGCGAGAGCTCCGTATTATGCCTGACCTGACAATTAGGCAGACTTATTACCGTGTCAGTGTGCCAGATGGATCATCTCTTCTCTTCGGAGGCCGGCGGGCGGCACCGTGCCCGTGTCTGTGCGTCTGTGTGAGCGGTTTATGAAATTGAAGGATCTCCCTGTTTCTCTTTTCCTCCCTCCCTCTCTCTCTGTGTCAGTTTTCTGGGGTACAGGATGAGAGAGGGAGATTGGGAGGTTGAAGGGGAAAGGTAATTTGGTATTTGAACTAAAAACCCATGGGCTTTTATGCATCTTCAGTGACAGCCCTGGGTGAGAAAGATAAACATGGTTTTCCCAAATCCTCAACCAGTGTTGGTTTCATTTGCAAACAGGGGAAGGCAAAATGGAGGGATGTAAAAGAGAAAGGCACTGAAAGAAGGAAAAAACACTTTTAGAAATAGGTATTTTACTGATGTTTTGTTCATGGGCCAACACTACAGTTGTGCAGAGAAAAACTGAGACCCAGAATTCAGTCAAAATAGAGCCAGCCTGGTGTAGCAGTTTGAGTGTTGGATTTTTTTATTTTATTATTATTTATTTGTATCCCGCCTCTCCATAAGGATCGAGGCGGCGAACAACTTACAAATAGCATGTATTTCTATACATGCCCCCAACAAGCTGGGTACTCATGTTACCGACCTGCGGAAGGATGGAAGGCTGAGTCAACCTTGGAGCCGGGCAGGATCGAACTCACAACCTTGTGGCTTGCAGTACTGGCATTTAACCACTGCGCCACCAGGGCAGATAACAACTGCAGAGACCGGGGATCCAAATCCTTGCTCAGCCATGGAGACCCACCTGATCTTGGGGAAGTCACATTCTCTCAGCCTCAGAGGAGGGCAAGGGCAAAATCCCTCTAAAGAAATCTTGCCTAGAAAACTCCATCATAGGTTCTCCTTAGGGGTGCCATAAGTCAGAAACAACTCAAAGGCACGCAACAACAATTCAGGGCTGAATCCTGGCCTCATTGTATGTTACACTAAGGCTCTCCATCTCTGGAAGTCTTTGAACAGAAGTTGGTTGAGCATCTTTCAAGAGGACTGTAGTAGTATATTCCTGCATGGCAGAATGGGGTTGGACTAGATGACCCTTGGAGTCCCTTCCAACCATGATTCAGTCCCAAGGGCCCCACTTTTCTTTCAATATGGCTTGTCTTCTAGCACTGTCGTCACAGTTTTCACAGCTCGTCTTGCTACCACTGGCTGACCTCACTTCAAAGTGGTCTGTAACATCACAGATGCTGTGACTTGCACCAAGAGTCTCATAGATCTGAAGACCCATCTGGGACCAGAATCTGGAATTTCCAGAATTCTTTGGCCATGCTGCCCGTGGTATTCAGGCCTTTGTAGTCCAGAACAGTAATTCCACCCCCAAAATGTATCTAGGATTCTGTGTCCTGAGTCCTACTGTTAGTACCAACACAAGAACTCACGAAGGTTCCATGGGATTTATGTGCATGTAGACTTGCCCTTCATGAGTCTATTTAATTGGTCTGTTCTTCTCTTGTCTTGTCTTCCTTTCCATTCCTTCTTTTCATTCTTTTTGGTTAGTCCGTATGGCCCCCTGGAAGGTCCTGGGGCATAAAGGTAGCCACTGGACCTCCTCAGTTGGCCACCTCTCATCGGACCCAGCTGTCTGTTTGCAACTGTGGCTGGCCAGGGCTTCCAGGAAGTTCCTCACCAAGTAAGACTCTCCTGCATTTTTTCGGTGGGGCGGGAGACTGATTAAGGAAGAGATCCTTGATTATTTCATCTTTACATGCAAAGATGAATAATTTTCAGAGATTTCTTCCCACTAGAAGACTCAATGGCCCATGAGGCCCCTTCCAGCTTCTGTGGATTCTAAAACAAATATTTCTGCTTGGTGTTCAAGATAGTGGCATATCTCAGTTTTGCAATAAAAACATTTTTTTTCTATGCAAAAAATGTGAGCTTTGGAAAGGAAAGAAGTCTTCTGTGCAGGAAATAGTTTGCAAGACTGACTTCTTTTTTGCTACCACGTGGGGAATAATCCCTCAGAGAAACTTGAGATGTGTGTGTACTAGAAGAAAACTGTGTGGAAGTCTGTCTACTGTGTTATCTTTCTAGCAGAATTTTCCAAGTATTGGAAATACCTCCCCCTTTCTTTTTCTTTTTCTTTTTTCTTTTGGCTGGGAAATGAATAATGCTTTGGATGGAGCAAGCTTATAGTCTCCTGATCAAGGGAAATAGTAGTGTCACTCTGTTCTGCTTTGGTCAGACCTCACCTGGAATCCTGCATCTAGCCCTGGTTCAAGAAGGATATTGACAAGCTGGAACAGGTCCAGAGAAGGATGAGCAAGATCATAAAAAGTCTGGAAAATGTGCCCTATGAGGACCAACATAGGGAGCTGGACATGTTCAGCTTGGAAATGACATGACAGACATCTTTAAATATCTGAAGGAGTGTTATGTACAGGATGGAGCAACCTTGTTTTCTGCTGCTCTGGAGACCAGAACGTGAACGAGTGGATTCAGATTCCAAGAAAAGAGATTCTAGCTAAGCATTGATTGTAAGAACTGTTCAACAGTGGAATGGACTGCGTGGGAGTGTGTTGGTGTCTCTATTTTGGGAGATCTTTAAACAAAAGTTGGATGGCAGCCTCTTGGGAGTGCTTTAAGTTGTGTGTTCCTGTGTGCCCGGGGGTTGGACTAGATGGCCCTTGTGGTCTCTTCCAACTCTAGAATTCTGTGATTCTAACCCTGTGTCATGGGCCAGAAGTCAGCTTCTCTAGGTGAACAGCAGCCTGGAAGGAGGACAAGCAGACACAAGCACACCAGGAGCTAATCATTCTGGGATGGAGCCAGCTGGCTCTAGCCTTTGTAAAGAAGGCAGAGGCCAGTGGCCAGAAACAACGCATGTGTTTGCCAGCCCTTGCCTTTGTGTGTGCTATAGATTCCCTACTCACTGGCTGCCAACTTTCTCTGACCTTTGGACTGTCTGACCTTGCTGCCTGCTGGATTCCTGAACTTTGGAACAACACTGGACTTAGCTTCTGGTTCATCCTGACCAGGCAAGCTTTATTAGACTGCAAAGCTGGATCTGTTTGCCTGCTGAATATCTTGGCATTCCATTGCCTGACAACAGACAGGTAGTGCCTACAACCCTGTAGTTCTGAAGATGGAGGGACAACCAGCAGCAGCACCCAATAAAACAAGAGTCCTTCTTGGTAACCCATTTAATATAGTAGTTAATGCATCTCCCTAACATCATTTATTTCCTTTTGTTTACTCTCTCTCTGTCTCTCTCTCTCTTTTCCTCTCCTTCCCGCCCTCCCTCCTGTGAAATGGACATTCATATTGCATCTATTATTACCCAATATTGTGACAGTGTGGGGTGAGAAAGTGAAAAACCCAGATGCTGAGTGCATTTTACAGTGAAGGATGGAGCCCAACAAAGTTAATCATACAGCTGGTTCTCCCTCTCCAACCCTTTCAAAAAACCAAGCCTCACATTCTGTTCTCTTAGCTAATTAGCCACCTATTCTCCTTTGGCAGAAGGATCTTATGCAGGGAAATGAAGCAGCAGTGGTGTGTAATCAGAGGGGAGGGGAGCAGACAAAATCACTGTATTTTACCCATTTGCTGAGGCACCGTGCAGCCTCCGAAGGCCTGTCTGGAAATCTGGTTAGTAATTGCAGAGAGATGCTGAAAGGAGGCCTCATGAGCCAGCAAAGAATTAACTGCTATACTGGGTGGGGTGTGTAAGCATGTTGTTATCTGCTGGTTTATCTCTAATACTGGCATCCCCTGCTTGTCAGATGGCTTAGGAACCAGAGCATTGTCAAAAAGTGAAATTGGTTGAAAACGAAACCCAGTCTTTCATCAGTTCTTCTCCTCTTGCTTTCTTCTTATAGGGAACTCAGTATTTCGTCATTCTTCTCCTCTTGCCTTCTTCCTGTAGGGAACCCAGTCTTTCATTAGTTCTTCTTCTCTTGCTTTCTTTCTACAGGGAACCCAGTATTTTGCCAGTTCTTCTCCTCTTGCTTTCTTCCTATAGGGAACCAGTCTTTCAGCAGTTCTTCTCTTGCTTTCTTCCTATAGGGAACCAGTCTTTTATCAGTTCTTCTTCTCATGCTTTCTTCCTATAGGGAACCCAGTCTTTCATCAGTTCTTCTTCTCTTGCTTTCTTCCTATAGGGAACCAATCTTTCATCAGTTCTTCTCCTCTTGCTTTCTTCCTGTAGGGAACCCAGTATTTCGTCATTCTTCTCCTCTTGCCTTCTTCCTGTAGGGAACCCAGTCTTTCATTAGTTCTTCTTCTCTTGCTTTCTTTCTACAGGGAACCCAGTATTTTGCCAGTTCTTCTCCTCTTGCTTTCTTCCTATAGGGAACCAGTCTTTCAGCAGTTCTTCTCTTGCTTTCTTCCTATAGGGAACCAGTCTTTTATCAGTTCTTCTCTTGCTTTCTTCCTATAGGGAACCCAGTCTTTTATCAGTTCTTCTTCTCATGCTTTCTTCCTATAGGGAACCCAGTCTTTCATCAGTTCTTCTTCTCTTGCTTTCTTCCTATAGGGAACCAATCTTTCATCAGTTCTTCTCCTCTTGCTTTCTTCCTATAGGGAACCCAGTATTTCGCCAGTTCCTCTCCTCTTGCTTTCTTCCTATAGGGAACCAGTCTTTCATCAGTTCTTCTCCTCTTGCTTCCTTCCTATAGGGAACCAGTCTTTCATCAGTTCTTCTCCTCTTGCTTCCTTCCTATAGGGAACCAGTCTTTCATCAGTTCTTCTCCTCTTGCTTTCTTCTTATAGGGAACCAGTCTTTCATCAGTTCTTCTCCTCTTGCTTTCTTCCTATAGGGAATCAGTCTTTCATCAGTTCTTCTCCTCTTGCTTTCTTCCTATAGGGAACCAGTCTTTCATCAGTTCTTCTCCTCTTGCTTTCTTCCTATAGGGAACCAGTCTTTCATCAGTTCTTCTCCTCTTGCTTTCTTCCTACAGGGAAGCCAGTATTTTGCCAGTTCTTCTCCTCTTGCCTTCTTCCTGTATGGAGCCCAATCTTTCATTGGTTCTTCTCCTCTTGCTTTCTTCCTATAGGGAACCAGTCTTTCATCAGTTCTTCTCCTCTTGCTTTCTTCCTATAGGGAACCAGTCTTTCAGCAGTTCTTCTCTTGCTTTCTTCCTATAGGGAACCAGTCTTTTATCAGTTCTTCTTCTCTTACTTTCTTCCTATAGGGAACCAGTCTTTCATCAGTTCTTCTCCTCTTGCTTTCTTCTTATAGGGAACCAGTCTTTCAGCAGTTCTTCTCTTGCTTTCTTCCTATAGGGAACCAGTCTTTTATCAGTTCTTCTTCTCTTGCTTTCTTCCTATAGGGAACCCAGTCTTTCATCAGTTCTTCTCTTGCTTTCTTCCTATAGGGAACCAGTCTTTCATCAGTTCTTCTCCTCTTGCTTTCTTCCTATAGGGAACCCAGTATTTCATCAGTTCTTCTCCTCCTGCCTTCTTCCTGTATGGAGCCCAATCTTTTGTCAGTTCTTCTCCTCTTGCTTTCTTCCTATAGGGAACGTGAAGGAACTACAGTGGCTTCCCTAGCATGCATAAGCTCCCCTACCAAAGTGGTTGGTTGTTTTTCTCTGATGTGCAACATTCATCCTCATTCATTCATATTCATTCAGCCTGATTTCCCTTGGAAGGGAGTCCTATAGGCAGGATGCCATTACAAAGAAAGCCCTATCTCATGTACTTGGCAATCTAGCCTCTAGGATGGTGGGACATATAATAGGCTCCATTGAAGGTCTAAACTTTTGAGCAACCTCACGTGGGAAGAGTTAGTGTGGTCTAGTGGTTTGAGCATTGGACTGTGACCCTGGAGATCAAGGTTTGATTCCTCGCTTGGCCATGGAAACCCACTGGGTGAACTTGGGCACATCACATACTCTCAGCCCCCAGAAAACCCTGTGGTAGGTTCACCTTAGGGTTGCCATTAAGTCAGAAATGACTTGAAGGCACACAACAACAACAAGCAAAATGGCATCCCTCTATAAAATGGCAAACAATTCAAAAGAGTGCCCAAGAGAGCCCGAGGATTTGTGAAATGTTGGGAGGCTACAACAGGGCATGCCAACACATCAACCTAATTCTCAGCACACAGAAAAATGAAGCTTTGCTTTTTGGAACTTTCTTTTTTGGAATATCTGTGAGCTGTGGTTGGTTGAATCTGTGGATGCAGAGCCAACAGATATGGAGGGACAACTGTAATGTTGACCCGTGCTGTAGAGGGCTTTATAGCTCATAACCAGCTCTTTGAATTGTGTCTTAAAACAAACAGGCAGGCAGTGGAACTGTTGCAACAATGGAGTTGTTTGCTCCCTCTAGCCGGCAATTGTGGCTAGAGCTCTTTGGACTGGGCTGGCAGGCAAATAGTGACAGTGAGTGAGGTATGTACTCAGTGTTTTCTCTTTGTAGATAGCTCTGTGTGCATCTGTAGGCATACACAGTGCAATGTGCTGTAGTGGTAGTGAGGGCATGTGTGCTCAATATTTCTTTTTCTGCACAGCTGTGTGCGCATCTCTACACACACATGCAGTCTCATTGCCTTCCCACTCCCATCTGTCCCCAACAAAGGGCACTTTGCCAGCCTGAAATAAACAGTATTTGCTCTCCGTTAGTGCGCTCTCTGAGTCCGGGGCTTTCTTAAATCAACCTGAGTGAATTATTAGCCACCTCTTGAGACCAGCCTCCAATCAGCCTCTCGTTTCAGTAGAGATTTGCACACCTGGCTCGGTAGAACTCATGCGGAGCCCCACAGGCCGCTGGGCATCTGCTATGACTGTGCAAACATTGTGCAGATTATCTTCGCAACCCCTGAGCAGGATGCGAGGAAGAAGGGGAAGCTCAAGGAAATAAAAACATACAAAGCCATGTGGCTTGTCTCCCTGTAGGCGATAACACGTCCAGCCTGCTTCCTGGCACTGAAGGGTCCCAGCAAGTAGGGGAGGGAGGAGGGTTAAGAAACCTTGCAGAAACTGGAGAGCATCCCACATGGTGGGATGAGGAGGGCTTTTGCAGATGTCGGGGCTCTTCTTTTCCCCCTGCCTGTAGCAAAACTAAGTGATGGCGTTCGGTGGTCGGATGCACTAATTATTTCCACAGACCCTATTTGCTTTCTTGTTCCTTGGGGGATACCTACAGATCCGAACAGCGATGCTAGTTCACTCTCAGCAGCGCAAGACAGAGGGAAGATCACTGATGCGTCATCTATTCCCAGCATTTCCTTTCTATTTCCCTTCATGCAGAGTGCATATATATGTATATTTAAAGCCAATTGTCTCCATGGCAGGGAGGGGAACCAGGTTACCCCGGTAACATGCCGGCTGGCTGGCAGGCGGGTTAATCCTTCCTGAGTATGCCTGCTCAGGTCTGATGAAATTAGTATGCCGGTGACGTCCGTTCTTGATGAGGAGATGCTGATGCGGCGACCCAAACAGGGACCTGTGCCCTCGGCCGCTGACGCTCATTTAGTTGTCGGGACCCCTGCAAGAAATGCGCAAGGATCAGGCCTCACATGATTGACTCTCGGTGTTCGGAACACGTTGTACCGGCAACATCAGACGGAGGGGGGCGGCTTAAGGCGAACGTGGCTGGCAGATTGAGCACTCAGTGCCGAGTCCCTTGTGAGCCCCGGACGCATTAGAACTCTAGTCTCTTGATTTTTGCCATCTGCCTTTGCTGTGGCTGAGCTGGAAGGGAACAGAGCATTAGCCTCATGTGTTTGCATGGTTTCCATGCAACAGAACAAAAAGAAATGTTCGGGGTGGGGTGGGGGAAGCATAGCTTGAGTGAAGGGCTGTGTCATCAATTTGCTGCAAACATTAGTATTTCTCCACATATCCGTGATGTTCACATTTTAGGGTGAGACTTGTCATGGGGTTGGGGTGGGGAGGGAGAAGTCCGAAACCACCTGCTAACATCCAGTTCATTGCTTTTTAAAAAAGAATCTGCACAACTCTGTCTGCTGTTCGGTGACATTTTTTTGGAGCTTTAAAATTCAACCACGAGGGAGCCCAAGCAATCAGAAAGCCCATCATCATGACTTCACCACTGCAGTCAAGACCAGGATGGCTCCGTGGTGCCACACTGCCAATTGAATGATTGAAATGGGAGGTACATTTCACGGGAAATGTTCTAAAACAGGCCTGTCTTGCTTTGGTTTAGCCCTAGATGAGTATAGGTGGCAAATCTTTATTTGATAAAATGCATAAACTTCCATGAAATCAGTGCATTCAGGTATGGTTTGCTGTTGCTTTTCTCTAGGGCTGAGAGCATGTGAGTTGCCTGAGGTCATTTTCCGTTTCTGGACTCATAGAATCAGAATCATAGAATCATAGAAATGTAGCGTTGGAAGAGACCCCAGGGGCCATCCAGTCCAGCCCCCTGCCATGCAGGAACACCCTCAAAGCACTCCCAACAGATGGCCATCCAGCCTCTGCTTAAAAACCTCCAAAGAAGGAAGGAGACTCCACTACACTCCATGGAGGCAGCAGATTCCACTGCCGGACAGCCCTGACCGTCAGGAAGTTCTTCCTGAGGTTCAGGTGGAATCTCCTTTCCTGAAACTTGAATCCATTGCTCCTTGTCCTGGTCTCTGGAGCAGCAGAAAATAAGCCCTCTCCCTCCTCTACGTGGCATCCCTTCAAATATTTAAACATGGCTATCATGTCCCCTCTTAACCTTCTCTTCTGTAGACTAAACATGCCCAGCTCTCTAAGTCTATCCTCATAGGGCTTCATGGCTTCCAGGCCTCTCACCATTTTGGTCGCCCTCCTCTGGACTTGCTCCAGCTTGACCATGTCCTTCTTGAATTGGAGTGCCCAGAACTGGACACAATATTCAAGATGAGGTCTAACCAAAGCAAAGTAGAGTGGTACCAGTACCTCCCTCGATCTAGACACCGTACTCCTATTGATGCAGCCGAGAATTGCATTGGCTTTCCTGGCTGCCGCATCACACTGCTGACTCATGGTCAGCTTGTGGTCTATGAAGACTCCTAGATCCCTTTCACATGCTCTGCTATCCAGCCACGTGTCCTCCATCCTATATTTTTGCATTCCATTTTTTCTACCTAAGTGTAGGACCTTACATTTCACTCTGTGAATTTCATTTTGTTCGCCTTGGCCCAGCTCTCCAATCTGTCCAGGTCATTTTGAATTTTGATCCTGTCCTCTGGCGTATTAGCAACCCCTCCCAATTGGGTGTCATCTGCAAATTTGATGAGCATGCCCTCTATTCCTTCATCCAAGTCATTGATAAAAATATTGAACAGCCCTGGGCCCAGGACACAACCCTGTGGCACCCCGCTAGTCACTTCTCTCCAGGATGAGAAGCAGCCATTCGTGATCACCCTTTGGGTTCGGTCGATCAACCAATTACAAACCCAACTAACAGTAGCCCTGTCCAGCCCACATTTTACTAGCTTCGTTGCAAGAATGTCATGGGGAACTTTGTTGAAGGCCTTACTGAAATCGAAATATGCTACATCCACAGCATTCATGGAAGTCCTTGTCCAACACTCAAACCACACATCACACTGAGACCAGGGCTCAAATCTTTTGAAAGGGTCACCGAGAGTCGGAGTGAACTTACAGGCCCATCACAATCACAGAATGGGGGATCAGCTGATGGGCTGATCCCCAATAGGCTGATCCCCCAATCAGAATTGGGGGACCAGCCAATTGTGGAGGTGGTGGCGCTGGGGGTCTTCAAAATTTGCAAAAGTATGAAAGACATGGGGAGGGGACTCTCCAAGGAGGGATGAACCAGTGCCAGGTGGTTGTTCCCATCTCAGTGGGGCAGTGCATCTGTTCTGAGCTTGCAGTCTAGACTCTAAAGGAACTCTCCAAAATGCTGAACCGATTTTTCAGAGGGAGGGGGTCAGCACCTTCAATATTGCCAGTATATTTTGGATTAAAACCCAGAGCCTTAATGGTATGGATGCTAGGACAAGGACAAGAAGCAATGGATTCAAGCGGAAGGAAAGGAGATTCCATCTGAATCTCAGGAAGAACTTCCTAATGGTCAGAGCTGTCTGGCAGGGGAATATGCTGCCTCTGTGGAGTGTGGTAGAGTCTCCTTCTTCTTTGAAGGTTTTTAAGCAGAGGCTGGATGGCC
The DNA here is from genome assembly GCA_948474755.1 of Ctenosaura bakeri. NCBI lineage: Eukaryota > Metazoa > Chordata > Lepidosauria > Squamata > Iguanidae > Ctenosaura > Ctenosaura bakeri. The sequence continues at coordinate 67,389 of CAOLHI010001025.1, read as the reverse complement.
ATCTGTTGGGAGTGCTTTGATGGGTGTTCCTGCATGGCAGGGGGTTGGATTGGATGGTCCCGGGGGTCTCTAGGATTCTATGATTCTATGATGCTACCTGCCAAAACGCTCCTGTAAGAATTGGAAGAGACTGCAAAGGTCATCCAGTCCAACCCCTTTTCTGTCATGCAAGAAGATACAATCCAAGCTCTCCTTTTGACAGATGGTCACCCAGCCTCTGTTTAAAAACCTCCAAAGAAGGAGGAGACTCCACCATGCTTCCAGGCAGCGTGTTCCACTGTAAAACGGCTCTTACCATCAGGAAGTTCTTCCCAGTGTTTACGTGGAATCTCATTTCCTGTTTTTTAAATCCATTGCTCTGTGCTCTAATCTTTGGAGAAGCAGAAAACATCTTTGGAGAAGCTTGCCCCATCTTCCATATGTCATCCCTTCAACTATGTGAACATGGCTATCATGTTACATCTTTACCTTCCCTTCTCCAGACTAAACATACTCAGCTCCCTAAGCCTTTTCTCATAGGAATGCATGGTTTCCAAGCCTTTTAGCATTTTCCAGCTTGTCAATGTCCTTCTTGAAATGAGGTGCCCAGAACTGGACACAGTCTGACCAAAGCAGAATAGAGTGGTTCTATTACTTCCCTTGACCTAGACACTATACTCCTATTGGTGTAGCCCAGAATCACATTGGCTTTTTTAGCTGCCATGTCACACTGCTGGCTCATGTTCAGCTTATGATCTACTAAATCGCCTAAATCCCTTTCACATGTACTGTGGTCGAGTCAGGTGTCAGACATGTTATATGGATGCAGATTGATGACTATGGGGGCTGGGGAAGGCTACAACTTTCAGAACCCCTCAGCCAACGTGATTCACTTTGGGGAGGTGGGAAAAAAGTAAAAATAGTGGAAGGATTTTTTAGAAACAACAACTACAGGGCCCTGTTTTTTGGGTGTGTGTGTATGTGATCAGAAATGTCCCTTTTGACATTCTGCTTGTTACAGGGACAGAGTGGAGGTGAGAAAAAGCCACTGTGGTCCAAAAATGGAACTTGTTTTGTGTTATGTCATACACAGATCTTGAGACAGTGTTATTTTGGGAACTACCACTGCTACTTCTCCTCCTCCTCTTTGTTCCTCTTCCTCTTCTCCTTCTTCTTCTTAGTTTATACCCCCTTTCTCCCCAGAATGGAAATCAAAGTATCTAATAACATATTGAAAACAATGCAAATTTAAAACAATATAAAAGAATTAATAGAAGTATAAATATAAGATTTCAAAAAAATAACAACAATTTATCAAGTTAAAACATTAAAAATATGAAAATCTGTTAAAAGACTGCACCACTCAGGGGTGTAGCTATCGGGGGGGGACTAATGCGAGCATTCTTACAAAATGAGAGCATTCTTACAAATAAGAATTCTGTGACCCTGCCATTCCCCCCCTGAAATGTTCTTGCAGTTCCAAAATTTCTAGCATTGCAAAGAGTGAGACACTGACAATTGTTCCCAGTCGGAACACTTCCGTTCTGGCACGTTTGCATTTCCTGCCTGCACCTTTTCTCTGGCTACATCACATATATTTCCAAATGTTCAAAGCAAATTTTAGGTTGCTGCAGTGCCAGATATTTGGGGAATGAAGGAACGTTTCATTGTGGAGGCAAAATTCTTATTTGGGCAGCACTGTTCCTATTTGTCTCTCCCTCTGTTCCATAGCTACATCCCTCTCTCAAGACATAGGCCATTTCTGCACTAGGCTGTTGTAGCACGATGATTCCACTTTCAACATTCTATGGAATCCTGGGGTTTGCATCCTATGGAATCCTGGAGTCAGACCATTTGTCCTGGGCCATTTCCGCACTAGGCTGTTGTAGCACAATGATTCCACTTTCAATCTCCTATGGAATCCTGGGGTTTGCATCCTATGGAATCTTGGAGTCAGACCATTTGTCCTGGGCCATTTCCACACTAGGCTGTTGTAGCACAATGATTCCACTTTCAACCTCCTATGGAATCCTGGGGTTTGCATCCTATGGAATCCTGGAGTCAGACCATTTGTCCTGGGCCATTTCCGCACTAGGCTGTTGTAGCATAATGATTCCACTTTCAATCTCCTATGGAATCCTGGGGTTTGCATCCTATGGAATCTTGGAGTCAGACCATTTGTCCTGGGCCATTTCCGCACTAGGCTGTTGTAGCACAATGATTCCACTTTCAACCTCCTATGGAATCCTGGGGTTTGCAGTTTCGGGAGGGGCCGGCTGGCCCCTCCCGAAACTGCAAACCCCAGGATTCCATAGGAGGTTGCAAGTGGAATCATTGTGCTACAACAGCCTAGTGCAGAGATGGCCATAATATGCAGGAATGGGACAATTCTGGGAATTGTAGTTCCAAAAAATAATATTTCCCAAGCTCTGTTCATATGTTTGGGAAGGAGAAATTTCTTCTTTGCTGACCTGCAGATCCTCATGTGATGAATCTTGGCCAATGTAAAAGGTTCTAGGACTGGATGCAGAACGACTGCATTTTTTCCATACTGGCCCGGTTTCCTTGAAGAAATGCTTTCCGGATTTCTCCAGGAGCCCATGTGTGTGCTTTTTCAACCTTCTGCTTGGAAAGGGCTGGCTTGGTTCCTTTATTCTCCCTTCCCCTTTCAGTGCTGAGTCACAGAAGCAAAAAAAAAGAGGCAAGGACAGGAATGCCTTCCTTCCCACTTACAGAAACTTTACGCTTTCCAGAAAACTTTCACCCTCCTCTTTTCATGCCTTGAAAGGAGAATCGGTCATCTGTGGACACAGGCAGGGGAAATTTCCTTCTGAAGAAATCGTGTCCGAAGGGGTGAAAACTGTAATATGTTGTTTATTCATCAGTGGGAAAATTAAGCAACTTCCTTCTTCTTTTTTTCCTTGTTCTCCCCAAAGAGATTTTTAAAAACAGCAACATACTGTTGCTTAGGACTCAGTGTTCATGGAGCAGTTTTGCTTGCACAATGACCCTTATTCAAGATCTCTGTTTTGTACAACATTTTATGAAGATGAATGCTGGGTTGGAGACTGGGCAAGATCCCCACCTGGGCTTTGGAGAGGGTCCATGGGCCAAGTTCCATGCGCAGCGGGCAGAAGCCTCCAGGCCAAGGCCCGGCAGCGTCTCAAGTGAAAAGCAATGGGGTGTGTGTGTGCAGAGGCGGGGGGTCAGGGAAGATCCTTTTCCACTTTAAAACTCAGAGAAACATCACTGCTCATAGTAGAGAGACCAGGGCCAGTTCCGCACGAGTCTGTTATAGCTCAATGATTCCACTTTCAACCTCCTCTGGAATCCTGGGGTTTGCAGTTTTGGGAGGGGCCAGCCGGCCCCAGGATTCCAGAGGATGTTGAAAGTGGAATCATCGTGCTATAACAGACTCATGCAGAAATGGCTCAGGACAAATAGTCTGACCTGGGTGCAAAGTAGATTTGCATCTAAATACCAGGAAAGAAAGACTTTTTGGAACAGACCCAGGATCCTTCTGGGACTGGGAAAGCCAGGCTGGGAAATCTTACTGTGATCCCAGGCTCTCCCATGGACTTTTGCCCATGGCACCACCCTTTAGCAATTTCTCTGGTTTTGGATAGGCTTTCCCCCCAGTCATTGTCTGTTGTTGTTATGTGCCTTCAGCTCAGACTTATAACAACTCTGTCCTAGGCATTTCTTGTCCAGATTTATTCCAAGGTTATCTAGGGTCACCAAAGCGGCCGGGCGAGCCCGGGTTGGTTTTGGTCTGATAAATGCACGCATCCCCGGAGGTCAGCGCTCGTTGGCATGTATTAGCTCTAGAATTACACAGTTATCCAAGGAACGGGGGAGCGACCAAAGGAACCATAACTGATTTACCCGTGGTCACCATGGTAGGCGCAGAAAGTACCATCGAAAGTTGATAGGACAGACATTCGAATGCGTCGTCGCCGCCACGGGGGCATGCGATCGGCCCGAGGATTTATTCCAAGGAGGTTTGGCATCATCTTCTTCTCAGGTCGAGAGAAGTGGAACTTGATCCAGGGCACCCAGTGGGTTTCGGGGCAGGTCAGCATGGTGGCCCTCTCTTTCTTGGCCATCTCCTTCCTTGGGTGTCGGGGGAGGCTTCGGGAGAGATTTGTGGGGCTGAGAAATTGGTCTGTGATCTGCCCTTAGCTGGCCAGACAATGGCTGGTGGAGGAGGAGAAGGAGGACCAGAGGCAGGCTTTTAAAGGGCTTTTTGGTCTGATTATTGCTGCCAAGAAGCAAAGCTACCCCCGAAAAGAAGCTCCTGTGTTGAGGGGGCAAGGGTTGGAGAAACTCATATGAATAATCAATCCGTGAAACTTAAAAATCTGCAAATGTGGAGGGCCAACTGTATTTTTTAAAAATATCGATTATTGATCTAGCAATGCTTTGTTTCAATCTGTATTATGAGCCACCTTGGCTCCTGTACTGGGAGTATGGAAAGATAATCCATCAAGTCATACTAAAAAGCAGTAAATAAAGGGGGCTGGGGATGATGGGAAAGGAGCTCTGTGGCAATGGCCTGTCCACCAAGGAGTGGATGTCCCTGTATCTGTTTCCAGATAAAATTCTGAGTTACAATAAGGTCTAGGACCTGAATCTAGGTTTGAATGATTCAGGTCCCAGGATGGCTAAACCAGATTCTTCCAAAGAGGTTCTTAGAAGAGGAAATGGAGTCAAATGGGAATCCTCCATGCCTTGGATTGGGTCTGCTGGCTAGAGTTTCTCTTTGTCTATTTTTAAAAGGAACAAAACCAGAAATCCTTCAAGATAATAGCAGTGGTAAATCCTCCATGTTATTAGTGCTTAGCCCTAAACCCCAGCCTGCTAAAAACAGATGTTCACCAGTCCTTCTTTCAGTACCTGGCATCCTTCCCAGAAGGCAGAGGGGACAATAAAATCCCTTTCCTGTCTGTGTAGCCAAAATGAAAACCTTGTCATTCCTCTGTCCAGAATGGAGAACATTTAAAAAAAAAAAAATCAGGATGGAGGACCAGTCTTTTCTTTTCCTGCTAAAGTATAGGTGTCAGTCCTCTGAAAAAATGTGACACGTGTGGCCAAGCAACATCAGCATGTAGTCAAGATGGCAAAAGTTATTAAAGTCATTAACGAAGAAGAGCACACAAGCTGGGGTGGGGCTGCAGCTTTTGCCCGAGGCTACAGGGAAGGGCAGGATTCCATGCCCACTGCTTGTCCTCTCCCACCCTGCCCTGTGCAGCTAACGTCCAGACTACCTGAAAGCCCATATTTGTCCATAAGACCATTAGCCATCGTGTGACGCAGCAGCTAAACAAGCCAATATGATTGGCTTGTCAATACGACCTTGACAGATTGGAGAGCTGGGCCAAAGCTAACAAAATGAATTTCAACAGAGAGAAATGTCGGGTCCTGCACTTGGGCAGAAAAAATGAAAGTCACAAGTATAGGATGGGGGACGTGTGGCTGGGTAGCAGTATGTGTGAAAAGGATCTAGGAGTCTTGGTAGATCACAAGCTGAACATGAGTTAGCAGTGTGACATGGCAGCCAAGAAAGCCAACACGATTCTTGGTTGCATCAATAGGAGTATGGTGTCTGGAGCGAGGGAGGTAATGGTACCACTCTATTCTGCATTGGTTAGGCCTCATTTGGAATCCTGTGTCCAGTTCTGGGCACCTCAATTCAAGAAGGATGTCGACAAGCTGGAACGTGTCCAGAGGAGGGCAACCAAAATGGTGAAGGGTCTGGAAGCCATGCCCTGTGAGGAGCATCTTAGTCTGGAGAAGAGAAGGTTAAGAGGGAACATGATAGCCATGTTTAAATATTTGAAGGGATGCCATGTAGAGGAGGGAGAGGGCTTGTTTTCTGCTGCTCCAGAGACCAGGACAAGGAGCAATGGATTCAAGCTGCAGGAAAGGAGATTCCACCTGAACCTCAGGAAGAACTTCCTGACGGTCAGGGCTGTCCGGCAGTGGAATCTGCTGCCTCGGAGTGTGGTGGAGTCTCCTCCTTCTTTGGAGGTTTTTAAGCAGAGGCTGGATGGCCATCTGTTCGGAACGCTTTGATGGGTATTCCTGCATTGCAGGGGGTTGGACTGGATGGCCCCTGGGGTCTCTTCCAACTCTAGGATTCTAGGATTCTATGATTCTGAGCCTTCTTCTAACTTGCCTATCCCACTCACCCTTCTAATATGCCTTCCCAGAACACTTTCTGCACACACATGCACAGACGTATCCTTGTTTAATGCTTCTGCTGTCATGTTTGGCTCTTTGACAGAAACGGCTTTGTACTGCTTTACCGAGATACTGATTTTCTTTTTCTTTTTCAACATCAGAAGCCTCTGTGCTGCTTTTCTTTCCCCTTTTTTCCCCATTTGAAAGAACCAGCTTCTTTCTTTAATGGAGCTTTTTCACTCACTCAAAGGCAAAGGTGAGCCAAGCTTTCCACTTTGTATGGACAGCCCCTGCCCTCCTCAGTCTTCCCCTGCCAACAAGTGGGGCCATGCTCTTTGCAGTTTGATCTCTGCCCCCCCCACTCACCGCCTTCATGGCCAATTGCAATTTGCAAATGTACTTGTAAATTAAAGAAGGGAGGGAAATTAACCTGGCTTAACCTATGGTTTTAACAATGCTCCTGAGAATCCCACAGTACTGACTCTGCCTTGAAATGAATTGCATTTTATGCAAGTGCAGCAAATATAATTTAATCCTTGGGTTTTAATGTCTGGGGGCAAGCACTGAATTCTGATGGAATGAAAATAAAGTGGAAGAAAGTCCATACGCACTTGGCCTCCACAGTCACGAGGTTTAGGTGTCCAGACCTTTGCAAAAGTGGGGAAAAGCACAAATATCAAAGCATGTCTGTGTCTATGGAAAGGGGGCTGAGGCATCGTGGGGAAAGCAGGCACACAGGGTCCAAACCAGAGCCATTTCCGCACAGGGCTGTTATAGCGCTATGATTCCACTTGCAACATCCTATGGAATCCTGGGGTTTGCAGTTCTCGGGCTGGTCGGCCCCTCCCGAAACTGCAAACCCCAGGATTCCATAGGATGTTGAAAGTGGAATCATCGTGGTAGAACAGCCTCATGCAGAAATGGCCCAGGTCAGGAAAAGGAGAGGGAAAGGGGGCCCTGTACTTCCTCTCTCATGCCCGTCTCTGTCCTTGGGTGTGGGGGGCATTGGGAGGTGGGGTGTGGTGTTGCAAAATCAGATGCAGCTGTTCTTAGCTGGCAAGGCAGCTGCTGATGGAAGTGGATGAGCCGAGGTGGATTTTTGAAGAGCCACGTGGCTGCCAAGAGCCACCAAGGAGCTGCCAAGAGATAAAGTTCCCCTGGAAAAGAAGCACCTGAGGTCAGCCCTCCAGATGTGTGGTTTTACCTTTGCAGACTTGATTATTCATGGATTATTTGCTGACACCTCTGCTGCCCCCGTGCCATTTTTAATAGGGACTGCAAGCCTTGTGAGACTGGGAAACTGGAAAGGAGGCTTGTAATTCCCTCTTAAAAATGGTGTGGGACAGCAGCAGAGGTGGCTGGAAGCCCTACCAGCCCCCCCCCACTTCTGCCTCATGAAGGAACCCTGATACCTCAGAGGAATCCATGGGGGGTTGAATATGGTAATCAAACTTTTTTTCTGTGTGAAATATGGTTTGAGAGAGCCTAGCGTTAATCACGGTTTTTCCACTTTCACTGGGGTCCTGTGCTCCTAACCCTAGTGAATGGGGAGAGATGACTGTATACACGCACACACTTACCTACCTACCTACCTACCTAGATATTCCCTGCTTGGCCATGGAAACACTGGGTGACTTTGGGCAAAAAAACACACTGTCAGCCCCCAGAAAAAAATTTGTAATAGGTTCACCAGAGTCAGAAATCACTTGAAAACACACAATGACCACAAATCTAGAGTAGCAACTGCAGAGTCAGGATAGCAAGAGCATTTCAAAAATATTTGGAAAGAAATTAGGAAGACAATCTTCCAGGAGTCAAATGGAATCTTGGACTGATGAGAACATTTACAAATTTGCTAATTATTCCACTCAAAATTTGTGCATGGTTGTTTTGCACAGAAAGGACCACTTTTGGTACAGAAAACAGCATTTTCTGCACAGAAAATGATATTGCTGCACAGGCATATTATTTAAGCACAGATAATATTGTTTCCTTCACCGAAAAATGTTGGAGGGTTTTGCTTTAAAAAAAAAAATCACATGCAAATCTTGTGCAAAATAGTTCTCAAACTGTGAATAGCTTTCAGAGACATTCTAACAGTGAGAAGCAAATTGCTGAAATTACTTGTTTCTTTTAGAGACGAACATTAGCAGAGAATTAAAACCCTACCAAGAACGTAGTTTTAAAAAAAAGTAGCTATGCTGCTTCCTTGCATCATAGGCTATTTCCTATTAGAAAGGAAGAAGAAGGAAAGAGGCAAGGGGGAAAAGAAAAAGAAATGTGTCTGCACCTTGAAAAAGAACTAGTTTTCATATTCTTATGAGTTTTCATGGATATAAACCCATTTCTTTGGATGCAGGACAGAGTGATAGTAAATGCTGAGGTATAAAGCGTATTTACACAGTTGTGAGAGTGGGATAGAGTGTAATAGGCTCCACAATGATGCAGGTCATGACTTTGGTCCTAAATTTTCAAAGAACAGACTGTGTAATATAATGCATGTCTTCCTGATCTTTACAGCGGTTAGTGTCGATCAGTGGCGTATCTAGGTTCAAAAGCGCCTAGGGCAAGTGTAGAATTTGCAAATCCTAGGTGCTGCTTCTGCCACCTCTGTCACCCCGGGCTGAGGAAGGCATGGGGTGGAGGCAGCAGTGGGCCAGGCCCGGGAGGGAGGGGCTGCTGCCACCGCCGCCACCACCACCTCCACACTGGGACAGGAATGACCCCAGGTGGGGTAGGGGGAGGTGGTGGACCAGGCCTGAGAGGGAGGGCTGCTGCCGCCACTGCTGCTTCATGAGGCCAAGAACAACCCTGGTAAGGGCGGGGGGGGGCAACGGCAGGCCAGGCCTGGGTGGAAGGAGTTCGGCTTTTTTGCAACCCCCTGGTATTAGTGCCCAAGGCACATGCCCCAGTTGCCCCACCCTAGATGCACCTCTGGTGTTGATGGGTTAAATAAATCCACCTGCTTACCAAAAGTCAATTTCCCAAGGTTCAAAATTCTCTGTGAGAAGATTCCATTTGTTATATGTACAGTAGCAAGGACTCTTATGTCACTGTATGGAGTGAAGCCGTTGTCTTTGCTCAGACCTCTGCTAATGGGTTGGAATTTGTGAATGTAATTCAACTCACCTGTTTTTCTTTCTCATCTTTCTTTGCAATTTCCTTGTTCAAGGACTGCAACCTGTAAATCCCTTACTGTGTGTCCAGAAATGTTTTGCAACAGGTTTTGGAGTATTGCCATTTCTAATGTTAGATTTGTGTCCGTTAATCCTCTTGTTGGAGACTGTTCTGTGTCTCCAGTGTAGAGGGGCATTGCTGGCATAGGATGGCGTCTCTCACATTGGAGAAAGAGCCAGTAAATGTATCTCTGACTTTGTAGGTGATGCTACTGGATCAAAATGCTACTGGGGACAGAGTTTCCATCTGGATTTGTGGCAGAATCTTGTCCCCGTATCCATGTTATGTATCCCTTTCTAAATGACTAGCAATTTAAGATTTGGAGACTGCCTGTAGGACAATAAAGGCCTGTCTCCCAGAGCTTGAATTCTAGAGTTATCCATTCTTTTTGATGGCCATGTTGTTTGGACCTGGAATTCCCTCCTTTGCTTAGCTGTATTTGGATTGTTCCTGAGCTCTGGGTGTGGTCTTTGATGGATAACTACCTTTGAGAATTAAGTGCTCATCTCAGACCCAAATGAACGCATCTCTTCTTGGTTTCCCCCCCTTTTTCACAGGGCTCTGGGATTCCAAGTGGGGTTTCCACACCGCCAATGTCCACCCCCGTCACTGGACACAAACGCATGGTCATTCCAAACCAGCCTCCTCTGACCGCCACCAAGAAATCGGCCTCGAAGCCAGGCTCTCAGCCGTCTCCGATCCCAGTGACGCCGGTCGGCACCCTGAAACCTCAGCCGATACCAGCTTCTTACACCACAGCTTCGACCCCTTCCCGCCCAGCGTTCAACGTGCAAGTGAAGTCAGCTCAGCCAACCCCCCACTTCCAACCGCCAGCCACCCAGTATAGCGGTGTGCCCTCCAGCCAGGGACCGCAGCCTTCTTATTCCCAAGGGACGGCGTCCTATAACCCACCTCAGCCCCGGGGCCTTGATTACAGCTATGCACCCCAACCAGAACCAAGTTATGGTTATGCCCCGCCACAGGGGCGCTTCCAAGAGCCGACCTATCCCGGAGGCCCAAGTTACGGGGGGCGGAACGGTACCGAATCCACCTCTGTGCCACAAAGCACCTGGAAGCCCGAATCGGCATACGCTCCTCCTGGTTCCGCAGCCCAGAATCCAGCTGGGCAGTACCCATCCTCCGGTGCCAAGAAGCCCTATGGCACAGAACCTGCCCCGGTGGCTCAGCGCCCTCTCTTGCAACCAAAGGTAAGAGGCAAAGCCTACATCCCATCCTCTCCATGGGAGGCGGGAGGAACCTTTGGGGTTTGGCTCATCTTGACAACGTCCTGTGAATCCACAGAAGTGTATGCTTCTTTGCTTTGGAGCTTTTACTAATGAGCCACATGGTCTGTATTTTTTGCTTTTTTTATTTTTAATGGATATACATTTAAATGACTTTCTAGTCAGTTGAAGGAAGCAAAAATGGAGAGTACCCAATAACACCCACATAAGAAACTGGGGACCCATCTCAAGGTGCTCAAAAAAGGAATGATTTCCTGATCTAATATATAAAAGTCAATGTGTATTTGTCTGTGTTAGTCAAAGACCTCCTACGATTGGCTGCAGGCAAAGACCTCATGTGATTGGCTGCCTAAGAAGATTCTATGGAATTCTGGGGTTTGCAGTTTAGCGAAGGGCCTTTAGAATTCTCAGCCAGAGAGCTCTTGGGCCTCAGTCAATTGTGTCTGTCTTGAATAGACCAGTTGTTATGGTGATGAGGCCTAGCAGCAAGGAGGAGGGCAATATATTCTCTCAGGAACCCACCTCTGCTTATTAATAGCTCTGAATACAGATTGGATTGGGGAAATATGGGGAAAAATTAGTGGTAATTGGACAAGGCAGTGTGGGGAATTAGAGACACAAGATCTCAAATCTTTCTAACAAGTATCACCTACGAGAAAATAAAATCCTGGGCAATGCCGGGTATATATGCTAGTTTTAAATAAAGCCTGACTCATTTCAGGTTGTAGAGGCTTTCAAAAGTCTTCTTCGGGGGCTATTTGAAATTTAATGGCAGAAATACCTGGAGCTGGAACACTCGCACCTTTTATTGGACAAAAAGAATTGTGTTAAGTCGAAATCATTCATTTATGGAGCACTTTGAGTTGTGTCTCCTGTTTTTTCTGAGGTTTTCACAGTGTTGCCACTTTTAAGTATATTTTAGCTTCTGTACGCTTTAGTGATGTGAACATTTACCTGCATCTGTTTTAGGTTTTGTAAGCCATCCTCAAAGGCCCCTCCCCTAAACCGCAAACCCCAGGATTCCATAGGATGTTGAAAGTGGAATAATAGCGCTATAACAGTCTCGTGCGGAAATGACTATAGAATCCTGTTGGTGGGTAGCTGTGCTTCCCTCATCATATCTTACAGGGCACTACTGCATTAGAGTATATAGGTAAAGTAGGGATATTGGGGGGAGTGCTTTTTAGAACAACTAAGGTGGCAGTGGGCTGGAAAGCTGGAAATTACCCCAAAATGCCCCCCTTCCAAATGTCTCCCCTCCTTTTCCCCTTCAAAATGGATCACCAGAAGTGAGGTGATGTCACTTGCCATTGCCATTTGGGACCTTTCCGCACAAGGCTAATACATGACAGTAGCATCGTATTGTCGCTTTTACATCTGCACGTTAAACCGTTTTGACGTCGTTCTGTCCTCCGGGGTTCCACACGAGTTGAGGTCTTAGCATGGTTAACATCATAGAATCATAGAATCATAGAAATGTAGAGTTGGAAGAGACCCCAGAGGCCATCCAGTCCAACCCCCTGCCATGCAGGAACACCTTCAAAGCACTCCCTTTGACAGATGGCCATCCAGCCTTTGCTTAAAAACCTCCAAGGAAGGAGACTCCACCAGACTCCCAGGCAGCAGATTCCACTGCTGGACAGCCCTGATTGTCAGGAAGTTCTTCCTGAGCTTCAGGTGGAATCTCCTTTCCTGCAGCTTGAATCCATTGCTCCCTGTCCTGGTCTCTGGAGCAGCAGAAAACAAGCTCTCTCCTTCCTCTACATGGCATCCCTTCAAATATTTAAACACGGCTCTCATGTCCCCTCTCAACCTTCTCTTCTGCAAACTAAACATCCCCAGCTCTCTAAAACGGGAAAACTCCGATATAAACCACCCAAACCGTTTCTGCTGCGTTTTTTCCTACGTGCAGAAGCGTTACATCAATTCACACACTTGTGCTAAAACGTAGCAACAGTTTCTATAACTTCTTCTTTTTTAAAAAAAAGACCAATCAGTGGCAGCAGGGTGGAGTGAGGGAGGGGAATGGGAGTTCCACGAGAATTGGCGATACAGAAGCTACAAAGGATTTTCTCTGCTTTGCTTTGGTAGAAACTGGTGGGGGTGCAGATAGGTATCAGGGTAAGTCAGAGTAAAAAGCACCGCTCATGACATGTGGTGGAACGCTCCTGGAAATGGCCATAGTGATGGATGGAATCTTGTTGGTATCTTACACATCTCTAAGTTCCCTTGCACATGTGGTTGAACTTTTTGGGACATTGCATGGTGGACATACTGAGTTCATGGCTGCATAGGCACAGATGTACCTATTTCATAGAATCATAGAAATGTAGAGTTGGAAGAGACCACACAGGCCATCCAGTCCAACCCCCTGCCATGCAGGAACACCCATCAAAGCACTCCCAACGGATGGCCATCCAGCCTCTGCTTAAAAACTTCCAAGAAAGGAGCCTCCACTACACTCCGAGGCAGCACATTCCACTGCCGGACAGCCCTGACCGTCAGGAAGTTCTTCCTGAGGTTCAGGTGGAATCTCCTTTCCTGCAACTTGAATCCATTGCTCCTTGTCCTGGTCTCTGGAGCAGCAGAAAACAAGCCCTCTCCTTCCTCTACATGGCATCCCTTCAAATATTTAAACATGACTATCATGTCCCCTCTTAACCTTCTCTTCTGCAGACTAAACATACCCAGCTCTCTAAGGTGTTCTTCATAGGGCTTCATGGCTTCCAGGCCTCTCACCATTTTGGTCGCCCTCCTCTGGACTTGCTCCAGCTTGTCAATATCCCTCTTGAATTGGGGTGCCCAGAACTAGACACAGTATTCAAGATGGGGTCTAACCAAAGCAGAGTAGAGCGGTACCAGTACCTCCCTATATTTCACATGGGCTTAAATCCTCTCAGTCCAGGTTGAGAATTCCTTATCTGAAATGTTTGTGACCAGAAATGTTTCATAATTCAGGATCTTTTTGGCCTGGAATGAAGCACTACGATGTGTGGCTTAGGGAGCTGAGTATATTTAGCCTGGAGAAGAGAAAGTTAAGGGGTGCCATGATAGCCATGTTTAAATATTTGAAGGGATGTCATATGGAGGATGGGAGCAAGCTTGTTTTCTGCTGCTCCAGAGATTAGGACACGGAGCAATGGATTCAATGTGCCCATTGTGTAAGCAGGGATTCTGTTCCAAGAACCTCCATGTACAGCAAAAAACACAAAGCATTGCATCCCATTATAGTCAACTGATGCACCTGCAACAGCACGGGCACTTATCTGCTGCATCTGTTGACTATAAAGGTATGCAACGGTTTGTACAACCTCACACTTGTGTTTGCAAAGGTTGTATGAGACGGGGGCCCCCTTTACAGGAAAAGAGATTCCACCTAAACATCAGGAAGAACTTCTTGAGTGTAAGAGCAGTTCAACAGTGGAATCTACTGCTGCCTCAATGGAATGTGGTGGAGTCTCCTCCTTCTTTGGAGGTTTTTCAATAGGGGCTGGATGGCCGTCTGGTGGAAATGCTTTGATGGTGCTTTCCTGCATGGCAGAAGGGGCTGGACTGATTCACCCTTGGGGTCTCTTCTGACTCTAAGATTTTAGGATTTTCCAGGAACAAGCATGAAACTGGGCTAACACATAACACGTTAATGCTAGAAGGCAGGCTGATGGGATCTGTAGTTCAAGAGATCCTGAGCGTACCAGGCTGGAGAAGGCTGCTGTAGAGCAGCTGGCTGAGCTAGGAGAGAATGCAGTGCAGAAGATTTGCAAGAGGAATAGATGTTTAAGGGACGAGAGAGAGACCTGCCTACTCTGTGGATGCAAAACTACCGAGAGTCTCGGTCTCACTGTTTTATTTAAGCACCCGGATGACTAGGCAGGGAACACAGGAGAGAGAGAATGTTGTTTCCATCCTGGCAAACATGGTTTCAGATGCTCCCTTTGCCTTTTTTTGACAAGTGGGGAATTTCCATGTTCATCTTTGCATGTCAAAAACACTTGCGGCTGTCCCGATTTAACCCCGAGCCTTTCGATGTGCAAATCAAGAATTTCCATTCCCTCTGTGGCATGCTAAGAAGCCTGGCGTGTTACCCCAATGCCACCTGAAATGTGTCTCCTGTGCGTGAGCTCTATAAATAACAGGCGGGAGAATAAATGTCTTTTGCAAGAGAAGGAATTCCTTGCAAAACTGAGCCCTTTAACCCACCCGCCCTCCTTACCTGCAAAGACTCTTCAAACATGCCCGGCCATTACAATGGCCTGCACCATGCCCCAGTGTGACCCCATTTTGAGTCCTTGAGCGTCCCAACTGTCAAGAATAGGTAACGCAAGCTGTAAGAACATGCTTGCGAGGAGTGAGATGACTGAATTATTTTTTGGGAGATACGGTGGGCCTTTGTCTAGAAATGTATAGAAATGTATAGAAATGTTTCGAAATACATGCTAATTGTAAGTTGTTCGCCGCCTCGATCCATATGGAGAGGCGGGATACAAATAAATAAATAAAAAAAAATTGTCATCCGCTGGGATTTGGTTCCAGACAGCCCCTCCTCCTGTGCATACCAAAGTCCATGGATGCTCAAGTCCCATTATGTACAATGGTGTAGTAAAATGGTGTCCCTTATATAAAATTTCAAGCAACTTAAGTACCAGAGAGACCCCGAGGATCTGTAAAATGGCGGGAGGTTATGGCCATTTCCGCACGAGTCTGTTCGCGATGATTCCACTTTCAACCTCCTATGGAATCCTGGGGTTTGCAGTTTTGGGAGGGGCCAGACGGAGTTATGTCAGGGTTATGCTTACACACCAGCATATTGGTTGGCACATAGCAAAATCAAGGTTTGCTTTTTTGGACTCCCCCCCCCCAAATATTTTCAGGCTGTGGTTGGTAGAATCTGTGGATGCAAAACTCATGGATACAGAGGGCCAAATGTTTGTATGTGTGTATGTATGTACATATTTTAAGTCCCCCTCCAAAATCTTAGGGCATTTCATATGATGTGAAATGGATGGATTCCATTCACAGATGCAGAGTTAATTGTGTAGCACCATTGTGCATTGCATATAGTTGTTGTTTTTGTTGTTGTTGTGTGCCTTCAAGTTTTTTTCTGACTTACAGTGACCCTAAGGAAAGCCTATCACTTGGTGTGTTTTGTTTTGTTTTTTTGCAAGATCTGTTTGTAGGGGTTTTGCCTTTGCCTTCCTCTGAGGCTGAGAGTGTGTGACTTGCCCAAGGTCACCCAGTGGGATTCCATTGCTGAGTGGGGATTTGAATCCTGGTCTCCAGATTCATAGCACAATGCTGAAGCCATGCCCATAGGTTGAAGAGTCAGATGTGCAATGCCACAATCTACTAACAAGGGTGTGTGTTACTATTGTCACATAGACCCTTTCCGCACCTTACCTTTTTCTGGGGCTGGGGTGTGGGGATTGTGTGAGCAGCCTCTGGCGAGAGGCTCTCGTGTCTGGGGTCCTTCGGCTCCGCACGAGTTGCCTGCTCGCGTGAGAGCCTCTCCTCTCCCTTCTGCAGCGCAGCCTGGGAGTTTCCCAGGCTGCGCTGGGGCAGGAAGTGTGACCAGCATGGCTCCAGAGGCTCCAGACGCCAGGTAAGTGCACGCAGGGCCCAAGAGCAATGCGCAATCGCGCACCATTTTCAGCTTCCAGCCAAAAATGGAAACGTGCACGATCAGCGCCTGCCGGCACCTGGAGCATCACATGATTGTGAGTGCGTCATACAGATCAATCCTCACAATTGTGCGATGCTCCAGGCGCCCTTTTGCATGGCAAATGCCATGCGGAAAGGACCATAGCTCTGTGAGCAGAAGCTCAGATTCCATCTTCTCCACTCCTTTTTGACCAGAATCCTTGAACTACTGATATTAAAATACTTGAAACAAAAGCATTTAAAGCAGTAAAAAATGATGTAAACAATCTAGAAATTTGTTAAAAAATAGAATAAATGTAAAGACTA
This sequence comes from Ctenosaura bakeri, assembly GCA_948474755.1. Classification (NCBI taxonomy): domain Eukaryota; kingdom Metazoa; phylum Chordata; class Lepidosauria; order Squamata; family Iguanidae; genus Ctenosaura; species Ctenosaura bakeri. Next base: position 50,845 of record CAOLHI010001025.1, on the reverse strand, counting down.
TGGCCATTTCCACCCTACACTGTTGTAGTGCTATTGTTTCACCTTCAACATCCTTGGGGGAATTCTGGCGTTTGTAGTTTCCTGAGGCCCAAGAGCTCTCTGGCTGAGAAGTCTAAATGCTCCTTCCTAAAGTGCAAACCCCAGGATTCCATAGGAGGTTGAAAGTGGAATAACAGCGCTATAACAGTCTAGTGCAGAAATGTCTGCTTTGTACCCTAGAAGGAAGTGAGTGCTCGCTCTCGCTCTCTCTCTCTCTCTCACACACACACACACAAGTGAGCAAACTCAAGCCTGTGTGCAACCATAAGGCCACTTCTTGGAAAAGAGGGAACCATTGCGGCATAGCCAAGTGCTGTGCATCATGGCACCACTGTCCTTGGGTGAAACATCTGGATGTTCTTTCCTTGTGCCTTCTTAATATAATCTTAAGACAGCATCTCAGCAGAGCCATCCTTTGGGTGAGCTAAGGATTTGGCCGGACGTGGGCTGGAACCACTGAAAGAGCCGTCTGAAGATGAAATGTTTGGGCCTTTTTGCACTAGACAGTGATAGTGCTCTTGTTCCACTTCCAACGTCCTGTGGAATCCTGCACCCTTTTCACACTTTGCCTTCTTGCGCGAGGGGGGAGGGCGGCTCGCCCGAGAAGACTCCTCCGGGAGGCTGTCGCTTCCCCCTCGTTCCTTCCACACGCGCTTCCTGCTGGCGCGTCCGTCGCGCTAGCGCCCCGCCTCTTCCTTCCGCAGGGGCCTGTGGGAGCTGTAGGCACCGTGGAGGGAAGGAAGCGCGACCCGGCCGCCTCCCTGATGCTCCGCACAGCAGGTAAGTGCGCGTGGGCACCTGGAGCGCTGTGCGAGCGCGGGTGATTTTCACTTCAAGGCGAAAATCAAAAAAAATGCGCTTGTGCCGCTTCAGCCCTGTGAGCGCCGCGGAAGTGGGAGTGTGTCGTGCAGAGCGACGCTCCCACTCCCGCGAGGCTCATGGGGCTCTCGCGCGACAGAAAGCCCATGCGAAAAGGGTACGGGTTTGCAATTTCGGGAGGGGCATTTAGGATTCTCAGCCAGAGAGCTCTTTGGCCTCAGAAAACTACAAACACCAGAATTCCACAGGAGGTTGAAAGTGGAATAATGGCATTAGGACAGTATAGGGAGGAAATGGCCTTTCTTTCTCCATCGTGTAATTCTTTGTGCCTTGTTCACTTGAAATATAGGTCCAGATACAACATTCCATCCTGCCTTTTCCAAGGAAGCTGGCAGATGATAATACAAGGAAGTGCAGATTTTTTTAAAAAATGTGTCTGCAGTAGATGAGTAATCAGTCTCTTCCCTATTGCCTTTGTTCAGCAGTTCAGCTGCCAGGTTCGTTTGCTTCTGTTTGAGTTTCTCCTCAGAGAAGGCATGGCAAACAGATTTCTTACAGAGCGCCTGTTCGTTAAGAACAGAGCAAAGCAGGAAAGGAACAAGTAGCACCTGCTAGCTAGCTGATTTTTTAGTGTGGAAAGAATATAATGAAGTCACATTCCAGAATTATAGAATCCTAAAGTCTCTGAAGTAGCAGAAAACAAACTTCTCCCATCATAGAATCATAGAAATGTAGAGTTGGAAGAGACCCCAGGGGCCTTCCAGTCCAACCCCATTCTGTCATGCAGGAACACCCTCAAAGCACTCCTGACAGATGGCCATCCAGCCTCTGCTTAAAAACCTCCAAGGAAGGAGACTCCACTACACTCCGAGGCGGCCTATTCCACTGCCGGACAGCCCTGACCGTCAGGAAGTTCTTCCTGAGGTTCAGGTGGAATCTCCTTTCCTGCAGCTTGAATCCATTGCTCCTTGTCCTGGTCTCTGGAGCAGCAGAAAACAAGCCCTCTCCCTCCTCTACATGGCATCCCTTCCAATATTTAAACGTGGCTATCATGTCCCCTCTTAACCTTCTCTTCTGCAGACTAAACATACCCAGCTCTCTAAGTCTATCCTCATAGGACTTCATGGTTTCCAGGCCCCTCAGCATTTTGGCCACCCTCCTCTGGACTCGCTCCAGCTTGACCAGGTCCTTCTTGAACTGGGGTGCCCAGAACTGGACACAGTATTCAAGATGGGGTCTAACCAAAGCAGAGTAGAGCGGTACCAGTACCTCCCTCGGTCTAGACACCATACTCCTATTGATGCAGCCGAGAATTGCATTGGCTTTCTTGGCTGCCGCGTCACACTGCTGACTCATGTTCAGCTTGTGGTCTACCAAGACTCCTAGGCCCTTTCCGCACTGAGGCTTCTAGCGCAAGCGGGGGAGGCCAGCAAGCGCAAGAAGGCTCATCCGGGAGGCTGCCGCTTCTCCCCTCCTTCCTTCCGCAGGCAAAGGAACCAGCGGGGAAGCTTGCCGCACAAGCCGCCCTCCCCCCCGTGCGAAGCGGGAGACCTCGCGCCTGGATTCCCACCCCGCGCGCGCGCCAGATTCCTCCCCCGCGCACGCCGGATTCCCCCCCCGCGCGCGCCAGATTCCTCCCCCCGCACACGCGAAGCGGGTGGCGTTGTATCCCCCTGCGCGCGTGCGCAAAGCGGGCATCGCGTCCGTCGCGCTACCTCCCCACCCCGCTCCTTCCTTCTGCAGGAGCGGAGGGAAGGAGGCGCGACCCAGCCGGCTCCCGGAGGCTCCGCACGAAAGGTAAGTGCGGGTGGGCGCCGGGAGCGTTGCGTGAGCGCGGGGTGATTTTCGCTTGGACGCGAAAATCAAAAAACCCGCGCTCGCGCCGCTTCAGCCCCGTGAGCCGGGCGGAAGTGGAAGTGCATCGTGCGGAGCGACGCTCCCACTCCCGCGAGGCTCACGGGGCTGTCGCGCGAGCAAAGGCCCGTGCGGAAAGGGCCCTAGATCCCTTTCACGCGTACTGCTATCCAGCCACGTGTCCCCCATCCAATATTTGTGGATTCCATTTTTTCTACCTAAGTGTAGGACCTTACACTTCTCTCTGTTGAATTTCATTCAAGTAGTTCTTCTTCCTAAGGTTTAGGTGGAATCTCTCCTTTCCTGTAGTTTGAATCCCTTGCTCCATATCTTAGGCCCTTTTCGCATGGCGTTTTTAAAGCGTATTAGGCACGCTCCCTCCCTCCCTTCACGAGCCGCTGTACTGCATGACGTTCTGGCGAACTAGGTGCTATCACAGCCATGGATAGTGCTGATAGCGCATTTCCTTATTTTCGCGCATCGGTCGCGCGACCAAAGGGCCTACGGAGCCGTCGTCCGGCGTGCTTCCGGGAAGGACCGGGGAGTGGGTGGGGTGTGGGCAGTCCCTGCTGCCTGCCCCTCATGCAGCAACTCCCAGGGGATGCTCTGCACACCAGCAGGCCAGCCACTGCCTCCATCGCAGCAGGGAACACTAGATGACACGGCGCCACGTGAGCCCACCCCGGGGCTGCGTCGCCACTCACACTCGAGACGACAGCAGCCCCCAGGGTCCGGCCAACTGTTTGTTTATTTTAAAAACCCGGCACTATCGTTAGCACGTTACGAACATAGTATGAAACAGCCTGTTGACAGGATCTATCGTGCTAACGTTAGCATGATAGTTGACGAAACAATACATAAAAAAAGGAAAACCACCGACCAATCGGGGCGGTTGGGTGGGAACAGGGCGAGACCTGGGCATGGCCCGGAACACCGACATGCAGACAAGGCACCAGACGGGGACTGGTGCTCTCTCACGAATGCCCTCTCGTGTGCAGACTGCAAGGGGCTCTCTACTGGGCCTCTTGTGATATTGGCAATATCGTGAGTGCTCTAGTTTGTCACACTATCAAAGTAAGGTGCAAAAAGGGCCTCAGTCCCAATTGGGAGCAGCAGAAAATAAGCTTGCCCCATCTTCCATTTGACATCCTTCCAAATATTTCAACGTGGCTATCAAGTCGCCTCTTATCGACCTGACAAGCATAAGTGAAGGTATTTTACTGGTGCAATGAAAGTTAATAAGTGTAATAAACAGGTAGAAAGAATGGCTCACATCCTATATTGCAGTTACAAATCTGTAACTGCTTCATATTCAATTATGCTTTATTTATTCATGATCATGGTGCTGTTGAAGTCTCTTCTTCTGGTGACTGGAGCACAGCCCAGTCCCTCCATCGAGCAGCAATGAGAAGCAAGACCACTCTCACAATTCTTCATCATGCTGCAGCCCACTGGAAGTGGGTTTGTTTTCTGCTGCTCCAGAGACCAGGACAAGGAGCAATGGATTCAAGCTGCAGGAAAGGAGATTCCACCTGAACTTCAGGAAGAACTTCCTGACGGTCAGAGCTGTCCGGCAGTGGAAGATGCTGCTGCCTCCGTGGAATGTGGTGGAGTCTCCTTCCTTGGAGGACGGTCAGGGCTGTCTGGCGGTGGAATCTGCTGCCTTGGAGTGTAGTGGAGTCTCCTCCTTCTTTGGAGGATTTTAAGGAGAGGCTGGATGGCCATCTGTTGGGAATGCTTTGATGGGTGTTCCTGCATAGCAGGGGTTGGACTGGATGGCCCCTGGGGTCTCTTCCAACTCTACATTTCTATGATTCTATGAAGAGCTCATCCTATGGCACCTCAGCCATCAACAGAAGAGACCTCCATAGCTCCGTGCAACTGCTGGCTTTTAAGGAGGGTTTAGGGGGACAGGCAAAGAAACAGTACCTAATTATACATTTATAGCTAAGGCCATTTCTGACTTTTATAGTGCTATTATTCCACTTTCAACCTCCTGTGGAATCCTGGGGTTTGCAGTTTAGGGACTGCAAACTAAACTGCAAACCCCAGGATTCCATAGGAGGTTGAAAGTGGAATAATAGCACTATGGCCATTTCCGCACTAGCCTGTTATAGCGCTATAATTCCACTTTCCGAAACTGCAAACCCCAGGATTCCATAGGATATTGAAAGTGGAATCATAGCTCTATCACAGGCTAGTGCGGAAACGGCCTATAACGGTCTAGTGTGGAAATGGCCTAAGTTGGTAAAGTAGGATCTCAGCCTGGATTTTCAATTACTTGTTTCCAATATCTCTATGTTCACCAGTGGGGCAAATATATTGTGGGAGAATTTAGGAGGGGGTCTTCTTAGCTGTGGCTCCTCATGTCAAATAAAAACATGGCTCGTTTTTAAAGTTTTTAATCCTCACTGATGACTCTCAAAATCATAAACCACATGGTTTAAAACCATTTTAATTCCTTAAAGTCTGTTTCACCTTTTCAGTACATTTTTAATTATTTTTCAAAAAAACTTTTAAATGGTTTTGACCGATTTGCATGGACTTTACTTTTTTGCCTCTCTGAGATCTCTTGATGTAGGGTGGGTGCAGAAATATTTTAATAAATGAATGAATAAATGGAATCAGTCCCATCACAGGTGGGCTGATGCTTTTAGCTCTCCCAGGAGGGCCGATGGGAGTTAACAGGACACCGGTTCTGCTTTGTTCCTAGCCGTCATCATATTTGTCCTTAAGGACTTTGAATTTTGGGGAGCCAACGTTATAAAGCAAAAGAACAACAACAAAGGCCGTTTTACTATTGAATGATATTGCCTAATGAAGCCATAATAAAGAAGAATATTTAGCCTATGGGTCCTATTAGAGTTTTGTATTATTATTATTATTGTTTCCGTCTGGGAGATGCAAGGAATGATTTGTTTTTCCACTTTACTGTTGGAAGTCTGATTACCAGGCTCTGCAAAGCCTGCCTTGTTTCTTTTCCCGAGCAATACCTGCACCTCTCTCGCCGAAGCCGGCAATTAGATGTTTTATGGAAAAAATGGGGCAGGAGGGGAACGGAGAAGATGCAGCAACATCTTGTCGGCGGCTTACAGACCGACTCCATTTGTATAAAATTATACAGGAACACAAAAAGATTAAGCGCTCACTTCGGTACACGGATGTGTCCTTTTTGACCAGCTGCTGCTGACGGTCTTTTTTTGGCAGTGGAACACTTTGTACTTTGGAGATAATTGACAGTGGTATATAACGTTGTTTATTCAAAAGCAGGTCACGCAGATGGGCGACGCTTGTCGTCTTTATTCGTTCACCTTACCTTTGAAGCCAATGCAAATTCACAAGCGTGTGCATGTGTCCATCTATATATACAATGCATATATTGTTTTAAATCACAAATGTGGCTTAATTTCCCTTTGCACAGGGCTTTTCAGAGAGGTGACCCCTCTGCCCAGTTTATTGTAAGGAAGGGGGAAGGCAGGGAGAGCTGGAAGGCCAGGAGGCTGGTTTTAATGTAGGAAATGACTTTCTGACCTATGCATTCTTTACACAAGCTGGACTATTGGGAGCAAAAAAGAGAAAAGAGCTTAAAACAAGGGATTCCCTGCAGTACCAGAGGGAGAGGGAGAGATGCAAACACTCTGTGGCAATGTACATACCTTGTACTTTGAATATTTTGAATTTCAACACAGAGAAAAGTAAGGTCCTGCACTTGGGCAGAAAAAATGAAAGTCACAAGTATAGGACGGGAGACGTGTGATTGGATAGCAGTAAGTGTGAAAAGGATCTAGGAGTCTTGGTAGATCACAAGCAGAACATGAGTCAGCAGTGTGATGCAGCAGCTAAGGAAGCCAACACGATTCTTGGTTGAATCAATAGGAGTTTGGTGTCTAGATCAAGGGAGGTAATGGTACCACTCTGTTCTGCACTGGCCTCATTTGGAATCCTGCGTCCAGTTCTGGGCACCTCAATTCAAGAAGGATATCAACAAGCTGGAACGTGTCCAGAGGAGGGCGAAAAAAATGGTGAAGGGTCTGGAAGCCATGAAGCCCAATGAAGAACGCCTTAGGGAGCTAGGTATGTTTAGTCTGCAGAAGAGAAGGTTAAGAGGGGACATGATAGCCAGGTTTAAATGTTTGATGGGATGTCAGGTCGAGGAGGGAGCAGGCTTGTTTTCCGCTGCTCCAAAGACTAGGACAAGGAGCAATGGATTCAAGCTGCAGGAAAGGAGATTCCACCTGAACCTCAGGAAGAACTTCCTGATGGTCAGAGCTGTCCGGCAGTGGAAGATGCTGCTGCCTCCGTGGAATGTGGTGGAGTCTCCTTCCTTGGAGGTCTTTAAGCAGAGGCCGGATGGCCATCTGTTGGGAATGCTTTGATGGGTGTTCCTGCATAGCAGGGGGTTGGACTCGATGGCCCCTGGGGTCTCTTCCAACTCTACAGTTCTATGATTCTACTTTCAGTTGCCAGATGAGCCAGGACTTCTCAGATTACACCCAATATTGCCTATTTCATTCCTAAGAAAAATACACATCCAGACCCAAATACACACAAAGAACAGAAGCTTACACTCATGAGGACCAAAAGCTTACTATACAAATATGCACTGAGAATGTTCTAGCACTAAATTGTGCGTGAGGACTAGACATTTTAAAAATGATCAAGAACATCTTGGATCAAGGTAAGTAGTAACAGAGAGCCAGCATGGTGTAGTTGTTTGAGCACTGGACTACAGGCCCTGGAGAGCAGAGTTCATAGAATCGTAGAATCATAGAACTCTAGAGTTGGAAGAGACCCCAGGGGCCATCCAGTCCAACCCCCTGCCATGCAGGAACACCCTCAAATCAATCCCGACAGATGGCCATCAAGCCTCTGCTTAAAAACCTCCAAGGAAGGAGACTCCACTACACTCCGATACACTACACTTCGATTCCCCACAGCGCAGTGGTTAAATCCTGGTACTGCAGCCACAAGGTTGTGAGTTCGATCCTGCCAGGCTCCAGGTTGACTCAGCCTTCCATCTTTCTGCAGGTCGGTAAAATGAGTACCCAGCTTGTTGGGGGCAATGAACTAAAACACATTGTAAACCATACATGCTATTTGTAATGTATAATGTATTTCATGTTGTTCGCCGCCTCGATCTGTGTGGAGAGGCAGGATACAAATAAATAAATAAATAAAAGATTCCCCACTCAGCCATGGAAACCCACTGGGTGACCTTGGGTGCATCACGCTCTCTCAGCTCCCAAAAACCAAGTGATAGGTTTTCCTTAGGGTAGTCATAAATCGAAAATTCTTCCTAATAAAATTATTTTTTAAAAAAGAGAGAGAGAATTGCTCCGTCAGCCTGTAAGGGTATGGTTTGGATGAGGGACATTATGGTTGGGAGTTCTAGTTTGCCACATAGCCATCTGTGGCAGATCCTTTCACCTCCAACATAGCTGTTCAGACTGCAGCATTGATGGTGCTGAAGTAGTAGAGGAATACAACCCATACTCCTGTAGTTCAGTTTGTACCAAAGCCCTTCCATACTACACCATTATAGCACTATGTTTCCACAATAATCATATAGATATAGAATCCTGGGCTTTTTTAGTTTGGTCAGGCAGTATTGTTCTCTGGCTAAGAAATCTAAGTACTTTCCTTTAACTGCGAATCATAGGATTGCATAGGATGTTGCCATAGCAATTAGGGTTCTTTTACACTACACAATTATAGCGCTATGATTCCGCTTTAATTGTCACGGCAGCACCCTATGGAATCTTGAAGTGTGCAGTTCTGGGGCACACTAGAACTCTCTGTCTGAGAATGCTGAATACCTCATCCTAAACTACAAATCCCAGGATTGCATAGGATGTTGCCCTAGCAGTGAAAGTGGAATCAAACTGCTATAATTGCTATAATTGTGAATGGACCCCTGTTCTTTTTATTCCTCCCACCCCCTTTTAATACTTGACCAGGATATCCTTTGGCATCTGCTGCTATTTGGATCTGTGGAAATGTTAAAAGGCCTCATTCAAACAAAGGGGGAAGTGGGTCAAAATGGGAACCGGGACATTTTGGAGAATGTTGACTCTCCAGGGTGGTTTTCCTCCCCGCTCTTATGCCTCCAGGAGCAACGACAGCTCCCATAAAATTATTTATTCCTCATTTTAGACTTTGGACAGTGACTCATTATGGCCTGGAAGTACGGTTGCCACAGTACGTGTGTGTGTGTGTCTGTGCGTGCATGTGTTTTCCCCTCTGTCTCCTTTATTTTTTGTGCGGTGGCTCAGCTTAGTGTCAGAGGAACGGCCGCTCGCAGCGGAGATGCCTGTAAAAGACAGCACGGTGCTCTAAAAATACAATATTTGCTTTTACCTTTTAGCTGTCAACAAGTTCTCCTCCCTCCCGTCCCTGCCACACCAGCACGCACGCATGCACACAAATAGCAAGTGGGAATAAGTGGTCTCGGAGGAGCAGGTCCAAGACACTCACCTACCGGGAAATTTCTCGAAACATTGCCTCCTTGGGCCTCCTTCTGCACCAGTGTGGAGAATGAGACTTGCCTAGGCACACCTTCAACAACTCCATTTGTTGCTTTCTAAATATAGCATACTAGCATATATACCCGGCACTGCCCAGCATTTTATTTTCTCATAGATAGTACTTGTTAGAAAGATTTGAGATCCTGTGTCTCTAATTCCCCAAACTACCTTGTCCAGTCCCTGTAACTTTTCCCCATATTTCCCAATCCAATCTGTATTCAGAGTTTTTAACATACAGAGGTTGGGTTCTTGAGGGAAATACACCGCCCTCCTCCTTGCTGCTAGGCCTCGTCTACATAGCAGCCGACCTATTCAAGACAGATGCAGTTGTCTGAGACCCGGGAGCTCTCTGGCTAAGAATTCTAAAGGCCCTTCCCTAAACTGCAAACCCCAGGATTCCATAGAAACTGCTCAGGCAGCCAATCATATGGAGTCCTCACCTATCATATGAGATCCTCACCTGACACAGCCAATCATATGAAGTCTCCCTCCCTGCACTGCAAACCCCAGGATTCCATAGAATCTTCTCAGGCAGCCAATCATATGAAGTCTTCGCCTCACACAGCCAATCATATGAGGTCTTCACCTGACACAGACAAACAAACTTTGACTTTTATATAGTAGATTAGAATCACAGAGTTGCAAGGGGCATCTGGTCCAGTGGTTCTTGACCTTTGGTCCTCCAGATGTTCTGGACTTCATCGCCCATAAGTCCTGCTCTGCATGACTGATGGTCAGGGATTCTGTGAGCTGAAGTCCAAACCCACTTTATCCTACACTAGTAAGGTCTCTTCTGGAATCCTACATTCAGTTCTGGGCACCTTATTTTAGGAAGGATGTAGACAAGTTGGAGCAGATTCAGAGCAAGAAAAGGTGGAGAGAGCTGGGCACGTTCAGCTTGCTGAAGAGAAGACTGTGGCCCTTTTCGCACGTTACCCGTTTGCGCAGCTGGGGGGGCGTCTCATGCAAGAAGCCTCATCCGGAACGCTGCCGCTTCCCCGCTCCTTCATCCCACAGGTCACTTCCTGGTAGTGCGACCGTCGCGCTCGCACCCCACCTCTTCCTTTCGCAGCGCAGCCTGGGAGCTGTAGGCTGTGCTGGGGGAGGAAGCGCGACCAGGACGGCTTGTTTGGCGTACCGCACGCAGGTAAGTGCGTGAGGGCCCCGCGAGCATTGCGCAATCGCGCAGTATTTTTGGCTTAGAGGTGAAAAAAATAAAATGCGTGATCGTCCCATGAGCGTCGTGGGAGTGGGAGTGCATTGTACGGACTGACGCTCCCATTTATGCGACGCTCCCATTTACGCGATGCTTAAGGGGCCCTCGCGCAAAAAAAAACTGCGTGCGAAAAGGGCCTGAGAGGGAACCTGATGGCCCCTCAGGGGAAGCAACAGACCTGTCCTCTGCTGCCCAAGAAAGTAGGACCAGGGCAAGTGGTTTGAAGTTAAAGGAAGGTAGATTTTGAGTGAACGTTGGGAGGAAGTTCTTGGTGGTGAGAGCGGTTGGGCAATGGAAACAATTGCCTAGAGAGGTGGTGGACCTCCTTCTCTTCATGTCTTCAAAGGGAGGCTAGACAGCTACCTGCTCGGGATGCTTTAACAGGATTTCCTGCACTGAGTGCAAGGTTGGACTTGATGGACCATGATGCCCTTTCCAATTATAAGATTTTATAATTCTGTGATTCTGACCCATTTCCCCACTAGAATATTTATTTTTATTTTTATTTATTTATTTGTATCCTGCCTCTCCATATGGATCGAGGCGGCGAACAACTTCCAAATAGCATGTATTTCGATACATTTCTACACATGCCCCCAACACTCTGGGTACTCATTTTACCGACCTGCGAAAGGATGGAAGGCTGAGTCAACCTTGGAGCCCGGCAGGATCGAACTCACAACCTTGTGGCTTGCAGTACCGGCATTTAACCACTGCGCCACCAGGGCTCCCTGGTGCTGTTATTCCACTTTCAACATCTCATGGAATCCTGGAGTTTGCAGTTTAGGGAGGAGCATTGAGAATTCTTTGCCAGAGAGCTACAAACCCCAGAATTCCACAGGGAGTTCAAAGTGGAATAATAATCTGATAACTGCTGCAAGGCTGATATATGCGCACTATTGGAAAGAAAGGAAATATATTGATATAGAAGAATGGAAATTAAAAGTCCTGGATATGGTAGAGACAGAAAAGTTAACATTTTCTTTGAGAAATAAACCTATCCAGAACTTTGAAAGGGAATGGAGAGAAGTTTTGGATTGGATAAAGACATAAGAAAAGAAAAGAAATAAGAATAAAGCAATATTGTAAAAAAAAAAAAAAGATTGTAAAAGCAAGATTGTTCGATCCTGCCCGGCTCCAAGGTTGACTCAGCCTTCCATCCTTCCGCAGGTCGGTAAAATGAGTACCCAGCTTGTTGGGGGCATGTATAGAAATGTTTCGAAATACATGCTATTTGTAAGTTGTTCGCTGCCTCAATCCATATGGAGAGGCGAGATACAAATAAATAATTAAATAAAAATAAAAATAAAAAATTGTAAGTAGTGCAATGTAATAATGTAGCAAGGTAAAATAATAATGTAATGATGTAACAAAGTGGTAAGGTAACAAAGCAATTGTCTAACAATGTAAGATGTAACAAACCCCTTGAGTAAGCAACAATTATGTATGAATGGATACACGCAGATTCAATGGGAAAACAAGCTTGGAAATGGGGAGGGTTTTTTTTATTTTTAATTAAAATCTTTAATAAAAAAAATTTGCAAAAAAAAAAAAGAAAGAAAGTGGAATAATAGCACTATAATTGTGTGGTGCGGAAATGGCCTTGGTCTTGTAGATGAGAGAGGGGGAGAGGGTGCTGAAGGTTGGCAGAGGAGAGAAGATTGTCGTTCCCGTTTGGCTGGTTGTAATCCAAAAGGAAAGAGGGGGGAGTCATGGCAGAACATCAAAAGGGAATTGACCCCCTTAAGTCTGTGGGTCCTCCCATGAATTTGATAGAACTTCTGTTCATAACATGGAAAGAGAGGAGGAAACCGTTTCTCTGCCCATCCCTCCGGCTCGACTAATCTCCATTATTCTTCCTACTGGAGTCCAACAAGGAACGAAGAGGTGTTGACTTGAAAAACGTGCTGCGCCTCTATTCTTGGTTGTGGGTTTCAGCTGCTTCAGAAGGGCTTGGAGAAGAGCAAGCCGAAGCCACGGAATAACGACAAGAAAAGTCAACCTTTCGGAAGCACACTTCAGAGCTTTATTTGTTTTTTTATCTTTTTTTTGCATCATAGCTTAGGTGCCTTTCTCCTTTTTAATCCACCCTTAATGCTTGCTAATCGGGGATTACAGTTAATTAAGCAGCGTGATGCTAGGAACCTTCCCGGGCACTTCAGGGTGTTGAAAAAGTTCAGAGATGTTATTGCTCCTGTTTCAGGAGCAGCAAGAGAGGTCAGGAGCAGGCCAGCCAAGTGTCTTGGTGAGAGAAATTGAGGGAGGGGGAATTAAAGCAGTGAAAAATACGCCTGTCCGCATTGGTGTGGAGTTGGTGGGATGATAAGGCACACCCTCCAGCATTTCACGGATGAATACCACGATGCATGGGGCCAAGCAAAATCTGAGTGTGGTCAAGATGGCAGAAGTTGTAGGTTGACCTAGGAGAGATTGCAGCAGTTTGCTTTTGCCTGAGCCAACTGGGAAGGGTAATTTTCCATCCCCTCCCCTCTTCTGAGCTGAGTACAAACAATGTTTGTGCTTTGAACGCCGTTTGCAGCAGCTGCAGTGAGCTAAGGACAAAGTGGGACGAGCAGAGAGAAACCAGGGGCCTTTGCGCACTACACAGCTATTGCACTATGATTCCACTGTGCCGTGGTGGCGCAGTGGTTAAATGCCAGTACTGCAAGCCACAAGGTTCTGAGTTCGATCCTGCCGGGCTCCAAGGTTGACTCAGCCTTCCTTCCTCCCGCAGGTCGGTAAAATGAGTACCCAGCTTGTTGGGGGCATGTATAGAAATGTTTCGAAATACATGCTATTTGTAAGTTGTTCGCCGCCTCGATCCATATGGAGAGGCGGATACAAATAAATAAATAAAAATAAATAAATAATTGCCACCATTCTGTTCTATGGAATCATGAGATTTGCAGTTCAGGGGGGGATTTTTAGAATTCCCAGCCAGAGAGTTCCGGTACTTCCCAAGACTACAAACCCTAGGATTTCATAGGTTGCAGCCATAGTAGTTAAGTGTAATTATTGTGCAATAACTGTGTAGTGTGGAAAGGCCTTGGGACATTTTAAAAGCAGCTGGAGAAGCAGAATGAATCAGGTTTAATAGAGGCTCTCCCCAGCCAGTGAGGACAGTTGGAGGGTATGGGAGCAGCAAGAGAGATCAGAGCCAGGCAGGACAAATGTCCCAGGGACACAATTTGCAGAATTATAGACAAGCAGACAAAAAAGGTGTCCTGTTCACCTTTGTGTATACCCCGCAGCACCGTACAACAGAGCTTGAGAGGTTACTTTGAAAAAGCAATGTGCTCTTGGTAATCATTACAGGGATCAAAAAGTAATTGAAAGTGTTGTAACTTTTAAAGTGCTTTTAATTTTTGCTTGTTTTTTTTTTGTAATCCTTTAAAAAATGTTTATGGCATTAATTGGGAAATGTTTTAAATTTTCTATATTGTTCACTTCCCTGAGATCGTAGAACCCTATGTTTCAATATGAGTTTGGAGAAGAGAAGGTTCAAAGGTGACATGATAGCCATGTTTAAATATTTGAAGGGATGTCATATAGCAGATGGGGCAAGTTTGTTTTTTACTGCCCCAGAGACTAGGACATGCAGCAATGGCTTCAAACTTCAGGAAGAAGAGATTCCATCTAAACATTAGGAAGAGGGCTTGTTTTCTGCTGCTCCAGAGACCAGGACAAGGAGCAATGGATTCAAGCTGCAGGAAAGGAGATTCCACCTGAACCTCAGGAAGAACTTCCTGACCGTCAGGGCTGTCCGGCAGTGGAATCTGCTGCCTCAATGGAGTGTAGTGGAGTCTCCCTCCTTGGAGGTTTTTAAGCAGAGGCTGGATGGCCATCTGTCGGGAGTGCTTTGAGGGTGTTCCTGCATGGCTGAAGGGGGTTGGACTGGATGGCCCCTGGGGTCTCTTCCAACTCTACATTTCTGTGATTCTATGGCAAGAACAGATGGACTGCTGCCTGGGAGTGTGGTGGAGTCTCCTTCTTTGGAGATTTTTAGATAGAGGCTGGATGGCCTTCTATTGGGAATACTTTGTCTTCCTCGATGGCAGAATGAGGCTGGACTGGTTGGCCCTGGGGGTCTCCTCTAACCCTATGATTCTAGATTATAGCCTCAGTCAAGCTCCTCCAAGCTGATCCACCCCCCTTGATAGCTTGGACTACATCTCCCATCAGCCTGAATTAGCCTAGGGTGATGGGACACTTCTGGAGGGTCCCAGTTTTGAGCAGAACCTGGTTTAAAAACCCTCAGCGGTCTTTTCAACCACAACGAGACAGAGCAGATGTGACGTGGCAGCGGAGTTTTGTCTAATGCTGTTAAGAGTCAACGAGGCTGCTCCTTTATGGGGTCAGACAGTGAGGAATTAAAATAAATAAATGTGCTAATTTGAAAAGCCCCATGGTGCGGTTCGACCACAGGATCTGGCATGTCTCTCGCGGGGCCTGTCTGATTCTCTCAGGGAAGCTCTCCATCTCTTTGGATGCTGCTTGCCTCATTAATAAAGATTAGCCCGGCAGCAAAAAGGACACCGTCTTCTTTTAATGAACTTCCCAATGTACTCAGGGATGCGAGCTATCGACAAGGGGTCCCTCTCCCCCCAACGCCTCCGTGGTTGGCTCTTTGGCTCAGACAACAGCCCGGACTTTGGAAAAGGAGTTATTCCTTTTGAGCGGTTCAATGCAGGGCATCTCTTTTTGAGACGGGAAGAAAACAGAGTGGTGGCAAGTGATTAAAAATTTCCCAGTGACTAAACGGCAGGTCTTTTCCCCTATTTCCTGTAATTGCCGTCATAGCCTCATGGGTGCGAGCGTAGAGGGAAAACAAATCATTTTCAGACGGAAATTAAAACCTGCAGACTTTGAACCTCAAGCTGTGAGAGAAGTGGGGGGTTTTTAATGCACACACCTATACAGGGGGAGAGAGAGAAATGCACAAATTCTGGGGTTGTTCTCTTTTTCTTCTTTGCAACAGGAATAAAGGTGACTTTTCGGTGCTCTAGTCAGGACCAAATTTTTATACCTGCAAATACAATGGAGGTATTCTAGAGAGGGGGAAAAATATTAGCATATGTTCGCAAAGGGTTGGAAAGTGTGTTTCTCAGGTATTGGAAAACAAGGAAGATTCTGCACTGATGAGAATCTTCACAGTTTGGAAATTATTGGGTGCAAAATTGGCACAGTTTTTTTCTGCACAGAAAACAGCATTTCTCTACAGCAAGGAAAAGATGACCTGAAGTCCCTTCCTCCTCTATGATTATATGGTTTTGATTTTCCTTTCTCCCTCTCTGTCTCTCTCAAGCTCAAGCCATTTCCGCACTAGACTGTTATAGCACTATGATTCCACTTTCAACATGCTATGGATTCCTGGGGTTTGCAGTTTCAGGAGGGGCCTTTGAGGGCCTTTGACTTGATGGCCTTTGAGGCCCCTCCCTAAACTGCAAACCCCAGGAATCCATAGGATGTTGAAAGTGGAATCATAGCGCCATAACAGTCTAGTGCGGAAATGGCCTCAGTCTCTCCAACCCTTTTTAAGTGTTGATTTGAGAAGTATTCCTTCAAGCCTTCCTGAAGGTTATGCTTTGGAAAAGTTAATGATGACTTTAATGTTCTCATACTTCTTGGAGTTTTGGAGATAAAAAAGTGGTCATAGACATCACCATCCTGTGGTCCAAGCAGGGCACTGTGTGTGGCAGGAGATGCTCATCCAGCTACACTGGGGTAAGGAGCTCTCCCCCATCACTTACAATTCAGAGTAGGACCCAAAATGAAGCTGCTGTCTCTCTAATATTGGAGTCCTGAGCTACAACAGGCAATCTGTAGCTTTAGGATGAGTGGCATCGTGCCTTCTCAAGCGTGAATTTAAATGCAGGGCAATGCTTTAGCCTGGAGGGGAGAAGGATAAGGAGTGACATGATGGATACATTTAAATATTTGAAGGGATGTCATACAGAAGATGGAGCAAGCTTGTTTTCTGCTGCTTCAGAGACAAGGATATGGAGTAATGGTTTCAAACTACAGGAAAAGAGACTCCACCTAAACATTAGGAAGAATTTCCTGATGCTAAGAACTGTTTGTCAGTGGAATAGGTTGCTGCCTGGGAGTGTGGTGGAGTCTCCTTCTTTGGAGGTTTTTAAAGAAAGGCTGGATGGCCATCTGTCAAAGGAAGTGCTTGGATTATGTCTTCCTGCATGGCAGAATCGTAGAATCATAGAATCATCGATTTGGAAGAGACCCCAGGGACCATCTAGTCCAGCCTCCTGCTATGCAGGAACACCCATCAAAGCAGTCCCAACATGTGGCCATCCAGCCTCTGCTTAAAAACCTCAAAAGAAGAAGGAGACTCCACCACACTCCATGGAGGCAGCAGCATCTTCCACTGCCGGACAGCTCTGACTGTCAGGAAGTTCTCCCTGGCATTCATGTGGAATCTCCTTTCCTGCAGGTTGAGTCCATTGCTCCTTATCCTAGTCTCTGGAATGGTAGAGAACAAGCCCCCTCCTTCCTTAACATGACATCCCTTCAAATATTTAAACATGGCTATCATGTCCCCTCTCAACCTTCTCTTCTGCAGACTAAACATCCCCAGCTCCCTAAGGCGTTCTTCATAGGGCTCCATGACTTCCAGACCCTTCACCATTTTGGTCGCCCTCCTCTGGACACGCTCCAGCTTGTCGATATCCTTCTTGAATTGAGATGCCCAGAACTGAACACAGGATTCCAAATGAGGCCCAACCAATGCAGGATAGAGTGGTACCATTAGCTCCCTCGCTCTAGACACCATGCTCCTATTGATGCAACCAAGAATCGCATTGACTTTGAATGGGGGTCCCTTCATGTGTCTTCCAACTCTATGATTCTAGGATTGTGTTATTGTAATTGGGACAGGGGGCATTGAAGGCCAGTAAATCCCATGTCATTGGGACAGTGAAAAGCAACAGTGGGACAGTGAAAAGGAACTTTCCAAGGTGCTGAGATTTACAGCCGAAATAGGTGCAACACCCGGAAGCAGTGGTTTCAGTGCTGAGCTAAGACTCAAGGAGCTTTGGGTTTGAATCCCTATTGAGCCATAAAAGCCCATTGGGCAAGTCACATTCTCTTAGGAAGCCATAGCAAACCTGCTCTAAATTAATCTTGCCAAAAAATCCCTAAAATGGGGTTGAAATGTCACACACTCCCAGCCTCAGAGGAAAACAATGGCAAACCCCTTTTCAGTAGATCTGGCCCAAAAAGACCTTGTGAGAGGCAGAATGGTGTAGTGGTTTGAGTGTTGATTTAGGACTGCCAAAGACCAGGGTTTGAATCTCTGATCAGTTGTAAAAATCCAGTGGGTAATCTTGGGCAAGCAACACTTTCTCAGCCTCAGAGGAAAGCAAGGGCAACACTCCTCAGAATGGATCTCATGAAGGAGATCCAACATGGTTTGCTGGTGTGAGCATTGAGCTAGGATTTTGGGAGACCAGGGTTCAAATCCCCAGCCAGTCGGGGAAATGCGCCAGATGATTTGGGGCAAGGTCCACTCTCTCAGACTTGGAAGAAGGAATGGCAAACTTCCTCTGAATAAATCTCCCCCCCCACAAAAGAAACTGTACAAGAGGCAGTGCAGCATAGCAGTTTGAGTGTTTGATTGGGACTTCAAGAGACCAGGGTCATTTCCACACTAGCCTGTTATAGCGCGATGATTCCACTTTCAACATCCTCTGGAATCCTGGGGTTTGCAGTTTTGGGAGGGGCCAGCCGGCCCCAGGATTCCAGAGGATGTTGAAAGTGGAATCATCGCGCTATAACAGGCTAGTGCGGGAATGGCCCAGGATAAAAATCCCCTGGAATGAAGAACTCTTGCCAAGAAAACCATAGGAAAGGGTCACCATTCTGCCTGAGTCTACTTAATGGCTTGTCATAACAAGCAACCACCTTGCATTTTTAAAAACTCTTTTTGACGTTTCTTTAGAAGAGACCTACACCTTGCACTGAGCCAGTGAGGGATAGTACTTGAGTGTTGAACTAGGACACTGGGAGATCAGAGTTCAAATCCTTGCTCAGCCACGGAGACCCCCTGGATGGCCTTGGGCAAGGAAGAAGGGCCCGGTGAATCTCCTCGGGAGAAATCTTGTCAAGAAAATCCCTTTAAGGTCTCCATAAGTTGAAGGCACACAACAACAAGATGTTCCATCGTTCCTTTAAAATTGAAGCTAAAATTTGGAGGGCATCCACAATGTGTGGCCCACAATATGTGATTCCCCCCCCCCCGTTACAACTGGGCAGTGATGTAGACTCGAGTTGACTCAGACTCAAGTCGGACTTAAGTTGCTTTGGTGACTTAAGCTGAGACTTGTATATTTTTATTGACTGACATGCGGCCCTTGGTTCAGTAACATAACAGATTCATCCTGAAACCTTACAACTTTGAAGAACACCTCTATCTCTTTTTGCCTACTAGTCACATGGCGATCTGTCTCAAGCCCAAAGTGTGGGTGCATTTCTCAGTGGGGAGCAGCAAATGGGTTAAGCGGTGGGCTTGAGGTGGGCTTGAGGTCTGCTCAGCAGCCTGTTCCTGCTGCATATTGGAAGAGTCTTCTGAAACTGATCCTAAAAGCAGGAGGCAAGACTCGCCCCCAGAGCTCAGGGTGTGTTTCTCAAAGGGGAACAGCAAATGCATTGGGCAACGGGCTTTAGTGAGAAGGATCCTTCCTTCTAAAGCTTTTGGAGCTTCAGTACTGGGTAGTAAGATAGGATCCTATTCCCCACTTTGGAAAAATCCTCCAGTTTTGGAAATGGGAAGTAATAAGGATCCTATTCCCCGCATCCGAAGCTGCAGATGACAAAACCACAAATGTGGAGGGCTGACTCCGCTTAAATCGTTAAGACTGACTTTAATCGACTCTGTCCAATAATTCTGGGATTTTGGTTTGGGTATAAAGTTGCGTCCCAGACTTGAGACTTGACTTGAAAGTATCTTGGGGCTTTTCCGCACTTGGTTCTTAAAACGGGGTGGAGCGTCCTCCCGCGAGGACATTTGCATTTGGGGGCGAACTGAGTTCGGACTACTTACCGTATGTCCGGACTTCAGCCCGCTCCAGAACACCCATAACTGGACGTTCACCATGCTATTGAAAGTCTGATTGAAACAGGACTTTCAATAGCCCAGCACGCCCCAGTCCATCGCTGTGCAAAAGTATAGATTTGCAGGCTCGCGCCAGCACGACCCTGCAGATCTTCCGGGGTTGGACTTCTGGCTGGCGAGCTCCTCCGGTTGGTGGAGAGCCTCCACCAACCAGAAGCCTCCATTTTCGTCCCCAGAGAGTGCATAGCGCGGGGACGCGCTGCTCCGGATCGGCGTGGATCATCGGGGGGGGGAGCGGGCCAGTCTGGTGAGTAATGGACTGCCCCGTTTCCCCCCCCCAAAGTGCGGAAAAGCCCTTGGAAGTATCTTGAAAGTATCTTGGAAAGACTTGAGACTTGATGGTAGAAACTTGAGACTCGACTTGAGACTTGGCGTAAAGGACTTAAATATAACTGGGAGCAGGATGGTGACCTTCAGCGCAGCTCCTGAAGACGCTACCTCCTGTACCTTTAAGAGCTCTGCGGAAAAGAGAGTTCTAGCGGGCACAGCATGTCCTGTGACTGAGAAAAGCTGAAGGCTCTGAAATTCTGACTCCTACCCCCTTTCAGAGGGCACTGTGTCCCTTTTGCGTTTGCCCTTCCCGTTTCTGACCTCACACTCTTTAAATTAATCTATAAATAAATCCCAAGCAAACTGCCGGTTAAGTATGGTGACTGGAAGGATTCATAAAACCCTTTCACCACCTGAGAGCAAAGAGCTCCTGCCACTTGGCATGGCTTTGCAAAATGGCTGAACTGGAGAAGGCAGCCTCATGGAATCCAGACACATTTCCAAAGGCAGCTTTCCCCAACCCTGTGCCTACTAGATAGGTTGGGTCATCACTGGTACCTTTGTAGCCACGTTAACCCTTGAAAGTTTTAGACCAGCACTTTTTGGAGAGTACCAAATTACAGAAGACTGGCCTAAGATATTTGCTGTTGTACAGGGAGTGTAGAATAACAGGATCACAGAAGGTTTGAATGGGAAATGACTCCAGGGGTCATCTAGTCTTACCTCCCACCAGCTCAGGAATCTTCACCTGGAGAAGTGGGCCATCCAACCTCTGCTTAAAAGTCTCCAAAAAAGGAGAGATCACTTTCGGAGGTAGGCTGTTGCACTGCCACACAGTTTTGAGAATTCTAAACCACCCTTCCCTAAACTGAAAACCCCAGAATTCCCACAGGATGGAACCATGACAGTTAGAAGAAGAATCACAGGATGACAGTCGTGAAGTTTGAATGAGTCTCTGGTGTTGTTCAGCATCGCCATAAATGACTCATATGATGAGATGCTTCTCAAATTTGGAGATGAAACCAAATTAGGAGAGGTAGATAATATCCCAGAGGATAGGCTGAGGATTCAAAATGACTTTAAAACATTGGTGAGCTGGGCCAAAGCTAGGAAAATGAATTTCAGCAGGGAGAAAGTTAAGGTACAACATTCAGGCAGGAAAAAAAATGAAATGTATAAATATAAAATGGGTGACATTTACCTTGCAAGCAGCATGTGTGAAAAGGATCTAGGGTTCTTAGCAGACCACAAGCTAAACATGAGTCAGCTGTGTGATACAGCAGCCAAACAAAAGAAAACAACTCTATTCTAGGCTTTTCTTCTTCTTTTAGGAGTAGTCCAAGGGCAGCAGAAGCAGCCTTTAAGGCCACATGTTGTCCACATGTATTCCTCTGCTGTGCTATATCCTGCCTTCACTCATGGTCTCAGGGGGAGCATATTCTCCAACTGTCCTAATTTCCTAGGGACAGTTGCATTTATTCCTCTGCTGTCCCACTTTTCCCGCTGCTTCTAAGATGTCCCAGTTTCCTCTCCTCCTCCCACTCCCTCCCCCAGGTTACTTCAGTTGCTGCAAACTGAGTGCAGAAGGAAGTTGCATTCCATAAACTCGGCAAGCGGGGGCACTGAATCACAACCTTTCCAGCAGACCCAGGCAAGAGGCAACTGCCACAACCTCTCCTCGCTTGGCTGTTCCTCCTCATCAATAACTCATCCCAACTTGATCCCATTCTGATATTGCTCGGCCATGCATCGCCCATTCTTGGGAGAGATTGATGAGGCAGACCATTTTGTCCAAACTGGGCAGCTTATCTCCTGTCCTCAAAGTTGTTACCATTGGGTAGTCATTTCAAACTTACACTGACCCCCTCTAAGGTGAACCTGTCATGGGGTTTTTGGAGGAGCTGAGAGTGTGTGACACACCCAGGGTCACCCGGTGGGTTTCCAGGGCTGAGCGAAGGGGAATTGAATTGAACTCTAGTTTCCAGGTTCATAGTCCAACACTCAAACTATTATACTATGCTGGCTGTCTTCCTCAAAGTACTCACAACCAAAGTCTCCAACCTTCAGGACCATCATGATCGTGCAGACTGAATAAAAGAGGGTGGGGGAAAAAAGAGGAAAACGCACACATCCAATTATTTGACCACCTCTGGCTGTCTTGGTCACTTGTGTCTTTTTAGCCCAGTGAGTGGAAAAAGCAAAAAGGGTTGCCTGTGACTCTGTGCCAATTAGCAGACTTCCTGGATTTTGTACTTTGGTTTATTCATTTTTCTTTAAAAAAGAAGTGGGGTAGAAAAGCAACTTGAAAAGCAGGGAGGCGGAAAGAGGGTGGCTTCCTGCACACACGGCTTTCGAGGGTTGTCTCTCCCCTCCCCGCCCCTCCTTTTAAATCCTCCTGAGCTTTGATTTACATTTAGCAATCTAACTGGATTAGTAAGGGGTTGACCTCAGCTTCGCAGGGGCCAGCGTGTCATCTCCAACTGGAACGAACCGTCATCGGTGTAACGTAAGGACACGCATTCTCCTCCCCATCCAGATTGGCAGGAGCACCGGGGGCAGCATCTGAAGCGTAATATTGACTAATTATTTAACCAAGAGTGGCAGCTGTGAACATTGTGTTCCTTGCGCATGGCTTCCCACATTTACCGGGAGTCTAATTGCAGTTGGGTGGTGTGGGGCGAGGCGGGGAGGAGAGAGGAAGGGGAGACTTGGCCTTCCCGGGCCTTTGCCAGAACACGGGATCCATCTTTGTCGGAAGTGCGGGAAAAGCGAAAGGGTGGGAAGGGGAGCAAAGCAACGAGGACCTAGCTTTTTTCCATTTGGTGACCCCCTGGGCCTTCTCTTGTCCCCCTGCAGGTTTTTACAGCCATGTTTGGGGAGGAATAAGTTAGGAAGTCTCAGACCTTGTACATCATCCAATGTCTCCAATTAATCCTGTGCCATCCGATTGATTGACTGATTGATTGCATTTCAGTATTACCTCTCAGCCCTCTGGTGCCCTGACAGTGTATAGTGCCTAGACTGGGGGAAACAATAGTACCACTCTGTTCTGCTTTGGTCAGACCTCAGCTGGAATATTGGGTCAATTCTGGTCGCACCACAGTTCAGGAAGGATATGGACAAGCTGGAACGTGCCCAGAGGAGGGCGACCAAAATGGTAAAAGGCCTGGGAGCCATGAGACCCTCTGAGGAGCAGCTTAGGGAGCTGGGCACCTTTAGGCTGGAAGACAGAAGGTCGAGGTAACTTGACAGTTATGTATAAATATTTGAAGGGATGTCATATGGAGGATGGAGCAAACCTGTTTTCTGCTTTCCAGAGACTAGGGCCAGTTCCACACTACACTCTTATAGCAGGGAGCCCTGGTGGCGCAGTGGTTAAATGCCAGTACTGCAAGCCACAAGGCTGTGAGTTCGATCCTGCCGGGCTCCAAGGTTGACTCAGCCTTCCATCCTTCCGTAGGTCGGTAAAATGAGTACCCAGGTTGTTGGGGGCATGTATAGAAAAATGTATTGAAATACATGCTATTTCTAAGTTGTTCGCCACCTCGATCCATATGGAGAGGCAGGATACAAATAAATAAATAAAAAATAATAATAAAAAATGATGATTCCACTTTCAACATCCTATGGAATCCTGGGGTTTGCAGTTGGCCCCTCCCAAAACGGCAAACCCCAGGATTCCATAGGAGGTTGAAAGTGGCATCATAGCGCTATTAACAGTCTAGTGCGGAAATGGCCTTGGTCTCTGGGAGACCAGGGTTCACTCAGCCCTGGAAACCCAGTGGGTTAACTTATACAAGTTATACACGTTCAACAACATCTGGTGGAATTCTGGGCTTTGTAGTTTCCTGAGATCAAGGAGCTCTCTGGCTGAGAATCCTAAAGGCCCCTCCCTAAACTCAGACCCCAGGATTCCACAGGAGGTTGAAAGTGGAGTAACGGCACTATAAGAGTGTAGTGCAGAAATGGCCTGATTGCTTCAGTAGGTCTACCCCAGTCGCAATAGGATTTAGCTCATTGTGCTTGTATTCAATGATATAGTAGAACAGTAGTTCTTAACTAGGGATTCATGGACCCCCAGCGATCCATGGAACCTTCCCAGGGGGTCTGCGAAGCCCTGCTGCTGGACACACCAAGAGAAGCAACAGGGATGTGGCAGTGGGGATGGGGTGGGTGCCGAAACTTCTCCCTTGTTTGCCTTCAGGTCACTTTTGACTTAAGGCAACCCTAAAGTGAACCAATAATGGGGTTTTCTTGCCAGGATTTGTACAGAGGGGGGTTTCCTTTGCCTTCCTCTGAGGCTGAGAGAATGTGACTTGCCCAGAGTAGCCCAGCATTTCATTTGAATCCTAGTCTCCAGAAGCCTTTAATAAATAAATATTTTGGGAAATTTATTTAAATTTCCAAAAATATTTATTTATTTATTAAAGGGTTTAATCCTTTAAATCCTAGGATTTAAGTTCGATTTAAATATTCAAGTATTTATTTAATTTAAATTGAATTTAAATTTTTAAATCTTGAGTTAGGTCTTGGGGGTCCCCAGCCACAAATTTATATCCACAGGGGGTCCCTGGTAAAGAAAAGGTTAACAACCGTTGCGGTAGAACATAAATGAGTCGAAAGACATTTAAAAATAAAAAAGAATTAAATGTGAAACATCCACAGATTAAAAGCAGCGGCTGTGGAGAAAGTCACACTGTTTAGTGCTTCCTCTCAAAAAAGTCCCAAAAGGTGAGTCAGTAGTGTGATGCGGCAGCCAAGAAAGCCAATGCAATTCTCGGCTGCATCAATAGGAGTATGGTGTCTGGATCGAGGGAGGTACTGGTACCACTCTACTCTGCTTTGGTTAGACCTCATCCTGAATATTGTGTCCAGTTCTGGGCACCCCAGTTCAAGAAGGATATTGACAAGCTGGAGCAAGTCCAGAGGAGGGCGACCAAAATGGTGAGAGGCCTGGAAGCCATGAAGCCCTATGAGGATAGACTTAGAGAGCTGGGGATGTTTAGTCTGCAGAAGAGAAGGTTAAGAGGGGACATGATAGCCATGTTTAAATATTTGAAGGGATGCCACGTAGAGGAGGGAGAGGGCTTGTTTTCTGCTGCTCCAGAGACCAGGACAAGGAGCAATGGATTCAAGCTGCAGGAAAGGAGATTCCACTTGAACCTCAGGAAGAACTTCCTGACAGTCAGGGCTGTCCGGCAGTGGAATGGGCTGCCTCGGAGTGTGGTGGAGTCTCCTCCTTCTTTGGAGGTTTTTAAGCCGAGGCTGGATGGCCATGTGTCAAAGGGAGTGCTTTGAGGGTGTTCCTGCATGGCAGGGGGTTGGACTGGATGGCCCCTGGGGACTCTTCCAACTCTACATTTCTATGATTCTATGATTCTATGAACGGAGCAGGTGCTCCCGCTGTGGCTGCTCCTTTCTTTGAGAGCATTTTCGGGATTCAACCTGCAAGATGTCAGGAGGAGGACGGCGGTGAGGAGTCAATAAATGCAAGGCCTTTCGGAGAACCGAGGAGAAAAGATGTCTCCGCGAGATCGGCGCTTAGCTGTCAAAACGTTCTCCGGCGTTCAAAGACTTAATCCAAGCGTGTCAGTTCCCTCTGCCTCCGGCACAAGAGGTGGGAGTAGTGGTGGGAGTGTAAATGAACTTATCTTGCTAATTGGTCAAGAAAACACTTGGCGCGGAGGAGGGAGAAGTGGCGCCGCGCACCACATGAGCCGAAGGAAGCGGGAGCGATGCGGAAAGCGGGAACACAGCTGCCCAAAGGGGTTTTGGCCCCCTTGCAAGGGATACGATGCTCAGAAGCCTTGTACCGTGCCTTTGCCAGCCCCAAAATAATGCTTATAAAGCCCCCCAAGGCAAACAGTTTCAGGGGTCCCTCCCCTCCTTTCAGATTCCCATGTTCAATTCTGGAAAGTGCAGAAGAGTAGAAACACATAGGAGAAGGATTTTGAGGAGAGTTCCGAAGAGAATTCTTTTGGGGAATTTTAGTGTCTTTCCAAACTGCAAATTCTGTTTGCTAATCCAGGCTTAGAAATACAAATTAGAATATAATAAAATAAAATCAAAGAAATTTTAATAGACAGAGCTTAAGGAGGGAAAATATAGGATTTATTTATACTTAGGGACTGCAATCTAGGGAATACTCAACATGCACAAGGAAAGTGAATAAGGGAAGTAGGCTTGTTTTTGTTTTTGTTTAGAGAAAACCCAAGAAGATAGAAATATGGAATAGGAGATAAGTTATAAGGGCACTTTAGGAACATCTATATTGTATATTATATGAAAATCTATAGGAGGAAGGAAATGACTTTGTATGAACACGAAATAAGAGAATATAAATACATATTTTTTAAGGTAGTTAATAATTGTAATAGACAGTTATAAAGAACTGGAAAAACTCGATAAGAAATTACTGGTTTTGATGTATTACTTGATAATAGTTTGGTTTTGCTTATAAATTTTTTTGTAATCTTTGGAATAATTGTAAGTTAGTATAATATACAGTTGAAATGCCGGTTTTGGTAATATTTTCTTTTGAATAAAAAAAGATTTAAAACCCCCAAACTGCAAATTCTAGGATTCCGTAGGTTGCAGCCATGGCAGCTAAAAGTGGATCAAAGTGCTCCGATTAGGGACCTCAACCATTTCTCATAAGTCTTTGAAAGTAAATGCGATTTCTGAAATAAAATAGAATGTCTTTTTATTAAGATTAATCAATGGGAATAGACAATTAGTTATCTGGGGTTTTTTTCAGAAGTACATATTGAAACAGAAATGTTTATTATACTCTATGCTAGGTAGAAATGAAGGAAGCTTTAGAAGATGCTTAGAACTGCTGTCTCATAAATGTAGAGAATAACATGATTTTTCATAAATTATGTATTTTATTTTTTCCTGTATATAAAGTTGTTCCTTCTTCTCAGTCACCGTTTTCCTCCTTGTTCTCTGTCTAGGGGCCTTGTCACACGTGGAAGGCAAATCGCAAATACAGCAGGGTAATAACATATTTTGCTGGGACCCAAAATATGACCTCATTCCTCTTCTGTTGTTCTCCTGGTGGGAGAGCATTTGAGAAATGTTTCTTTCATAAAGGAGGTCATTAACAGATTTTTTGGTGTTGATAAAAGGAACACTTTTTGAACAATCTCCAACCAGGAGAACAACAGAAGAGGAATGAGGTCGTGTTTTGGGTCCCAGCAAAGAAATGATAAGTCACAGCCAGAGATGCTATTTTACTGCTACAATTGTGATTTACCTGCCTTGTGTGACAAAGCCTATAGTGGAAGTGGTTTGTTGTTGTTGTTCCTATTGTTGTTGTTTGTGGCAACATTGGCATCGGGAGGACGGTGAAAGAGGATTGGAGAAACACAGATTTTCAGTGTAACGTTGCAGCATAACCTGTGCAGTGAACAATATGGTGAAGTAAACAAAATTTGGCTATCAGGACTGAAGAACACTAAAATCAAGACTTAAAAACATGCCAGTGAACACCACCCAGACTCTGGAGGTCCCTCTACAAGAAACAATACAATGGGTTGCTAATGTCCTTAACGCACTGTTATGCATATCCCCTGGCTAACAATACACCCTGGGGGACATCCCATTTAACAACAGGCCCACTGTAACACAGGCAAATTGCTCCCTCCCACCCGGGGACTGCACAAGTATATATACTCTGGCCCTTTTCGCACGCAATTTTTTTTGCGTGAGGGCCCCTTGAGCGTCGTGTAAATGGGAGCGTCGGTCCGTACGACGCACTCCCATGCAGGAACCTAAAGCGGGACGCTCGCGCATTTTCTTATTTTCGGCTCTAAGCCGAAAATACTGCGTGATCGCGCAATGCTCGCAGGGCCCTCACGCACTTACCTGCGTGTGGTGCGCCGAATAAGCTGGCCCGGTCGTGCTTCCTTCCCCCAGCGCAGCCTACAACTCCCAGGCTGCGCTGCAAAAGGAAGGGGCAGGGTGCTAGCACAACGGTCGTGCTACCAGGAAGTGACCTGTGGGACAAAGGAGCGGGGAAGCAGCAGTGTTCTGGCTGAGGCTTCTCGCGCGAGACACCACCCCCCCAGCCGCGCAAACGGGTAATATTTAAAAAGCCTCCCTGTCTCACTTCCATGCCACCAGATCCTCTGAAGATGCCAGCCACAGATGCAGGTGAAATGTCAGGAGAAAATATTAAGAGAACATGGCCTCAGAGCCCGGAAAACCACAACAGCCTATCAAATATGGTGAAGCTTGCTTGTTCTGGGGGAAAATTGAAATTCTTCTTTAGTTGACCCTGCTGTAGGTGTGTGTGCCTGTCTGAAACAGGCAAGGTAAATGGCAGCTGCCTCCAAAATCTCTTATGGAGCTTGTCCAAACAACACAATGGAGAGAAAAGGGGAAAGTAGATTAGGCTGCCTCTCCAGCTCCCTGCAGCATGTTTAAAAAAGGCATAAGTGTGTACGTATGACCACTAAAATGGGAATAATAAGAAAAAAATGAGGCTGATGGAGTGTCTCGAGGAGTCATGCCTGGATTCATTTTGGAAGATGCTGCAATCCACAGCAGTAAACCCTTTCCAACAGGTCCACTGGAACACAAAGGATGAAAATCAGCAAAACATCACACCATTAAAACGGCATACAGCTAAAAGTCCTTCCGATCAATTCCGAAAAGTCTCTCAGGACAGAAAGGTCTTCACTCGCTAATGGAAGCATAGCAAGGAGAGAGTCATCTTAGCCTCCCTGGGGAGGGAATTCCAAAGGGTGGGAGCAGCCACTGAGAAGACCCTCTCCTGGAGCTTCATGAAAATGTGGTGGGACTAAGAGAAGGGTGTCCCCCAAAGATCTTGGAGCCTGGAAAAGCACATATAGGACCCTGGGGCTGGAAGAGACCCCCAAGGGCCATCCAGTCCAGCCCCACTCTGCCATGCAGAAAGACTCCATCCAAGCACTCGCGACAGACATCCCAGCCTGCAACCAAATGTGTAACCCAAGTACCTGCCTGCCTGCTTGTGCGTGGGCGTGCCCATTTGCGTGCAAATAGTACCGCATGCACAATTCCATTTCCTCATATTTAAATTGAGCAGAGATGTCCCACACAGCACAAAAAAGGCACAACCCCTTCCATAAGGGAACTAATACCTCTGTGATGCAATAACAGAATTTCAACCAGAGTGCTTCATCTTGCAAGTTTAAGGCAGGAAGTAATGTAACAACGGGGAAATAGGTTCGGCTTAAATATTAAAAGAGCTCTCCTAATCACCCAAGAAAGAACACCCTTCGAATTGCAGTTTACCAAGAAGTTCAATTTATTACCTGTTACTTGTGTCTAGATAATAGCTTTTTAATGGCCTTACTTGATTAATCAGTTTGGTTAATGGTTAATCAGGCGGCCAGTGCCACAGTGCTTGTGTTATCATTGGCACTTTTTCCAGGTGGTCAATGTGCTTCCTGCGCATACATTTAAGTGCTAATATAATAGTCAGAGCCTTTTGTTGGGAGAAGATGCCTTTAATTTCCCTCGGATCCCACTGTTTACATGCTTCCTGTCATGCCTTGAATAACTTGCAATCCACAAACTCCAGTGTGATGTAAACAGTAGAGTTTATTTGTAGCAAAGCAAGCAACACAGCACACTTCCAGAGTTGCTGAAACTAAAGCATACATGGAGTTCCCATGTTTTATACCTTCACATACAAATTTGTTGTGCAAACCCGTGATTGGAGAGGATCATAAATGTAACAACACCCTACATCTTTACCCATTTCTCAGACTCACAGATGTTTACCCATCTTCCATCCTTGGGATCGGAACATGTTTCCTGCCCCTTTTCTCCGGATGCTTCAAGTTCTCGTAACACCTTTTGGTGCTTTTGTTTTCCCTCACTCTGATCTTCTTCCCCTTCACCAGATACTTTGTAGCAATGTGCAATAAAGCAATTAGCCATTTGATTCCCTGGAATACTCAAGCAAGCTTCAAACAGATACATTGTTGCAATCAACAATTACCATTAGATACTTTGTAGCACTCTGACCAACCATCATGTCCCTGAGCTGGCTACCTTGCATATTCCAATGCAGGCAGCCAGTGCAGAGGGGAGCACTCCTGTTGCACCCCCTTCCCAGGAGAGGGTCTACCAGAATCCTCATGGGATACTGCTAGGACCCAGTAACCTGTGGAAGAGGCCTGAATTTCCAATTTCTGTATATGGTTTTGGAAGCTGGAGAGTGAAGAAGGCTGATAGGAAGAAAATCAATTCCTTTGAAATGTGGTGCTGGAGAAAAGTTCTGCAGATACCCTGGACTGCTAAAAAGACAAATGAATGGGTCCAAGAGCATAGAATCATAGAATCATAGAGTTGGAAGAGACCTCAGGAGCCATTGAGTCCAATCCCCTGACATGCAGGAACACCCTCAAAGCACTCCCTTGGACAGATGGCCATCCAACCTCTGCTTAAAAACCTCCAAAGAAGGAGGAGACTCCACTACACTCCATGGAGGCAGCAGCAGATTCCACTGCCGGATTGCCCTGACTGTCAGAAGTTCTTCCTGAGGTTCAGGTGGAATCTCCTTTTCTGCAGCTTGTCCTAGTCTTTGAAGAAGCAGAAAACAAGCCTGCTCCCTTCTTGACATGACATCCTTTCAGATATTTAAACCTGGCTATCTTGTCCCCTCTTCACCTTTTCTTCTGCGGACTAAACCTACCCAGCTCCCTCAGCCGCTCCTCAGAGGGCTTCATGGCTTCCAGACCCTCCACCATTTTGGTTGCCCTCCTCTGGACACACTCCAACTTGTCAATATCCTTCTTGAACTGAGGTGCCCAGAACTGGACACAGTCCTCCAAATGAGGCCTAACCAAAGCAGAATAGAGTGGTACCATTACCTCCTTCGATCTAGACACCAGACTCCTCTTGATGCAACCAAGAATCGCAAATCAAGCCTGAACTCTCCCTAGAAGCCAAGCCAAGGTGACTAAGCTGAGGCTGTTGTATTTTGGCTGTATCATGAGAAGATGTGGCTCACTAGAAAAGACAATAAGGCTTGGCAAAGTGGAAGGCAGTAAGAGAAGAGGAAGACTGCAATGCAGATGGATAGACTCGGGCCCTTTGCGCATTAAGTCTTCTGGCGCGAGCGGGGGAGGGCGGCTCGCGCCAGAAGCCTTCTCCGGGAGGCTGCCGCTTCCCCCTCCTTCCTTCCGCAGGCAAAGGAACGAGCGGGGAAGCGGCAGCCTCCCGGAGGCGGAGGCGGCTCGCGCGTCCGTCCATTCCCCCCCGCGCGCGCGAGAAAGGAGCCTGTCCCCTCCATCCCCCCCGCACGCGCGCGAGAGAGAAAGGTGCTTGTCCCGTCTGCCCCCCGCGCGCGCGCGAAGCAGGACGTGTCGCGTCCGTCGCGCGAGCGCCCCGCCCTGTCCCTTCCTTCCGCAGGGGCGGAGGGAAGGAAGCGCGACCCGGCCGGCTCCCGGACGCTCCGCACGAGAGGTAAGTGCGCACGGGCGCCGGGAGCGTTGCGCGAGCGCGGGTGATTTTCGCTTGGAAGCGAAAATCAAAAAACCCGCGCTCGCGCCGCTTCAGCCCCGTGAGCCCGGCGGAAGTGGGAGTGCGTCGTGCGGAGCGACGCTCCCACTCCCGCGAGGCTCACAGGGCTGTCGCGCGAGAAAAGGCCCGTGTGAAAAGGGCCTCAATCAAGGAAGACATGTCCCCGAATCTGCAAGACCTGAGCAGGAGGGCTGTTGAGGACAGAAGACATGAAGCCTCTCATTCATAGGGTCCCCAAGAGTTGAAGTCGACTTGATGACAATTAACAACAACTACGTCTGTCTTCTGACCAGTAGATCCTAGGATAGAGGTGAGATTTGAACGCAGAGCCTTTGTGTCCTAACCCTTTGGCAGCACAGCCACCTTCACTCTCAAAGACGAGCCCTCCCTTTGGGAAGCCAGAGCGCTGGGACTTTTGCCAAGAAGTTTCGGAGGATGCCTGCCAAACGGGAAATGATTTTCATAAGTACATTGGATGAGATAAATGATAATATGCCTGACAGGCTCTTGTCGAGGACGTCTCTCCCTTGTGTGGAGTGTCGATCTTGGCAGCCGTTCTTGTCGCTGCCTGCAAACCTTGCTGATCATCCCCGGCGTCACTGACAGGAAGTCGAGGGGAGGCTCTCTTCACTAGAGGTGCGGTGGTTTCTCTTTGAGAGGCTGGAACGGTGCATTTGCAAGGCCAGGGTTAATGATGAGGCGAAGTGAACTCTTGCAGACCTCCTTGTGGGCTGGCAAATGGGGTTGTTCTTTCCTCCCTCACATCTGACAGCTGCTTCCCACCATCAAGAGGGCTGCTGGGGTTTCCAGTGTTGGAAAAACCATCAGCAGAAGGTCACGGTTTCTCACCAAGTTCCAAGGAGAAGTTGCAGTGGTCCAGGTCTCCTCCCACAGCTCCTACCAGTTCCTCTTGAAACATTATCTGTTTCCCAGTCTACCAGGTGTGACTGGCTGGAGTTTGGGACCATCAACATTTCAAGGGTCTTTTCCTAAGACCCTACCAATCAGTGAAGCATCAGTCCAAGCAGTGTCCCTTTTTGCCATTGATCGTTCCTGACACATTTTCATTCAGATGTTTTGTCAGTCCATTCGGAACGGCTTCGAAAGCACCTCTCACTCTTGGAACCACCAAGGTTTGCTTTTCCCAGAGGTGCCGAATTTATTATTTATTTATTATTATTTATTTGTATCCCGCCTCTCCATATGGATCAAGGCAGCGAACAACTTACAAATAGCATGTATTTCGAAACATTTCTACACATGCCCCCAACAAGCTGGGTACTCATTTTACCGACCTGCGAAAGGATGGAAGGCTGAGTCAACCTTGGAGCCGGGCAGGATCGAACTCACAACCTTGTGGCTTGCAGTACTGGCATTTAACCACTGCACCATCAGTTTGCAGGTCTCAATATTTCATAATCTTTCCCCTCTCTTCGCCTTTGATACTGCTGTCCTCTGAGATTGCCACATCTGTCATCCAAACTTTCTTTATATTAACCATCGTTTACACTGGGGCCATTTCCACACTAGACTGTTATAGTGCTATTATTCCACTTTCAACATCCTATGGAGTCCTGGGGTTTGCAGTTTAGGGAAAGGCCTTTGGGATTTCATAGGATGTTGGAAGTGGAATAATAGCACTATAACAGTCTAGTGCAGAAATAGCCTGAGTGTGTGATGTTGTAGCTGTTTCACAGTTTGAATCTTCATTCAGGAACAGTCACCATCATCCCCACAACCACTACTGCTATTATTATATTCTGCCCTAGATCACAAAGATCTCAGGACAGCATACATTAAATTCAGCAAACACAGATACAAATAATTTACAATAATCAGAATAAATTGAATGGACTGAAACGTACAGGTGGCTCTTGGTATCTGCTGGGTTTCATTCCAAGACCCTCTGTGGATACCAAAATTTTTGGATACTCAACTCCCATTATATACAATGGTGTAGTACAATGGCATCCCTTACATAAAATGAGGGGAGGGGATCAAAGTTTTCTTTTTGGAGGTTTTTTTTTTTCTTTAATATTTTTAAGTCGTGGTTGGTTGAATACAGAATCCACAGATGTGAGGGACTGATTTTGTCCACACAAATAAGCTGAAATAGATTTAAAAGGTTAAAACGGTTTGCAATCATGTGCGTAAATATTTTGAAGTAAAAAGCCACTTACTTATTTAACTTCTGTCCTGATTGTCTGCTGTAGGCTGCAGCTAGCACTATACATTAATACAAAATATCTAAAATGATCAGAATTGGAAAAAAAAAATAAAAATCATTAAACATCAGGGAATGTGATTCTAATGGCTTCCAAGCATTTGATAGGATCAAATTTCATACGACCTTGACAGATTGGAGAGCTGGGCCAAAGCTAACAAAATGAATTTCAACAGAGAGAAATGTAGGGTCCTGCAGTTGGGCAGAAAAAATGAAAGTCACAAGTATAGGATGGGGGACATGTGGCTAGGTAGCAGTACGTGTGAAAAGGATCAAGGAGTCTTGGTAGATCACAAGCTGAACATGAGTTAGCAGTGTGATGCGGCAGCCAAGAAAGCCAACACCATTCTTGGTTGTATCAATAGGAGTATGGTGTCTAGATCGAGGGAGATATTGGTACAACTCTATTTTGCATTGGTTAGGCCTCATTTGGAATCCTGTGTCCAGTTCTGGGCACCTCAGTTCAAGAAGGATGTTGACAAGCTGGAACGTGTCCAGAGGAGGGCAACCAAAATGGTGAAGGGTCTGGAAGCCATGAAGCCCTTTGAAGAATGGCTTAGGGAGCTGGGTATATTTAGTCTGCAGAAGAGAAGGTTAAGAGGGGACATGTAGCCATGTTTAAATACTTGAAGAGATGTCATATCGAGGGGGAAGCGGGCTTGTTCTCTGCCGCTCCTGAGACCAGGACAAGGAGCAATGGACTCAAGCTGCAGGAAAGGAGATTCCACCTGAACCTCAGGAAGAAATTCCTGACGGTCAGGGCTATCCGGCAGTGGAATCTGTTGCTGCCTCCATGGAGTGTGGTGGCGTCTCCTTCTTTGGAGGTTTTTAAGCGCAGGCTGGATGGCCATCTGTCGGGAGTGCTTTGGTGGGTGTTCCTGCATAACAGGGGGTTGGACTGGATGGCCCCTGGAGTCTCTTCCAACTCTATGATTCTATGATTTCTATTAAAAAAAAGCATCTCAGAAGCCAGCAGGACAGCCTTCTGTCTCAATAGGCCTAACTTTCTATGCCAGCTGCCTCGTTGCTTCAGAGCCCAGGGCCATTTCCCCCCCGATGTTGCATCAGTACCACCTCTGTCGACAGCATCCCACCCATGCCGCTGCCCCCCTGCCCCGCACTTTTAAGTCCCAGAAACCTTGAAGAGACAGATCCTTGAGGACTACAACTCAAAAAGGCAAGCACCCAACCTGGGATGGAGTCGTTGGACCTACATCCAACTGTTAGTCTCCAAGTGGAGCAGAACCAATGAATCAATGGAGACTATGTGAAGTCAGCGCTAGGGGTGGAATGAGAATATATCCGTTTCCTGACTGTGGTTCAGTTTAGAGTTCCAGAGCTCCCTGAAGAACCTCATTGGGAATTAAAATAGCACATTGAATGATCCCATAACATGCAGGAACATTTCCCCCCTTTTTTGTTCTCAGCACAACATAAACTGCACAGTTTTTGAAAGCTTTGCAAGAATTTGAGAAACTGCAGAGGAGTTTGAGAAACTGCATAGGTTTGCTATAAAAACATATGCTTGCAGTCTTTTGATGCTCTGTCTTTGCCAGTTTCAATGTTAAATGACAGGAAAAAGAAACCCACACTGCCTTGTGTTGAGTGACAACTCAGCACAAGATCTTGCAGTGGGAGATGTATCGTAAAATTCAACCAGGCTAGAACTATGAAGCATATTCCACCCCACCCCACTGCAATACAGGGCTCACCTTCCTCCTGGGTCCCCTCTCCACAGCTATGTAGTGGCCAGTGGAGAGCCAAGGATAGCAAAGAAACATCTGACTATGTGACTGTGGCCAGGTGCACAATGGTGGCATCAGCTTCCAGGACTTCTGGAGAACTTGCAGGAGATCACAGATGATGCCTCCATTGTGAGCAGGTCGAAATCTCACAGCCACTCTATCCAAACAGGTTGGACAAGGAACTGAGATGAGCCCTGGAACCGGGTAGAAAGTGAGGCAAAGTCGAAGGCTTTCATGGCCGGAATCCATAGGTTGTTGTGGGTTTTCCGGGTTTTGAGGCCGTGTTCTATTAGTATTTTCTCCTGATGTTTTGCCTGCATCTATATCCTCTGAAGATGCCACCCACA
This sequence comes from Ctenosaura bakeri, assembly GCA_948474755.1. Classification (NCBI taxonomy): domain Eukaryota; kingdom Metazoa; phylum Chordata; class Lepidosauria; order Squamata; family Iguanidae; genus Ctenosaura; species Ctenosaura bakeri. The sequence goes on along the minus strand of CAOLHI010001025.1, from coordinate 15,160 downwards.
GATGCAGACGAAACGTCAGGAGAAAATACTAATAGAACACGGCCTCAAAACCCGGAAAACCCACAACAACCTACAGAATGCAAAGGATGCAATACAAAGAAACACACAAAAGAATTCTCTTTGGCCAAAGGATCTCACTGATAATCAGAACTGCGTTCAGTCCAACCTACTGAACTAGTGAGAAGTTGCAGTGGTCCAGGTCTCCTCCCACAGCTCCTACCGGTTCCTCTTGAAACATTATCTCAGTTTCCCAGTCTACCAGGTGTGACCGGCTGGAGTTTGGGACCATCAGTATTTCAGGGTTTTTTTCCCAAGACCCCTCTAGTGATCCAGAAGGATAACTTTGTTCTTCAAGCTTCATATTTTAATACTATTTTCTTGTTTAGGACAGCAGAATAAAACATACATCAACAAGGTTAGTATTTTGCTCAGGGCTGATTACTAGTTATTTCTCATCTAACTCTTCTATCCGCTGTCTGGATGACCAGAGCAGTGTGTAAATACCAAAATGTTCCTAAACAAGGCTATCACTGATGTAACAAATATTCTCCTGATTTCAGCAATACTAATTTCATACAAAGCAAAGTTTAGTCAAATAGAATGTCAGTAGAAGCAGATAATAATAATAATAATAATAATTATTATTATTATTATTATTTTTATTTATTTATTTATTTATTTATTTGTTTGTTTGTTTGTATCCTGCCTCTCCACACGGATCGAGGCGGCGAACAATATGAAATACATTATACATTATACATTACTAATAGCATGTATGGTTTACAATGTGTTTTAGCTAATTGCCCCCAACAAGCTGGGTACTCATTTTACCGACCTGCGGAAGGATGGAAGGCTGAGTTAACCTTGGAGCCCGGCAGGATCGAACTCACAACCTTGTGGCTGCAGTACTGGCATTCCTTAATCATTCCTTTTGTTAATCATGCTAATAAGAGGGCATTTGGAAATCTTCTAACCTCCGTCATGTATATTTTAAGCCAACACCATCATTGTGCATTTGGATGTAGCCTTCCTGCATTCTCCATCCAGCTCTACCTAGCTGTGGAGGACACAAGAGAAAAACGGGTTGTCAGAGGCTTTTGTTGATTGTGCAAGGGAGGATGTGAATTCTGACTTTGGTAATAACAACAACAACAAAGACATACCGGGCATTTAGTTACATTCATTTGAAAAATATGCCAGCCAGAACCCGCAGCTGAATGCACAACCAAAAGCATAGTGTGCATCCTAGTGCAATGTGAAATGCTCATCCATGTGCAGTGTGCAGCACTTTGAAATATGAACCCAAGAGCAGAGCCAGATGCAGTCCTACCCCATGTGCAGCTCTGCTTCCACAACCTTGAATGGAATGTAGACTTTGAGCATTGGGCAAAAAGTCTCAGCTGCTTCCGTAAGGGGACTGACACATCTCCAGTTCTTGTGTCTGTTCTAGTAGAGAGGTTAACATCTGGATTTCATATCTTCCAGCTTTTTCACAAAGAAAAACCAGGATACCATCATCAAGATGGCAAAAGTTATTAATCACGAGGTGTGCAATTAAACCAAGAGAGACCGCAGTAGTTTGTTTTTGCCCAAATCTACTGGGAAGGGCAAGGTTCTGTCCCTGTCTTAATTGAGTGCAAACTACTCTTGCTCTTTAAATTCAGTTTGCAGCAATTGAATGTGCTGAGGACAAAGGGGAGGAGGGGTGAGAAACTGGGACATCTGAGAAGAAGCTGGAAAAGTAGGATGGTAGAGGATTAATGAGGACTGTCCCTAAGTTGGAGGTCTGGGATTTAGGGCATGGTAGGAGCTACAAGGAGAAGACTTCTTGAGCAGGTGGGGTTCTCTCTGGCCAGGGCCCCCCACTCAGAGGCAAGGTGATGTCCAGAGCCATCCTTCCCTCAAATAATGCTGCAGATTTGATGTCTATCTTCAAAGATTTTAGAAAAATGAAAAGGGGCAGGAAGAAAAGTAAATATCAGCAAGGGATTTTTTTTTTTTTTTGGCAGCTATTCAGTTCTAAATTGGGCTAATTCTACCTTCTGAAAGGAAGATAATTTTCATGTTTTTTGGTTGAGAACACATAATTGAAGTTATTTTCCTTCCAAGAAAGGAACCTCTGGTACATCGTTTGCAAAGGGGCAGGGGAAAAAATGAATGTCTACCGTTGCTCCAGCGTGGTGATGCATTCATTATGGCACCGTTTCTGAATGTCTCTGCCGCTTTTGCAAGGTGTTTATCACTTGTTCCGGTGGCTTTTTCCTCCTCCTTCCCTTTTCTTTGCTGGGAGTGGGGCGAGTGATGACAGTGGGCCAGAAATGAGCAATGCTAGATCTAATGTACCCTCCAGTGAGCCGTGGGTAAATGCCTGATCATTATCGGCAAGGTTTGGAGTGGAACTAAAAAGGCAACCAAAGAAGTTCCAAAACCAGCCAGGGAAAAAAACATTTTCTTTGACCAATACAATCACACACAACTGTGCTCCCAGACACACCTTTTTGAAATAAGCATTACCAAACAGGTTGGGTCTGAGTTTGTGAGCTGTTCTGCACAGCGTTTCAATCCAATGTGGGAACCCTCTGGCCCTCCAGTTCATCTTGGACTACACCTCCCATCATCCCTAGCTGGCAGAGGTGATCTTACACTGGAAGTTCATAGAATCATAGAAATGTAGAGTTGGAAGAGATCCCAGGGGCCATCCAGTCCAACCCCCTGCCATGCAGGAACACCCTCAAAGCACTCCCGACAGATGGCCATCCAGCCTCTGCTTAAAAACCTCCAAGGAAGGAGCCTCCACTACACTCTGAGGCAGCAGATTCCACTGCCGGACAGCCCTGACCGTCAGGAAGTTCTTCCTGAGGTTCAGGTGGAATCTCCTTTCCTGCAGCTTGAATCCATTGCTCCTTGTCCTGGTCTCTGGAGCAGCAGAAAACAAGCCCTCTCCCTCCTCAACGTGGTTACTGCAGTCCAAGGTGTTTGCCAACAGAGATGTGAACACATCAGGTGGACCTCCAGATGTTATTGGACTGCAGCTCCCATCATCTCAATTGGAAAAACCTAATTGGTTCAAGAACATGTGGATGGCCATATGTGGAAGGCGACAATATTTTACCACCAGCTAGAATTCATCTCGATCGATGCATGAAGTTCATGCAAAAGTATGGTTAGCGTCATTTCATTGTTATATTTCCAGTGACTAGTTTAGGAATGATCCTACAATCCTTCAGAGCAGTGGTTCTCCCACTTTCCCCCTCCAGATATTTTGTATTTCTGATCCCAGGATCCCTGAGGGTTGGCCATTCTGTCTAAGGCTTCTGGGAACTGAAATGGAGGACCAACAGTTCTTAGTACTGCCCAGAAAGAGGCACTAATAACCCACTTCTGAAAATCTTTTACCATGAAAACTCTACAATGACTCAATCCTCAATAAAACCTTGGAAAATATGCGTACATGCAAAGAAAAAATAATAAATTTTGCACAAATACAAAATCTTTTTCTTAAAAAAAAGAGGTTTTGAAGAAAATACAGTGATAATATATGCAAAAATAATTTTCATCTAAAAAGTCCCCAAATGCAAAAGTTCATCAAAACTGCATAGAAACTCTCACAAGTTTTTTTTTTTTTAAATTAGAGCTCCCTTTCTAAGAAAATTTGCAAATATTGGCCAGAACCTTCTGGTGTCCTACACATGCCTAAGTTCTCCTATCAAATTGGCTGAGTGTTTTTGTCAAATGCAGAAGGCTCTCATTCATTTCGTGGTTGCAGAAGCAGACTTGTGTGTGCAGTGCTGTTGTGCCTGTGGACATAGAATCATAGAGTTGGGAGAGACCCCCAGGGGCCATCTAGTCCAGCCCCCTGCTATGCAGGAACACCCATCAAAGCATTCCCAACAGATGGCTATCCAGCCTCTGCTTAAAAACCTCCAAAGGAGGCTCCACCACACTCCATGGAGGCAGCAGATTCCACTGCCAGACAGCTCTGACCTTTAGGAAGTTCTTCCTGAGGTTCAGGTGGAATCTCCTTTCCTGCAGCTTGAATCCATTGCTCCTTGTCCTGGTCTCTGGAGCGGTAGAGTACAAGCCTGCTCCCTCCTCAACATGACATCCCTTCAACTATTTAAAAATGGCTTTCATGTCCCTTCATGCATGAGATGAGCACAAAACTGCAAGAGGTTCTTGCAGGTGGTAGGAAAAGTGGAAGACCACACTGCAGGCAAAGGAAGTCTGGTCAGCTGGCAACTGGAGATGCAAAGGAGATGATGTTTCCATCCCTTGCCTGCCTGCAAGCAAGGCTGCCATAAGAAGAAGCAGGACTCCTGTCAAAAGTCTCTGTTGCAACCTCTGTTCTAGTGTAAAGGGGCTGGAAGCTTCATCTTCCCTGAGCCCCAGTTGCCAGCTGAACAGGCGTCCTTCAGCTGATCTGGCTGCTGGCTGTTTAGGTGGCCTGGGGCAGGAGATGTTGCTTTGTTATGAATGCATAACTGAGTAGTTGATGTGGAATATCAGCATGTTTCTTTGGGTGCTGGGAGTCCACTGGCCTCAAAAAACTTTTGAGACACAATGACCTCACCTTTGCTTTTAGGGCTGAAAACCATGAAGCCCTATGAGGAGCTGGGCATGTTTAATCTGGAGAAGAGAAGGTGAAGAGGTGACATGGTAGCCAGGTTTTAAGTATTTGAAGGGATGTCATATGGTGGATGGAGCAAGCTTGCTTTCTGCTCCTCCAGAGACTAGGACATGGAGCAATGACGTCCGATTACAAGAAAAGAGATTCCACCTAAATATTAGAAAGAACTTCCTGATGGTACTTAGAGCAGTTCAACAGCGAAATGTGCTGCGTCAGAGTGTGGTGAAGTCTTCTTCTTTGGGGTTTTTTTAAATACAGTCTGGCCGGCCATCTTTTGGGAATGCTTTGATGGTGTCTTCCTGCATGGTGGAATGGGGTTGGACTCGATGGCTGCTGGGGCCTCCTCCAATTAGGATTCTATGATTTTTTTTCCCCTTAGATAACTCTTTTAAAGATCAGAGTAAGGAGTCACAAAGTGCATCCTAAAACTAATAACATTATTCCCTGCAGTTACTTTTGTGATGTAGTTACCTTCAGAGACATTTGTAATGCGGTTACGTTCATATATTTTTGTAATGTTAAACCCTCCAGTTACTTTTACAATGTAGTTACATGCACTTACTTTAGTCTTATTATCATGTAAAGTTACTTTTATAATGTAGTTACCTACATTTGCATTTGTAATATGTAATTTGTAATGTGGTTACTTGCATTTAAACCTGTAATGGAGTTAGGTGCATTTCTCTTTGTAGTATATATCACCTCCAGTTACTTTTGTAATGCAGTTACATTCAGTTGCATTAATAACATTATTCCTTGCAGTTGCATTAATAACATTATTCCCTGTGGATGGGGAGGATTGGTTATGTTTTAATGCTTTTAATGTATTTAATGTATTGTTGTAGTGCTGCCTCGTTCCATGGGGAGAGGCGGGATATTATTATTATTATTATTATTATTATTATTATTATTATTATTATTAATTAAACCAGTGGAGGCATCATCCTGCTGACATGGAAGCCACGAGCCACCCCTGCTGTGTGGGAAGAGCTGTATTTGAAAATGATTACATGACAGATGGGGGGAAGAGGTTAATTGGAGTGGCAAAGATTCCTTTTGTAATTGTGAAACCATGATTTAAAAAACAATCTAAGAAGAGTTGTTCTGAAGAGAGAGATTTCCCAAAGCAGGATCGGAAGGCAGCAAAACCTCAATGAAAATTGCTTTCAGTTCCCTGAACCCAATTTTGTGCAGAGCTGTACCAGGCTGTGTCACGCCAATTAAGAATTGGATTGATGTTCTTTTTGCTTCCAGTTGGGCACATTGTGCACACTACTGAGCGCTTGGGTGAGAGGAACATGCAAATCAGGTGGTTTCCATAGACATGTCATTTTGGTATGAAAGAAAGTTTTAGTATAAAATACAGCATTGCCCTGAAGTTAGGTAGAGACAGCATTTACAGAGCTTGGAAAAGTTCTCCCCCTTTTTTCTTTTTGGACTACAGCTTCCAGAATCCCCCAGGCAACTCTGCTAAAAAGCAAACCAACAGCACTTCTCCCAGGTTTATCCTGGATCCCAGAAGGAGGCTTTCAATTATAATATAAAAGCAATTAACAAACAAGATTGAAAAATATAGCATAAATAAATTGCTTCAGTTCCTTAGCAACTGAAGAAAGCAGAAACCAAAATGTTTGTTTATGTTATATTTCCCGATCATATTATATTATACTATAAGTTCATCACCGTCATGACTATCATCTTTTCTTCAGGAGAGATAACAAGAAAATGAGAATAATAGCCTGAGGCAGCGATATGGCATTTCCTTTTGAATAGCAGGGGTGGTGAAACTATTTCCCCTGCAAAAGAACTCCTGGTACCTCCCCAAACTCAAATGCTGGGTGGTGCAGCAGCAGTTCCTCTGCCTTTCCCAAATGTCATTTCTGCCTGGCTCTTTTGGACGAGCTTTGCACAACCGAGTCCGTTTGCAAATGCCCTTGAGACTCAACTCTCCATCAATAGATGACGCCCTGTTCACTCCATTCCCAAAAGCAGCAAATGGTCCCCTTGTTTTCGTCAGCAGCGCAGGCAAGCACGGCTGCTCCTGAATGTGTCCTTGGCTACTCGGAGGAAAAAGCCCCTTAGGAGTGAAGCCAGCTCGTTCACGGACAAGATGGATGTGTAAGGGTGCCCATTTCACTTTGTCTTTTTTAGTCAAAGATTGGGTAGGTAGTATCAGATGGGGTTGCTTTTCCCCTTTTTTAAAAAAATAAATAAATCAGGAGGTACAGAAAATATTATTTCAGGGAAGTTTGGCCAACTGGAACCATTATAGAATCGCGGAATCGTAGAGTTGGAAGAGACCAAAAAGGCCATCATGTTGCACCTCATTCTACCATGCAAGACATACTACCAAAGCATTCCCGACAGATGGTCATCCGGCCTCTGCTTTAAAACTTCCAAAGAAGGAGACTCTGGCCATTTCCGCACTGGACTATTATAGCGCTATTATTCCACTTGCAACATCCTATGGAATCCTGGGGTTTGCAGTTTCGGGAGGGACACCTAAATGCGCTCTCAATTATTAAAAGATGGGGAAATTAGCCAAGAGCACACATTAGCAATGCGAGGGGCAGGGCAACGGAGCAAGATCTTTCACCCAATGTCTATGGGGTCAGGCCAAGTCAAGGAGCAAACAGAAGTGTAAGAATAATAATTGTTTTTATTAAAATACAGTCAAACAGTGTATGCAACACACTCACGCCAAGAACTAAAGAAATAAAGATTGGAGTGGGATAGAGGGATTTTTAAGAGGCAGTTGTTGGTTTGGGTAATACTACACCTGTCCTGAAGCCCGGGTAGTCTGGAGATAGAGTCCGTAGGTATGAAGTCTCAGTACGTGGGACTGAGGGAAAGGCTCGCCAAGCAAAGCGGCAGCAAGGCAGGATGGAAGTCGGGAGCGATCCAAGGAAGCTCACGAAGTCAGGGGTTTTTATAGGGGAGATGTGGCCGTAGGCTAGTCCGTATTTGGGGAACACAATGAGTTTCGAGCTGGAGACAAAGCCTCCGAAAGGTCAGAATTTAGCATGATTGAGTTCAGTCCAAATTGACAATGGAGTAGACAGTATGCAAACGCAGAGTGCTTGACATTTGAGTATCCAGCTTGTCAAGTTGCCTGCTCAGGGCAGGGAGTTCTTTGTAAGCAGCGTGCATACATAATAGAGTGCTTGCCTTTGAGGTCTCCTGAAGCGGCGGGACGGCTATTTCTGGCCTGCCTGTATTGTGTTGGAATATTACAGCGATTAGCGGCTGTGCCTGTCTACGAGCTTGTCTGGGGGACCTCGCAGACACGTGGAGAGGGGTGGGAGAAAAGAGCCAAATTATTGACATCAAAGTGATATCTAATGTCACCCCAAGTGCAGCTTAGGAACTGCAGTAACACAATTAGTCATTAACTAGCACTAGCCCATTACTAGTACACACAGAAGCTCATGAGGAAACAAACTGGCTTTTTACTTTTTGAAATAGTACTACTAACACTATTACAGTAGAGTCCTGGTTATCCGACCTAAACCGGTGGGCGCGGGGTCGGATAACTGAAATGTTGGATGACATGGAGCCCCGTGGCGGCCACCATTTCAGGGACATGTCGGGGGCGTGTCGGGGCAGGCCTGGGGGCGTGTTGGGGTGTGTCTGGGGGCACGGAAATGCCTGCAGCCATGCCCCCAGGCAGCCGCGATGTCGGTTAATCCGGAGCGTCGGATAACCGCAGGTCGGATAACTGGGACTCTGCTGTATTAGCATTGGTTCTGAATACTACAATGCAAGAAGGATATTAAAAAGCTGGAACACGTACAGGGGAGGAAGACTAAAAGGGTCAAAGATCTGGAAACCATGAAGCCCTTTGAGGAGCGGCTTAGGGAGCTGGGAATACTTAGCCTGGAGAAGAGAAGATTAAGAGGGGACATGAGAGCCATTTTTAAATATTGGAAGGGATGCCATGTTGAAGAAGAAGCAAGCTTGTTTTCTCCTGCTCCAGAGACTAGGACACAGAGCAACAGTTGCAAACGTCAGGAAAAGAGATTCCACCTAAACATTAGGAGAAATTTCCAGCTCTTCCATATTGTCATGATTCACTGGCAGAGGAGAGAAGCTATATGGGTGACTAGTAGTCCAGAGGTCAAGAAGCCAAGGAATCAGTCAGTAGCCAGGAAGGCCCAAGACAGCCAGAGGGACATGCAAAAGCAGAGTTGGGGTACAGTTCCAAGGGTTCAGAAAGCAGGGCAGAGTCTCCAGGCTGGCTGGGGTGTCTTCTCCACAAAGTCTGAGGCCCTTTCTGCAGCTTACCTTTTTTTGGCGCTGGGGTGCAAGGATCACGCAAGCAGCCTCCAGCAAGGGGCTTTCGTGTCCCCACTGCTTCAGCTCTGCACGAACTGCCTGCTCCCGAGCAGGCAGCGCGAGAGCCCCGCCTTTTCCTTCTACAGCGCAGCCTGGGAGTTTCCCAGGCTGCGCTGCGGAAAGAAGCACGACCTCCATGGCTCCGGAGGCTCCGCACACACAGCAAGTGCGCACGAGGCCCTGGAGCAATGCGCGATTGCGCACCATTTTCGGCTGAAAGCTGAAAATGAAAAAGTGTGTGAGTGGCGCCTTCTCGACCCTGGAGCGTCACACGATTATGAGTGCGTCGTGCAGATCGCTCCTCACAATTGCACAACGCTCGAGGGGCCCTTTCACATGGCAAATGCCATACGAAAGGTAGGTGTTACTTCCAGCAACTGACAAGTGTTTGCTGCCTGACTTATGTAGGAAGACTGATTGTTCAGTAAGAACAGCTAGTGATGCCTGAAATGAGCTGCAGGTGTCCCAAGACCTCCCCCAGACTCTCTTTCAGTCCTGCTGTCCCAGAAGGAGGCATGACACAGATAGAGTTTCTCACCTGGGCTCTGGGCACCAGGTACCCTTTGCTCCAGTCATTGCTCAACTGGCATAATCTGGCATAACTGTGCTGGCATCCATTTGCACTGTGGTATAAATGCATGGGATCTCACCCATTTCCTCCAGGATCCCCTTCTGTCCAGTTTTGAGAAATCTATATGTGCTAAGGAATCTAAGAATATGTGCTAAGGAATTTAAGAAAATCATAGATGACTTTACTTCAATGCTATATATTGTTATCTTCTATAAGTGTATATAACTATATATAATTTATTACAGATTAATAATGTTAGTTGGTTATTGATATTAATAAGTTTATATATTTATTTTAGAAGTGTTTTATAAGTGAGATTATGCATAAATGTTACCTAAGTGTTTTTTTTCTCCTTTTTTCTTTTCATTATTACATTATGTTAGTATACATACCATATATGAAATATTTAGAATAGCTGATAGTTGGGTTGGAAGCCATTTTTTAGTTAGATGTATGTTTATTATGTTGTTTCTGGGTTGTTGTTGTTTTGTTACTAGTGTTGTTATAGTTATCTTAGAATTTATTTAGTGTATATTTAGGGTATTCCATTTGTTTAATATTGTTTAGGATTGTGGGGGTTTTTTGGTAGTTATTTAATATCGTGATGCTTTGTTGTTTTAATATATTCAATCAAAAAATACAGTTTTGGAAAATCTGAGTGCATGCATGCAATAAATTTTATTAAAGTGGCAGGAAAGTAGGTAGAGGAGAAGCTGTGCCTCTTTGTTCCAGAACATTATGTTTTAGGTTCATTGTAGTGAAATAGTGTGCGTGTATGTGTGTGTTTTAAGACCAACAATGAAGATATTCCTGAACTGGTGGTACTCAAGAAAAGGCCTAAGGAGAATATCAGGCTGGTCCAGGGTTGTTTTCAAGCAGCTGGGCAAAACCCTTGCATTTGTTGATCTGTTTCTGGGTTACTTGACAAGTTCTGCTTTTGAAATGACCTGAACAGCATGCCCCGTAGCCTTGATGTTTATGCCATCTTGGAAACTTCATGCATTGCTGTACTTTTTCTTCTGTCCTAAGCCCTTGGGCAAAGAAGAGAGGGCTAGCCAAAAAGGACGTCTCTGTTCCCACCCACGCCCTCCTCAGTGCCTTCTTCTCCATCTTTCCAAGGGGCAGGCAGAGATCTATGATGGCCCAAAGGAAAACCACTTTCCCCTTCCCCAGAGAGTGTGTGCCAAAGTAGCCAAAAGCACTCCAGCACTTAAGAGAGTGTTTAAGGAAGTTTTACTATAAGTAAGAAAGATTACATCAGGTTTCTGGACATCATATCTTGGAGCATCCTTCTCCGGGAAAAGATTAGGCAGTGGCAAAGTTACAGAAACATGTTATGTTCTAAAGACAGCATGGAACCGAGAACCAGCTAGGGAGGCATAACAAAGATCCCTGACACCCCCTAACTAAAAAGGCCCCTTGCCACTTTCAGAAAAGTGGATCTTCTTCTGTTCTCAGGTTTTCCCATGGCTAGGGAAGCAGTTTGGCAATGGAACCTAGTGCCCGGAGAAGTGATGGTGTTACCCTGTATGTTGGGGGTCCTGGGAGGGGCACCCAAATAACCAAATAAAAACACACGTTGGGGGAATTTAGCTCGAGCACTCTCTTGGCTAAACGAGAGGCGGGGTAACTTTAGCAAGGATCTTTTAACCCAATGTCTGCGGCTTCAGGTCAGAGAGCAGGCAAGCAAGTTTAAAAGTAACAAAAATAACTGTTTTATTGAAAGATAAACAGCAAATAAAAACAACACACACACTGGCTAACTTGGAAGCAGAAATAAGAGAGCTTAAGGATGGGTAATACGACACCTTATCTCGTAGTCCTGGAGAGAAAGATGGGGTTCCAGGGAAGAAAGCTCAGCGAGGCTGGCTGAGCAAGGCGGGATGGAAGTCCAGGGTGATCCAAAGTACTCCCAAAAGTGGGGACCTTTTATAGGGTGGAGTTTACCTACAGGCTATGTTATGCTTGGTGAGAACAAAGGAGATTTGGAGCTGGACAAAGGAGTTGGAAAAGGTCAAGTTTTGCATGATGGGTTTAGCTCTTAAGACAATAGCGTGGCCAGTTCGTTAATGACCCTACATAAAGAAATGGCTTGGCTCTTGGCTGCATGGCTTTGTGTAGATCCAAGCCGAGCAGAGCTGGTTTGCAGGGAGGTTTTTCCCTAAAGCATCGGAGAGGTTTAAAGTGCTTGCCTGAATGGGGTCTTGGAATGTACAGTCATTAACGGCCGCGCCCGTATGTGCTCGTCCAGGAGACCTCTGCAAACACGTGGAGTAGGGTGGCAGAGAAAAGTCAAGCAAAGGCCAAATTATTTGATATCAAAAGGATATCTAGTGCTCTCACTCGACATATCATAACCATGATAACAATGGGGAATGCTTCTCTGAATGTCTTCAAAAAGAGGCTGGAGGGCAACCTACTGGGGCTCTTCAGCTGGAGCACTAAGCAGCGGGTTGGACTTGAAGGACCATGAGGCCCCTTCCAGTTCTGTGATTCTATGGTTGTGTGTTTGTTCTTCCTTCTGCAGAGTGGACATGCTGGCCCCAGCCCTGCCTCAAACACTCCTTTATTCAGACCAGAAGATGAGCTGGAACACCTGACCCAGAAGATGCTTTACGATATGGAGAACCCTCCTTCAGAGGAATACTTTGGTAAGGACCAGGTCATTCTTGGCTTTCTGGTGGGAGAGGGATCTACGGATGGCTGGCACACCGTGCCCTGGATTAGAGGTGGAAAGAATAGTTGAAAAATGGAAAGGTGTGTTTTCCACATTTAAGGAAATCCAAGCAAGGGTGGGTGAAAATCTTTGCAAAAGAGGGCTTGTTTTATGTGAAAAATACACATAGGAGACTTTTTTCTCCGCAGAAAATAAGCTTGCCATGCACACACACCCGGCATTTCTGCTCAAAGTACTGTTCTCTGTGCAGAAATGTTATTTTCTCTGCAGAAAACACAAAGAAAACATGCAATTTTTGACAGTATAAATCCTGCACTGTGAAGAGTCTTTAAAAACAGTTTTCAACGGCTTAAAAACGGTTAAAAGTATTTGTTCTTCCGTTCCAAAATTACAGTTACAAAGATTTACATCCCTATCTTGAATCTTATTTGGTTAGTCCACCTAAAGTAGCCACAGTGAATTGATTGATTAAGACGAACAGATAAATCTCATTGATCCAATTGACTGAGACCTAAGTTAACAACCGTGGGCGATGACAATCTACAATATGAGTATGAGGGATATAAAATAATTGTTTTATTTTCTGTCTCTCTTTTTCATGACATGGCACTGAAAGCAGTTTGCAACATAGGTAAGGTAAAACAAAAACCCTGATAATAAAATATTTAAAATGGAATTAAAATATAAGTAAGAATACTGGCCAAATTTCTCATCCTCAGTGATAAAGCATGTGATGACATATTGAGATAATGGTCAAACACTTGGAGATTGTTTGTTTCAAAACAAAAAAAGTCCCAAAATATAAGACGTCGTTGAAAAAATGTGCATAGTGTCACACAGTAAGAAAAAAATAATTGAAATTGTTGAAATTTGAAGTTATTTATTTTAGCAGCTGAAAATGAAATAAGACCATGGTGGGCCAAATACAGCCTGCAGTCCACATGTGGCCCCCTGATCCGTCCTCCCATTTTTGCCACATTTTGGGGCTTCCCTGGTGTAACATCCTACCTGGAGGAGGCCCTTTTGGATGATGAAGGGGAAGAGGAGTGCCGAGATGGGCAAGCCCAGTCCCTGGAGGAGGATTGGACTCCTGCCAGGGCAATGGAGAGGCAGAACTTTGTCCATCCCAGGCAACAGCCATAGATCAGGAGGAGAAAACAGAAGCACTTAATCCTCTTGAGCGACATTAATTAAAGTGCCAGAAGCAAAAGGTCAGGCAATGCCCTGCTCCACTTTAAATACATGACGCTGAGCTAATGAGGCTAGCTGGGCTGATCAGCTGCTGGCTATAAATCTGCTCAACCCAGGCTATTCCATTGATGCAGAAAAGCAGGTCCAAAACTTCTGGGCAACTCTATCTGACATCTCTGGGTTTATAGATTTCTGACCTTCACTGTATATCTTTGGAATATTCTCTCCCGCAGCGTCCTTCATGGCTTTAGATTCTGTTCAGGACTCCTTTTCCTCTTGGAACCTTGGACTGCCTGGTCCATGCTAAGGTCCTACACTTAGGCAGAAATAATGGAATCCACAAATATAGGATGGGGGACACGTGGCTGGATAGCAGTACGTGTGAAAGGGATCTAGGAGTCTTCATAGACCACAAGCTGAACATGAGTCAGCAGTGTGATGCGGCAGCCAAGAAAGCCAATGCAATTCTTGGATGCATCAATAGGAGTATGGTGTCTAGATCGAGGGAGGTACTGGTACCACTCTACTCTGCTTTGGTTAGACCCCATCTTGAATACTGTGTTCAGTTCTGGGCACCCCAATTCAAGAAGGATATTGACAAGCTGGAGCAAGTCCAGAGGAGGGCAACCAAAATGGTGAGAGGCCTGGAAGCCATGCCCTATGAGGATAGACTTAGAGAGCTGGGTATGTTTAGTCTGCAGAAGAGGAGGTTAAGAGGGGACATGATAGCCATGTTTAAATATTTGAAGGGATGCCACGTAGAAGAAGGAGGGGGCTTGTTTTCTGCTGCTCCAGAGACCAGGACAAGGAGCCATGGATTCAAGTTTCAGGAAAGGAGATTCCACCTGAACCTCAGGAAGAACTTCCTGACAGTCAGGGCTGTCCGGCAGTGGAATCTGCTGCCTCGGAGTGTAGTGGAGCCTCCTTCCTTGGAGGTTTTTAAGCAGAGGCTGGATGGCCATCTGTCGGGATTGATTTGAGGGTGTTCCTGCATGGCAGGGGGTTGGACTGGATGGCCTGTGTGGTCTCTTCCAACTCTGAATTTCTATGATTCTATGATTCTATGCTTCTGCTTGTAAACCTGTGTAAGCTCTTGGACCAACCTGATTGTTCCCAAACCAGTTCCTGTTGGCTATAGGTGAGCTTACCTGGAGTCTTACCAGCCTCAAACAGTACACTGGGCTGTTCTAGACCCAGCAAAGGCCTTTGAAAAAAAAGAAAGTGAATAGAAAGTGATTGCCACAGCACTTCCTATTGTAAAAGGGCCTTTTCTGGGCTAAATGGGCCAGAGGAACCAAAAAAAAATTCACCCACTCCCTAGGGGATGTTTGGGTGTCAAAATTGGTGTCAAAATTTTTTTTGGGGGGGTAAGGCCTTCCAAGACCATTCTGGGGGCTAGAGCTGCCGGATTCCAGATTGAAAGTGAGGAGGGGGGCTCCTAAACCATAGAATCATTAAGGTAGAAGAAACCACAAGGACCACCCAGTCTGACCCCATTCTGCTGTGCAGGAAGACACAGATCTTCACGGCCAGTCTTCATGGGCGCCTCATACTCTTCCCCCCATGGTCCTTCCTCTGAAAAAAAAAACCTGCTTAAATAGCCAGTAAGGCTACATAAATCCTCCAGAGGGCAAAGAATCCCCATTCCCCCCCCCCAAAAAAATTAAGTCTAGGGGAAATGGACCAGGCGCAAATGGCTGGTTGCACCCTCTGGGGCATTTGGCAGTGTGATTGGCCAATTTAATCCCCTTCCCATCTC